>OX422141.1:44348484-44550627 GCA_949129095.1 Volucella bombylans
TTTGCACACCACTTCTCACAAAAGCCCAAGAAATATTCTACCTCCTCTTCTTTGTTGAAAATGGATTACTTACCTATGCTTCACTTGACTAGTACGTTAACCTATAATTTAATCATCAACGCTGGATAAAAGCTTTTTTTTTTACTTTTCTTACAAGAAAAATACGAAAAGTATCCCGCGGTAGTTAGACTAGCACGCATCTTTAATGAGCACCTCATACAACATTTAACTAGTTACAATAGGCTTCATCAGTCGCCTTATTCCTTCCAGCTATCTCTAGTACTACAGCGTCTATTGAACTTGAAAATAGATTTCCAGGAATGCTCTAGATAATAATAGACTTCAGCAATCAACTCAAGAACCACACAACACATGCACCCCAGCGCATGTCTGTTGTGCCATCATTCACGTCATCGTCATCAACGTCTTCGTCGAATTCGTTGTCGTCATCTTGCCTGACTAAAGAATCTCCTCCGCTTTGATGTTTGGCTTCGATATGCTAGAAGCACGTTACACGTCCGATAAAATGCATATTTCTTTCGACATATGTATGCAACGTGCAAAATTATTAAACGGAAAGTGCAATGGTAAACATGAGAAGTTAAAAAAAATATAGAACCAAAGAAGTGGACGTTTCAATATACGAGTACATAAGTACATATAAAGAAAATAATAAAATTTTAAATTCTCACTTACCCGACTCGGAGTCATCCTGTTGCACCTGAACCGATGATGGTGATGTCCGATTGCGATTTCTGATGCGAACTTGGGCCTTAGTTTCTGGGTGGATTTTATCGCGTGTGGGTGGTGACTTTGACGAGACCGGTTGATCCGTATACACTGGAAAAAAAGATATGAAGCTCTTGTATTGCTCTTAGTAAAAGTATACTCGTACTTTAATGCGAAGTATATAAAGACAATAGAAACCTTACAATAGATAAAAAAAAACACCCGTCAACAC
The DNA here is from genome assembly GCA_949129095.1 of Volucella bombylans. Lineage (NCBI taxonomy): Eukaryota > Metazoa > Arthropoda > Insecta > Diptera > Syrphidae > Volucella > Volucella bombylans. The sequence continues at coordinate 44,349,446 of OX422141.1, forward strand.
TTTTTATTTTCAAAATTTGTGTAGCAAAAATAATCGATTTCTCCCTGATGCGAAAAAGATGCAGTATCTGTTTGCTCCTCTGCTCTATAATGCATCTCCGTACATTCATACATATAAACATACGTGGCAAATTTTGTTTTGCAAAAAGTGTCTACATCAAAGTTTCAGTGAAAAAGGATTTTACGACGATGAAAAAGTTCGTAAAAGTAGGTGCTAATGATATCACGTTCCGGCGGCTAAGTAAATTTGTTCCATTATTTAAACTTCACTCCTAAAATATTTAAAATCAAAAAAGTTTTTATGTCTTTTGCTTATCCTTGCATCAATGCACCTAAAAATTCTTATATCAAAACTAATTCTGCGTTTTTATACTTGAATTTGAAATAAGAGTTGTGTTATATTCATATCACACGACGACCATCATTTTTACTATTATTATATCTACATATGACGTCGATTGCCTTATTAACAAGCACATAAACACAAAATCAAATTATTAAATATTTTTGTACTACACAAAAAGATTTTCTTAGAAACGTCTTGAATGGTTTTAATGAAACTTGGTATATACGAGTAGGTTTGAAAATTAATCCAGATGCATACGAGTACATATGTACAGTCATGAAGATTCGATGTTGCCGATACTTCGAATCACAGATACTCGTTTAGATAAAAAAAAAACGGAATTATCTATTTTATCCTATTAGCAACCATCTAAGCCAAAAATGAAAGAACAAAATCTAAAAGACGACAAGATCTATACTCGAAATATTGTCTCTGCACAAAAATGATTCGCTACAAAACAGTGAAATACTGAATTCCCCATCTTTCCAACGAGCAATTGTAAGCCCCCCAAAGTGAATCCTTTGCCTATGAAAGTCGATCGGAATCCGAAAAAAAGCATAGGCCACTCTCTATGTTTACGCAATAGCAAAATGAGAAATAAATCAAGTGAATAACTAAATAAACTGTGAATAAGTCCTGTCAATACTGTTTTCTTTTTTTAATACAATTTTGTAACGAAGAAATAATTTGTTTGGAGGAAAAAAAAAGTATCGCCATTTTCCAAGGATATCATATTTTCATCCTTAATGATTATAGTACAAAGGAAAATATTTCATTAAATAAATAGCAAACGCTTATTATAATACTTTTTATTAGTATTACTAGTACATACTATTGTACTATTAGGTATTACATTTTTATTTTTTATTTTAGTGAACATTTATGATCTAAAGTATGAAAAAGCTTCACTTCAAGATATTCATCTATGGATATAATATAAATTTTAATGGAAGATTTTTAATTTCAAAAATACACACGGGAACATATACATATAAATATAAGATGCTAATTTTAATTCCAAGGAGTACCTTTTATAAATATCTTTGTGAAAAGATCAAAACATTCGATGAAGCCAGTAGACTGGTCAGTGTCTTCAAAAGGGAAAATACAGCAAGGACTCTAGCTAACTGGTCCGACTCATCTAGTGCTAAAAGGCATCACCATCCGCTTTGCTAACAAATTTAAGTATGTGGGTGTCTTTTGGAATAACAAACTTCATTGTACTAAATATGTCACGTTAGAAACCTCGTAGCTCCTATCGACTGTAAAGCAGCTTTCGCTAAGTTATGGGGCTTTCCACTGGGAATGATTTTTGGAATTTTGAACGGCTATGCTAATTTTTTTAATTTTGGTGGGGACTAGCGCCGCAATTTATTTGGCTTAATACAAACTTAAATTTACTAGGATTTAAAAATTAATAAAAATTAAGGTTTAGCAACTAAGGGAATAAATCTAGAACTTATCACTAGGGCTTAAAGCTATGGATGGTGAAGGAGATCGAATTTGAGGGAGATAGTGCTGCGGTTAAATTCGAAAACGGAAAGGTTGGAGTTTACCTTACGCAGCAGACGGGAGAGTGGTTCGTTAGACTCCTATGTGGTAGGTGGATTAGAAGATAAAAGCGACGGGGCAATGTAGATTTCGAGCGTTAGTGTAAAAGAAGATGGAGTTGTAAAGACACGTGCAACCGATGGAGCCTGAGAGGAGTTGGTGAATTAAAAGAATGTCTGCTGCATCTCTTCGTTCCTCAAGGGTATTCAGGTTAATGAGTTTGAGACGGTCTCGATAGGGAGATAAGATTAGAGGATCGTTTCAGGATATACCTCGAAGAACAAATCGAAGAAAACGACCCTCGACGCTTTCAATTCGGGATAAGGCCAATTACATCCCCTGCGTATGGTGCGTGGGACAGGCACACCTGCCTTTACTCTATATGCACTGATGAGTCTTCGTTCCCCTGGTATTCATATCATGGGGCTGCAGTCGCAAAAATATTTTCCGTTTAATAACAAATTGTCTCCGGCACAACGCAAATTGGAATTTCGATTACCGCACGCGTCGACAGTTTTCTGCTTCTGGTCTTATAGGCAATGACATTAGATTTTCTCCTGCGAAGGTACGAAATCGACTTTCTCAATGCTCAGGAATGAATTCTGTCAAGATCTAGGGCAAGAAAGGAATGAGGTCCAGTTTTTACAAATAGCTACAAAACGTATTTGAATTGGTGCTGGCATCTTTCTAGAGGACGACAACGTTAGATTTCACTTCTCAGGAAATCTTGTGTCTATCTTCCACGCGGAAATATATATATGTAGGAGTATGCAATCCTAATGACAATTCACTATTTTACATTGGAAAGAACCAGTAGAGGGCGAAGCGTAAAATCCAAATGTAAACTTGATTTTTAAATACATTTTTTCATATTTTTTTCTCAAACATGTAATTTTCAACCCAAATTGTAAAAAAAGACAACGTAAAATTAGTTAAGTTTTAAAATAATAAAATTTGTAAAAACAGAAATGTTGACTATACCAACAATTATAATACTCCTATTTATTATACCGGCACTTAATTACGAATTGCAGAGGTGGACACCAAACCCATATATGATGGAATAATGCCAAATGGTTAATAAAGATTCAAAAGTGATCTTGGGTGAAACACAAACAAGTCAGTGGCAAACATTTTTGTGAAGAAACCAGAGAAAATCAACGGAAACATACAGTCGTAAAATAAAAATTATCTAAAACTACTAAAAATCATTTTTTATTCATAGCTTTTGGAGCTAACAAAAAATCTTATTTTTTAATTTTACCTGCTGGAGGTTTTCCCAAATATCATAAAATTTATGGGTTTTTCTGCAAACTTGTGGTTGATTTTTTTTTATTATTATTACCATCATAAGAAAAAAATAGCAAAACGTTATGTTTATTACGCATCTTCAGGAGAAAAGTGACCCAATAATCATTTCCTAAATTATCTTTGACAAATTAGGGAACTCCCTGTCTATCTTATCATACACAAATCAGATGGTACGAATAGTATAAGTTAGCACAGGAAAAGCTACATAAGTACAATAAGCAAATACCATAATCCACATTTCCGCCGCATGCATCTAAAGTTCACATGCTCGCAGCATATTGGATTTCAAATTCACCTGCACGCGCAACATCAAGTCCAACGAATTAAGCTGACACAACGTTTACCCATCCAGAATCACCTGACACCACCCCACAGAGCCAGACACTTTTCCCACAGTCAATGCAGTTATTTTAGGTTTCTTTTAAGATATCAAAATTTGACAAATTGAGTTACTTTCTGTGTTTTAATAAATGAGGACATGTCCTCTTGTGAAATTGGAAGTTATTAATTTCAAGTTATTAAAACCAGAAAGCCCGTCCATTATTCAGTGATCGATTATAACTCCCCTGGAATTCGGCCCTGAGTACCCAAGGAAAAAAGGAGGCTGTGACTAACTGCCAAGCCACTCCAGAGATACTCGTAAGTGTACTATGGAACATTTTTGGACGTTTGTAAGTCTAGTTTTAAGAATTGGAACAGTGAAAAATTAATTATAAAAACAGTTAAGTAATAAAGTATATGAAAAGGAAAACCAAAGTGTTATTAAAAAGAAACAAAAAATAAAAGTATAATTGAAAAGAAAAAGCAAAAATATTAAACAAGGAATAATAATAATAAATTTGAAGAATTAAGTAAAATATAATAGTGTATCTTTTGTAAGTCTAGTTTTAAGAATTATAATAGTGAAAAATAAATATTAAAGTGTAAAGTAGTAAAGAGTATAGGAAAAAAAGGAAAACCCAGATTACTATTAAATAGAAACAAAAATAAAAGTATATGTAATTGAAAAATAAAAGTATTAAAAAAAGAATAAAAATAAATAATAATAGTATGCGTTTCTTAAGCCTTTGAGTAAAGAAAAAACAATTCTTTCAGTTATTTTTTAAGTTTTTCGAATCAGTGCTTTAACTAAAAGGGGGACTTACCTTTTTGAATATTTAAAATTCTTTTTCTCTACGCATAATTTAGCAAACAATAAATAGTTTATCAATTTATCCACGATGGTGAACCAAAATAATTTAATTCGACCACCAGTACACCTGAGCTTATTCAATTAATTTCTGGTATACTCATTGAGACGTTTACCCGGGAAGCTCCTAATCTAATACGTGCTATTGTTAACCCAAATGTAAATGCATCCATTGGGCAGGATCAAAGGATTGATCCAAGTCATGAGGATCTTATAGATTTAGATAAGATACCTGACGTTGTTAGATCTCTACGCGATTTTCCAGTAATCCCTCTGAGTTTAGCTCTTGGAAAAAGAGCGTTGAGAGAGTGCTCAATATTTATGAACCATTGAAAGGATCTCCAAAATACTTTGGTATTTTGAATGACATCCGTAATAAAATCACGGGTGACGCAGATACGGCCTTAGAGTCTTACAATACCCCCTTGAACTATGGAACTATTTTTAAATGTCTAACTCTGCATTACATTAGCTTTGTGCCAAAAATTGGAAAATCAAAAATTCAGAACGAATTTTGCGAATCAGCATCAAAATCCCTAGAGAAATATTTCTTCCATGCCCTACCAGCAATCGCGTCAACTTCCTACTACTGGGACACGGAGAGAACCCTTCTATCCTCAGATAGTGTATCTTCCTCCAGATCAATATCACCCAAACTATTCCCCCAACCGTGCTAATCCACCACCATATTATAAGATCAACCATCCGCAATATTATACAAATCCTAAACCCCCACCCCGTCCTCTTGCACCGAAGCCACAACCCAAACCGGAACTGATGGAGACGTCGACAATAAAGACAAATGCTGTCAATTACCAAAACAAGCCACCCCCTTTTAGCCACGCAGGAAAACGATTTCCCGAAGCATCGATGCAAGCAGTTATTTCCCAAAAATATCAGAGAAAATTTCATATCAACGTGGAAGCACCTCCACAGAATTTTGAACTTCAGCCAAAGGATTATGTCTCGCCAAACGACTTATACGCATTCTACCAACAAACAAAGTGGCAGAGGCAGAGGCAGAGCATGACCCTGATCTTGGAAATTACAATACAGATAATACAGGGTGGCTGATGAATCGCGCTACCAAAATGAAATGTAAAAACTTTTTTTGTAAGTAATTAATCAACTCTCCTCCTCGAGCTCGGACACAAGAAACAATTGCTGCTATAGCTGCTGCCATACAGGCTACTCCAAGCGTTTCGATAAGAAATTTATCTGCCCAAATGGGTATTAGCAGACAGTCACTGCAGACAATTCTGCACAAAGATTTGAATTTGTTTCCTTATAGGGTTCAAATTGCAAGCAAATCAAACTCCGCAGGCTTTCCGATCCACTTGGAGTTTTGCCAGAAGTTCCTTCAAATGGTGGACGAGGACGAAACCATGCTAAACTCCATTTTCATGTCGGATGAAGCCTCCTTCGACTTTAACGGCAATGTCAACAAGCACAATTGTCGAATATGGAATGAATCAAACTCAGAAATTCTCCATGAGACGGAACTTCATCCAGCTCGAGTCACAGTGTAGTGTTCAGTTTCCTCACGTTGCATTGTCGTGCCATACTTTTTCGAAGAAAACGGTCGCACTGTAACGGTCACTGGGGACAGTGATTTGAAACAATCCACTCAATCAATAATTGAGTCAATTCCCACTTCAACTCTTTAGGCAGTCATGAACAATTTTCTGCTAATATGCCGCACATGCGTCAATCAGCGCGGAGGCCATTTAAACTCAACAATTTTTAAAAATAATTAAAAAACAAAATAAAATTGATTATCTTTTGAAATAAATTACATGAACTACAAAATAAGTTATTCGTATTTTTTAATGTAGCAAAATTCATCAGCCACCCTGTAGAATATGAAGTTTAGAGTTTAGGGTAGACGAGAGAAATGAAGAAAGATTGCACTTTGGAAGCGAGTGACATTCGATTAGATATATAAGTCAAAGAATTCCAGAAATTAATAGCGTGGATAAAGATGGCGTGTCTCAACAAAAAATGGAGTGAAATCAACTGCTTTTTCCTCAGGTCTATTCCTGTTCTTTCTTATATATTTATTTGATATACCACATTGATCAAAAATTCCCGCAATAACCACCGTGTGGCGCTCCCATTGTTCCCATTTGAGTTCTGTTTTTTTTGTTTTGTTAAGTTGGTAAATCTGTTGTTGACATTCACCCTAAATCTTAGCCTCATAGTCTGATATTTGCAAAAGTTACGTAGATAAAAATACATCCACATGTGTGATTTGGCGATTTTTTACAATTTTAGTAATGGATTTAAATTTGCAACCACGAACTTGTATCAAATTTTACGTAAAAAAGGATTTAATAGTGCGCGAACGTTGGAAATCTTGGAAAAGCGTTTCGGCAACGATTCTCTAAAGAAAACGGTCGGAGGACTTGAACATTGCCTATGGATCCGTCCAAGACATTTTGGTTAATGATTTGGGTTTCCGTCGTGTAGCAGCAAAGTTGGTGCAAAAACAAATCAATTTCCGCAAAAAAGAGACCGTGTTGAGGTCGCAAAAGAGATGATTTGCGAGGCTGAATCCGATCCCACATTCATCAAAAGGATCATTACTGGAGACGAGACGTGGGTTTATGAGTACGACACGCAATCCAGACATCAGGCAAGTGAATGGCGTTAACCAAATGACCCTGACCCTTTTAAAAGTGCTCAAAATAAAGTGCGAATAGCGTTCTGCCCCTTAAAACTTTCAGTCGTAACATCCGTTGCATTATGAACGCCCATCAGCTTAATATTATGTTCATCTTCGGATGTACTCTCAAACACCGTGATTACTTCCCCGACCAAATTTCACGCTTGTGGAATAACCTTCTATTCTTCCCTATTCTTCATTCACTTTAATGCTCAAACAACGGTAAACCTCTATGTTAACTTCCTAATTTTCCTTTCCCTGCGCTATGAAAAAACATTTTAAGATTTATCGTATAGCGGGATATAATTATAGAAACAGAACTACAAATTACATGTAGTATCCAAAAAATTATGAGCATTTAATTTAAATAAAGGGGACACTTTACGCGATATACCATATTAGTATTATTCAATTTATTCCACAGAAGTTTAAAATTAAATAATGACTATAAAATGTTGCATAGTACGCGAACGACGGATTAATTATAGCAGAACTGAAAATGCTGAAGATGCTTGAGAACAAGACATAAGCATTTGTATTGTAACTTAAAAACTTAACATATCCTACACGCATTATCATCGCCTTAATTTACACATCAGCATATTCAAAACTTTCAAGCTCAAAACATATGTAGAACAAAATAAAATGAATACCTTTGAAAAACGTTAGGTTTGAAAAAAACTGGTTGATGGTAATACAGGTTACGTTTTATGTTTTAAATCGATTTTGTATGGCTGCCATTTTGGTCTGACTTACTTACTTACTTAGGTGGCGCTACAGTTCGGATGGACCTGGGTCTCAACTAACAAGCCTCACCAATTAGCTTGATCCTTAGCTAACTGCCTCCACTTGCGCACTAAAAGTCAGTTGAGGTTCCCTGTGGCATGGCCTTTTCCTACTTTGGGTTAGACTCAAAGACTCTGCGGGCCAGATCATTGACTCCCGTTTACTCTACATACCCTAGCCACCTCCGGCAACTGATGCGCAGTTTTTTGACAAAATCGATATAGCCGTATAACTCGTATAGTTTTCTGCTCGACCGACAACGCAAACGGGATCGAGTGTTTCACGAATAATTTTTTCTCGAAACGACGGAGAATATCTTCATCTGCTTTCGATAAAGTCCAGGTTCCATTTTATTTTTACTGAGATGTTGCTGGCAGAATTGACAACAGAGGCAAGGTAGACAAAGTCTACCTCGAAATTGTGACTGTCGACTGTGACGATCAGCGTTTGGATCACTAATTTTCACACAACATTTTCTTCAGTGATGAGGATCATTTTTCACTCGGTGGATATGTTAACAAACAAAATTGTCGCATATAGGGAAGTGCAAATTCTGATGTAACTGTCGAAAGACTATTGTATCTACAAAAAGTCACTGTAGGGTGTGCAATTCGGTCTGATGGTGTTATTGGTTCATACTCAATTCTCTTCGTTACAGCCAAATATTAACCGATTGTTTTGGCCTTAAATCGAAGATATGGATGTAGAAGACATATGGTTTCAACAAGACGGTGCGACATCTCACACAACACTGAACGAATTATTTCGCGTTTTGGTGATGTGAACTGGCCACCAAAACCATGCGATTTGTCGCAGTTGAATTCCTTTTTGTGGGGCTACGCAAAAGATCGTATTTATGCACACAATCCGCAAACTCTTGATTCTTTGAAAACTAATATTCGTCAAGTTATGGCCGACTTATTGTCCGATATATCTTGACAAGTCATCGAAAATTACCTTGTCATAATGAAGTCCTGCAAACACTCCCGTGGAGGACATTTGAATGGTGTTATATTCCATCTTGCCATTATGAAAAGATCCAAACAATATATTGAAATAAAAATGTTATCGAAATCTGAATCATAAATGTGTTTTATTTAAATTTACGTTCGGAAGCACTAAATGGATGAGCCTGTACTTGGGTTTTGCCATTTTGGCAGTTTCCGTTTCAATACTAGCGAACGCACTTGGTGACACCCCGCTCAGTACTATCTTTCATGGCAATATCTTGGGCGTACGCTACACACACAGTTACACACACAGACTTTTGAAAGATTGTGCTTTCGGTGTGCTTGTGAGTTTCGCAGAATTCTTTCAAGCCACCGTCATCTTGTTTGAAACCTTTTTAGACATCAAAGATCTCGGTTAACCGGTTACCGATCTTGACGGAGCAGAGAAAGTTCTAAATCATCATTCTGCACATATGGAAGAGTTTAGTAGGGATCCCAAAACTAGAGATTACTGTACACAACCATTTTCTAAAGGGTTTTCCAATAGGGGCTTGAAAACTTTGAATTTAATTTGTGAACGCACTCTTTCACTAATCATCAAACTGTCACTGTCAATTTATTCACTAAACTCAACATTTTCATCATGGTAAAGTACACGAACGCGCAACGTCTGCAAATTATAAAAATTTTCTACCCAAATTCGGAGTCGGTGACTGAAACTTTAAGAGCGTTAACTCCAATTTTCGGTCGTAATTCTCGCCCTAGTAGATAGGCAATAACAAGTTTAGTGCAAAAATTTGAGTCTATATATTCGTTGTGCGATATTGCTGTGTCAGTGAGACAACGGATTGGTCGAAGTGTCGAAAATATCGCTGCCGTTCAGCCGTCTGTAGCAAACGATCCAAATCAGTCAATTCCAGTGCGTTCTCAAGAATTGGGCATCGCTCAGACCACATTATGGCGTATATTGCCTAAGGATCTAGGTTTACACGCATACAAGATCAAGCTGACTCAAGAATTGAAGCCGATGGACCATTTGAAGCGACGTACGTTCTCCGATTGGGTTCTGGAGAAGATGCGCCAAGATGATGAATTTCATTGCAAAATCATCTTCAGTGACGAAGCTCATTTTTGGCTCAATGGTTTCGTCAATAAGCAAAATATGCGTTATTCGTCGGGTGAAAATCCACAAGTGCTTCATGAATCACCACTTCATCCACAAAAAATAACTGTTTGGTGCGGTTTGCATGGCGGCGGCGGTATTGGGCCATATTTTTTCGTCGACGATAACGATCGCCACGTTACTGTGAATGGTCAGCGTTATCGCGCCATGATCATCGATTATTTTTGGCCCGAATTGGAAGATGTGGTTTCAACAGGATGATGCCACAAGCTACACAGCACACGCTACAATCGATTTATTGAAGAGTAAGTATGGTGAGCGTGTTATCTCAAGACATGGGCCAGTCGATTGGCCGCTTCGTTCGTGCGATTTAACACCGCTTGACTATTTTCTGTGGGGTTACGTTAAGTCATTGGTTTATGCCAACACGCCGACGACGTTGGAAAAGCTCAGAGCCAACACTGAACGCGAAATAGCGGCCGTTTCGGCCGAAATGTGTGGCCGAGTAGTTGAAAATTTGGTCCAACGAATCGGCCGCTGCAAACGTGCCCGCGGTGGCCAAATGAACTTAGTCGAGGTCCATTCATAAATGTTTTGATTGTACTTCAAGCCGATAATAAAGTTTTTGAAACATCTCAAATGGTTTGCGTTTTAATTTAAAAAAAAAAATTGTCAAGTCCTGATTGGAAAACCCTATATACTCGTATATGTTGTCACGTGAGACATAAAATTTATAAAAAGGTGGTGGGCATCGATTTCGGATTTCCAGGATCCGCAGAGTGTGAAAATTAGGTCGATTGTGGACTTTCCTGGCCTGAAACCACACTGATGGGTGCCAATCGGGTTGTTGACAAAGGGTTTCAGACGTGCACACAATATGGAAGAAAAGATCTTGTATGCAATGTTCAGGGGACTTATAAGTCGGCTAAGATTCCATTCATCAGACATACACTTTTCTGTCCAGATCTTAGATATGAGTTGGTTTATGATCTCAACAGATTCGAATTCTTTTTTAATACCCGGGTCGGTAGGTCGTCAGATACAGCAGCTTTATTAGATTTAAGCTTAAATATTGATGTCTGTACTCTGTTTTAGTTGGATGGTATATAGTGTGCAGACGATGTTTTTCCATATTCTCAGCACCGACTGTGACTCTGTGACAAGTTACCATTCTACATGTCTTCAGTTATCTGATCTGTACGGGTCTTGTTGCCTCGAGAAATTATTTTTGCGTGTTGGTAAAATTTCCGTACGTTTTTCCTGCAGTACAAACTTTTAATATTTTCGATCGCATGCTTCTCGTGCTCTTTTTGCTTCTTGACTTCAGTTTGACTATCATTTCATATCATACAGCTGTGTAGAGTGGTCGATATCAATTCACTATGTGAATATAGTTTATTTAAATAATTGTTAAATTGTGAATACCTGTTAATCATGTGTCAAGCAAGGCAAGAATTCATGGTAATCTTCTAGGGTGACTTTGTCAATAAACAGAATAGCTTTTATTGGGGTAGTGAAAATCCTCAATTATTAATTATTGACCATTACAGCCTCGTAGCGTAATTGTATAATGAAGTAGAAATCTTTCTCCCGTGCTTCCATCAACATAGTGAAATATCACACGGAGCTCGAGCTGCGAGCGAGTTTCGCAAAGAAATTTTCGCAAACGAATAATGTTAAAAAATGCCGATCCCGACTGGTGTCCCGATCCGTTGTCATGTTCACTCCGAATGGAGATACTAGGAAGGAAGTTGTATATCAGCAAACCAATCAGAACCACAAAACGTTCAAAATCTGAAATATTATAAATAATATTTTGTCATATTATAAATAACATTTCATCCGAAAAGTTTAGGACCACATTATCAATCAGCAAAACACAGCTCATAAAACAATATTCAATTTATAAGCTATTCAAACACAAATTATTATCCTGGAACCTAGAATACACAATATACTCCTATGTACATGTGCACACGCCACACCAGTGCACTCGTGAAAACTCAATAGTTTAGTTTCGTGAAAAAAAAAACACATAAAACAAATACATTCAAACCATCACTGTTCCACGCTCTGAAAAAAGTGAAAAAGAAAATAATAAATTAGCGTGAAGTGTAGTGATTTGAGAAAAAATAAATAAAAATCATAGTGCAGACATCCCACATTTCTTGCCCCTGGTTAAAATGCTGTTCTTTGCACTCAGTCACTGCAGTTGCTGTATAACTCCATTATACGGCAAAAACTATGACTGAGTGCATGTAACAACCGATGGATAGCGGGTTGTGAGTGTGAATTTGGTTGGTGCCCAGCTTCTCATTGTTGTAAGGGCATAACACCTAGAGCAATATGATTCGATAAGCCAACGTCTGAATTTTCACTTCACAGCCTTGCCTAGCATCGTCGACGTCTGTGTTTTTTGTGTTTGTTTTTTTTATTTTTGTAATCGCTAGCGATTAAAAGTAATCACGCGGGGTAAAAAGTAATCACTTTTCTGCGTACTTCCACATATATAAATACAGACCAGCTCTTTTGGCACTTAGTGAAAAACAGGTAGACCACCACCCACAAATCTATGCCATTATTCTTTTCTCACCGCGATCTCGACATTTACGTGCGTAGTGATGTACTCGTAGCTTGCCAAACTCTACCACAATGTAGTTCCTGTTCTAATCCGGAATTCAATTTCTTGTGGTTGAAACTCAATCTTCGTTAGAAAATTGTCCACTACTGCTTTATTTACAGAAGCCCGAAACTAGACAGAAATTAAACATTTAAGAGTTTGATGCGCTGTCTGACTCCATACAAAGAATTGTATTCCTGTATCCTCACATACTGAAATCGTTTTTACGGGTAATTTCAATATACACAATTCTGGGTAGATTCGACATTCTGGACAGACAACACCCGAAAGACGATGTGTTGAGATCTTCGTTGCGGAAAATAATTTGACGCAGCTTGTAAATGAGCCCATGCGAATGCTAGACGTTGGGAGTCATACCGCCAACACCCTGGACTTGCTACCGTAAGGCAATACGAGAAAGCCGATTGGAGCAGACTTAAAGCTTCGCTAGGAATTTTAATTGGTCGTTATGCTTCCTCGATAACGACGTGGACGTCGCTGCTGAGCTGATATGATTACCGACACTATTCTCTTTGGAATGAGATCCTCTTTTCCTCACTGGATGAAAAGTAACAAACCAAAAGAAAAGGCATGGTACGACTAGAGCTGCAAAGACGCCGTCAGGGTTAGAGAAAATTTTTTTCGGTCCTGCAAGACAAAACAGGACAAGACAACCCAATAGAGGTTAATTCGAATGATCCAGGAATGACTGCAACGCCTTTCTTAAGCGTGTGAAATTCCAATACGACCAAAACCTAAAGAAAAAAATACTAAAATGTCCCAAAGGTAGTAAAACATTAGAAATTCTGCGTCATCCTCCATCCCAACGTTCAATTACAATGACAGTCAGCTGTCAGCTTTTTGGACAAGGCCAATCTGCTTGCTGCACACTTTGCGGCCAGCTCAACACTTCCAGATTGTGCTTTGTCTCCGTCTACACTTGAGAGCGTTGAATCTTCAGTGGGACGAATCGACTTCGCGCTCGTCAAGTAGCCAGAGTTCTTATCTTAATATTAACAAATCCGCCAGTCCAGATGGTATATCTTTCCTTCTTCTGAAGAGGTGTTCTTCCACGCTAGCAAAACCATTGCATAAGCCCATATTTGGTCAGGTGCCCCTAAGACCTCTTTGCACTCGCTAGATAAGATCCAAAACCATGCGATAAAACTCTTGGGTGATACTAATATTGCACAGTCATACGACAACCCTCGAACACCGGCGTAGCGCTTCTTGTTTCACCTTGTTGGATCGATGTTCCATTAAAATTGCCGGTAGCATTCTTCCCTTAAAATTTTTAACCGTAACATCCGTCTCGCTGTGAATGCTCAGTACACCCTCAAGCCCACCTTTTTACGTACTCGCTTATGTAATGCCCTGCCGAGCTCTCTACTTCCTAGCCAATATAACTTTCAAATATTTAAAACCAACGCACATTAGTATCTCCATTTTTTCCCTCTCTAACCTCCTTTCGCCCGCGCTATGGGCAAACATCTTAAGGGTACACAAACTCTCTTGTGCGCACGCCAATTATAAAAAAAAAAGAAATCAATTTCAAATGTAAATGACGCAACTAGTCCACAAAAGCCATTTGTTTAAAGAAAACTTTAAAACTTATAACTTACCACGGTTTGTGAGTTCGTTTCCGGCATTCTTATTGTTTTCATCCTGTCCACCATTAGAAGATTGGTTATGGTGTATACCACAACTATCATCGTCTATGTTATTAACATCGTCCACATCAACAATAGCGACACTTACACTAGTGGTGTTGCTTAAATCCCAATCAACAATCCCACTAGATCCAGAATGGACATCCTTATGATATGAGTTATGACGATTTCGTGATCCAATACCACAACCGGGTGTTGTACCTGTTTGCTGTAAGATCGTTGTTGCTTGGCCACCGGGAAATGTTGCATTTCGTTTGTGTCGGCCTTTGGATTTGGGAAAGGCAGCCAAGATATTTAGCCACCATTTTGATTCTTCAGGGCAGGTACCTTTTACAAAAGTGACACGATCTGGCGCTGTGATGGCAACAGAATTTGTATGGCCGGTGACATCTTCAGCAGTGGTCACCTCGAGAACTTTTGTCATATCGATGCTAGCCTGCGGAACAGTTTCGGGCTGAAAATAAATCAAATAAGATTAGATAATAATTAATATAAGTTTAAATATATTTTTGGTAAGCTAATATTATGTTGAAGGGCAAAATATAATTTAAAATAAATAACCTGATGTATGTATGGACAGTTGAAAAAAACCTAAGTAAATGTTTAAAACCCAACCATACGCATCATTATCTTTAAACAAAAATAATAAAAATTGTTTTTATTTCACTTAGGCATAATTATGAATTATAAATTACTATACATATTATACATGTGTATACACATATAATATATGTAATACATAATTGAATGAAAGATCAAAATGAGCTTCCGTGTCTCAGGATGGCGAGAACGACCAGTTTTTTGTGACCTATGATCAAACGACAAGGCCATAGGAGCATAGGAGTGGAAGTGTACAAAGCGAATGTTGTCACTGAATCGAGTCTTTCTGAAAAATTTCTAC
This sequence comes from Volucella bombylans, assembly GCA_949129095.1. Lineage (NCBI taxonomy): Eukaryota > Metazoa > Arthropoda > Insecta > Diptera > Syrphidae > Volucella > Volucella bombylans. Next base: position 44,364,557 of record OX422141.1, read on the forward strand.
CAATGAAATAAATAAATAAATGGGAATCCATGGAATACCGAACATTGTGATACGACATCTCTCATTCGAAACGGTGAAAACTTACGGCTGCACACCACAATGGTGAATCCTATTTCCAAAAACTATAAATACACGCTCAATACGGCAAATTCATGGTCTATAAGTCTCTTTCCAAATATCATTAACAAAATCCGTGATCAATACAGCGTCACTAAGTGGGTTGTGGATAAAAATATAGTTCTTGTTAATCAATTCGGTTTTAAGATAGCACACCTCGCAATCCGCGTCTAAATTGGCATCTGATATCGAATGGAACGAAAGCAAGAAACAAATCATAAAAAAAACAAGACATCCTATATTCTATTCTTCAAACTGAATAGGCTTAGTATAAGTAAACCACTGCTATAAGTTCTTTTTAATATACTCATCAGTAAACAGTTTACCGTGACGAATGGCGATGTGACTTCTGCTGGAATATTTGATGTTAGAAACGCTGCGATTGGTGCGAATCGAGTGTTATTTTTTGTGAATAAGCAATGACGGATAAGCATCCTCTAATCCATCCTAAACTAAATAACTTTTCAATATTTTGCTCGTTCGGAGATTTGGTGTCGACCAACGAAAAAAGCATCGATTTTTTAGAAGAAATTGGTCTAATTCCCACTAAAACGTCAACTACCCCACTGTGTTGCAACTTACCAATGAAGGTGGGAAAATGTAAAAATATTAAGTTCGGTTGGATGTGGCGATGCTCAAAAAAAAGCTCTAAAGAAGGTGACAAAAATTGTAGGAATACATACGAGTATACATATTAAGTAAAATAAATTACAATCAATAATAACAAAAGTTATAGCCCTAGCTACCAGGGCTTTCGGATAAATATTTAAAATTAACGTAAATAATATTACTAAAGAGTTATAAACTTAGCTAATATTATATGCCATTTTGAATGTTTAAAGTTGTTAATAGCGTGAATATTAGTTTAATATTGTTTTCTGTAGGTGTTTTCAGTTTCAGTTCTGTCAGTGAGTCTTTGCAAGCAATGTTTTTTTTATCATTTCGCAGTCCATTAGGTGTTGTATGGAGAGGGTTATATTTTTGGAGCATAGATGGCTTTTTGCTAGAAGGTATTCGTGAGTCATGCGTGTATGACCCATTCTGATCCGCAGAAAACATTTTAACATGTGTTTTGGGCAGCTTGTTGGGTATATTGCCATTTCTGCCGTCTGCTTGATAGTCAAGTAATGATGGCTGTACTGACTCCATTCGATTTGTATGTTATTTTTCCAGAATGTTTTAATCACTATTATAACTCATCAATGTGTTTATCCCACAGAAAGTTATTGTCGATTGTCACTCCTAGATATTTGTAATTTTGAACTATATCTATAGGACAGTTAATCGAGGTATGGCAGTCATCATTCCTACAGTGTATTTGTTGTTCGGTAGCCTTGAACTGCGGATTTCTTACATGCATCATTTTTGTTATAGATGAGTTGATAATTAAATGATGATCATGACACCATTTTACTGCATTATAAAACTCTTCCTGAATTATTGTTGTTGCCGTCTGCAAAGATCAGTGACATACCACTATCGCTGTATCGTCGGCATAAGCAAAGGGTTTGGCTCGCTTGAAAATGCGGAGAAGCTCATTAGCGTATAGTATAAACAGAATCGGGCCCAGTTTCGATCCTTGCGGGACTCCGTATTCTGCATGTTCTTTTTGGCTATGGGTCTCGCTGATCTAAATAGTAAATAACTAGCCCGTAGTCTATTTTCGATAGTATTATTACTTTGATGACTCCGTTGAGGGTGTTTGTATGGGAAGCCGCGTTTTTGCAGGAAAAATACTCGTACTTAACTCTAATAGATAGGCTTCATATATAAACAATGTTTAATAAAATTAAATTTACTAACAAAAATAACTCCTAGAATATTTAGTTTGTTGACATTACAGATATTATTATTATTACTCGTAACATTAATTGACAATAATTTTGTGCAGCTGGTTTTTCTGCAAATGTGCATTAAATTTGTTTTGTCAAAAGAAATTTTAGAGCCATAGGATTTGCACCAAACGTTAATGTCTGATATTATTTTACCAAATGTGGCGTTTACCTCATTAAGTTCCTTCAATTTTGAGAATATAATCAGGTCGTCCGAATACAGAGTGTATCGAATAGTTTTATATTTATTTATGATTTCACTCAGCTCATTGAAAGCGATTATGAAAATAATAACCGAGAGTGGGGATCCTTGAGGGATGTCATTTTCGGAATTATATGTGCTAGAAAATATATTGTTTACTTTTATTCGAAACTTTCTGTTTTTGAGAAAAAATTTGATATAATTCAACATCTTAGGACCGATTTTCCATTGAATGAGTTTCTTGATTATAGTATGTGTTCCAATTCTAAAGCTTTTTCAAAGCCAATCGATAGGATTGAAATATGATTTTTTGTGGATAAAGCAGAAGCTATGAATTCATCTATGTGAAGGAGTGCGTCTATGGTGCTCCGACCATGCTTGAAAGCGACCTGATTAATGTCGATAAGATTGTTTTGTTCTATGTACCAAAGTTGTATTCTAGCTATGATATTTTCCATTATTTTACCTATGCATGGCAGCATGGATATTGGGCGGTACTCACTAATTTCACAAGGTGATTTATTTGGTTTTGCAATTGGAACTACACTTGCGACTTTCCACATTTGTGGAATAACAGCTGTATCAAAAATATGGTTATATAGTGAAACTACTCGTATGCGTGTTTTTAGTGCTGTTGGGAAGTTTTTCAGCATGGGATATGAAATACGATCGAAACCTGGCGTTTTACCTCTCATTGAAGGAAGGTGATTCTCCAGTTCTATTAGGTTGATTGGTAATTCTATTAAGCCAGCTGAGGATAACGTCTCATAACAAGAAATGTTATTGTTAAGTAGGGAATGTTTTTGGTTCAAGAAGTTGGAGGAGAAGTTGAAGTCCTTGGCATAATTTGACTAAGCTTGCGCAAAGTGGTCAGTAATTTCGGAAGAGCAGGTAAGCGTTTTTGTTACAGTTTTAATGGCCTTTATTGAGTTTTGCGTGTAGTTTCCCGTAAGTTACCTTATGTAAGCCCAGAGTTTTTTGGATGATGCTTTTGGGTTAATACTAACTGTAAATCTTTCGAAACAGTCTTTCTTAGCAAGCTTCGCAGCTAAGACGACGAAACATTGCATTGGATTTGCGGTAGACCACCAGATTAGTATCATTTGGGTGTTTTTTGAAGTCGTACCAGGCTGGCTTTCTGCTTAATTTGTCTTAGATTTTTAATTTCCTTGTTCCACCATGGTACATACATTTTTTTGGAAGCGCTACTTGTTTGAGGGATCGATACGTTAGTTGCATGTCGGTTTGATTTTGTTATTACAGCTGCTTCTCTGTTTATATTTTCTGATGGAATATACGATGTTAAGACGTCTAGGGCCGTAGTTTCGAATAAGAGCCAATTTGTCCTGTCTGTTTGAAACTTTGACAAACATTTTGTAATTTTGGGTTGCCTTCCAAGCTCCAGCGTTGCAATTAACGGGAAATGATCGCTTCCGTGAAGGTCAGGGAGGACTAATCATTTAACGTATGGGAGTATCTGTGCAGAGATAAGGCATAAGTCGACTTGTGTAAATGTTTTATAGGTGGAGAGATCGTGGAGCTACCATCGTTTAATATAATTAGGTTAGATCTAGCTAAGAAGTCTTCTACAATTTTGCCTCTTGTATTAGTAGATTGAGGGCCCCATAGAGGGGTCCAAGAATTGAAGTGTCCCGTAACTAATACGGGGGTGTTTATGCCGTACAGTATGTTTTCAATATCAGCAGCACAAAATGTTTGGTCTGGTGAGATGTATAATGATATTACTGTAAATGTACGTTGTAATGTGATTTCAGCGGCGATTGCTGATATTGTAGAGTTTATGTTAAAAAAATCTGTGCGGAATGGATTTATGAACTAGTAGTCCAGTTCCGTGTTTGGCTGATGTGTTGGCTGGGAGATTGTGGATAACAGGGAAGTATTGCTTGGGTGAGTATGTATTAGAATCTTTGTAGGGTATGTGTGTTTCTTGTAAGGCAATTACAGAAGGTTTAACGACGTTTATTAATAACTGCAGTTCATGGTAGTTGTTATAATAACCATTCAGGTTCCATTGAAAAACCCTAATCGTCATTATAAAGACGGGGGTCTTAGTAGCAATATATTTTATTATATTGGGCAAAGAGCTGAACTGTGGGAGATGATAAATAACTTTGTACCCCAATCGCCAGTTAGACTGTCCGCGCCACACTTCACCAGCAAAGCATTGTGAGATGGGAATGATCTCCTGAGTCTCCAAAGCTCCCCAGAAACGGAACGCAGTGCGAGTCATCCGTGACCGATGGGGGCCCAAAGCCAACCGATTATTATTGTTAGATGCTTTCGTCGTCCGTTTCGGGCGGTTGCAGGTAATATTGTTTTGAGTTAATAAGAGATTGGGTTACGGTTGATAAGAATGAGAGGTTTGAAGTTGAGTGCGTGGTAATGCTTCTCATTGGTGAGTTTGTTATATATTGTTATATTTGTCTGTTATATTGTTACTGTGGAGAGGTGGTGAGAATATTGGAATGGGATGAGTGACAGATGAGTTAGTCGGTTTTAATGAGTTGAGTGACAGATGAGTATGAGTCGATTTTAATGGGTTGAGTGTTCAACGACTTATGGTTTACCGATTTTTTAGAGGTGATGGTACGGGGATTAGCTAGTGGAGAGGTTTTGGTGTTGTGTGTTACGTGGGTGGAAATTTTATTAAATTTTATTTTGAATGGTTGGCGTTTTATGAGTTGATGTATTGATTGAATTTGTGCTGTGATCTGAAGTATTGTCTGCGTTTATGTTTGTGTTTTTTTGCTAATTTTAGGGAGATCTGGTACAGTTTTTTTTTGTTATTTCTGCAGTATCACTTTCAGCAACTGTTTTATTTATTGATTGTGTTTTTGAGCGAAATATGAGAGCGCAGTAGAGTCCATTGGGTTTTGTTCTTTGTAGATTTTATTTGCTTCTACCATGCTGCATTTATTTATGGTTTTTATTTTTAACTTTTCTTTCGCTTGCTAGTAACGGGGACATGATTTGGAGGATGAAGGGTGTTCTTGAAAACAGTTTGGACAAGAAACACGTGAGCATTTGTTGGGGGCATGGGGTGGAAGGTTACACGTTTCACAACATGTATGGCAGTTTCGACAGCGCATCGGATTGGGGAAATATTGCTCAACTTTGACGTTGTACCATCTAATACTCACAGTGCTTGGGGGTCTGAAGATATCAAACGAGAAGAATATGCGACCTGTGCGGCGTTGAGTTCCGTCTATGGATTTATTGAATTTGAAGACATCCGTGACGCCTTGTGACCTCATTTCATCAGCTATTTCTTTTTCGGGGACATTGATAAGTAAGGGTGCATATACTGTGCCTTTGGATGAGTTAAGTGTCGTGTGAAGGGTTATCTTAATTGGGCATAGGTTCGAGAGCGAATTTTTTGATATAAAGAGGTCGGCTATTTTTTAGGATTTAACCAAAATTCAGAGGTTATCATCTCTCAAATGTATTATGGAATCGTAGACTGTACTTATGCTGTCGATTGCTTTTTTAAGTATAAATACACTGAATGAGGAAAGTGTTTTTTTTTTCATTAGTTGAAGAAATTACCAAAAATTTGGGGTTATTTGGGGTCGAGAAGAATACGTCGCTTAGTTAGGGTTAGAGAAGGGTTTTTTCTTTCTTTTTTTATTTATTTATTTTCACTTACTTTCACTATTTGCACTTTTCTTTTACATGCTAAGGGATAAAGAAGGCGAGAAAGAGTGAGATATGCAGCTATGAAAATAGCGGGAGAAATTCACCAACGAGAAGAGCGGCGGAATATAATAAGATACACACGATATTGCCGGCTTGAAGGCTCGGTGACTGTAAGAATACAATCAACCCATCTATCAGCACATTTTCCCATGGGCCTCAATGAAGGCTAGACATTCGCGAGGTGCTTTCGATAATTATCTCATTTGTGTTCAAAATTCCTGTGAGCACGGTTTTTCAGGTAAATTAATTAAATCTTAAGCTACAACTTCAATTTTCTCAAAAACTAGAAGACGTAAAACCATTCGGTTTTTTGTGTTCGATTCAGAATTAATATAAGCATTGACTACAATAAGTCAATTTAGTAATTCATTTCACAATTTTGAAAACAATTGATCTAAACTTTTTTTCACATTTTTTTTTATCAAAATTTTGAGTTAGCATGCAAAGTTTATCAAAAACTATTGACATTAATAATTCAGTTTAAATTTAGGATTACAGAACAGGTTTCAAAATCGATATAGTAGTTCATTGTATGTGTTGCTGTTTAGAGATAATCTAAACATAGAATATAGGAGGGTCGACGGAGAACGAGAGCAGACAACAATCGGCGACATATCATATGTATGATAACGCAGAAGTGATAAGTCAGCAGCAGAAGATCATCGATTATATTGCAGCTGTACGCAAACCATCTTTATCGAGACGTCATTTGACACCATCGTTATCAGCGGATGAGTCAACACTTCACATCCTTAGTAGCCGGATACCTTTTTTTATCTCGGTTCTCGAGTCCCTCTACAATTAAGATAATAATGTATATGTATGTAATCGAAAATAGTATATAAGACCTATCATAAGGCCAAATAAATCAGTTCAGCCATTATCAGTCACGTCATTATCATCACTCATTCACGGACTTCGTAAGCGAAACGACGTGATACTCGTACTTTAGGAAGTTTCAACAACGAGAAAAAAAAAAACTGTTTATTAACCATAATATTTTATCTTTTTATCTTTTGCAGGAAACAGGTAAAAGAATTCAAATATTTGTTCTTTACCGCAACATCATCAGAAAAACCCCAAGGAAAAAATAAACAACCAACTACCTGAGAACACCCATTCCTTATGGGTCGGAAAGAGAGGGAGAAGGCTGCTGCACAAGCAGTATATGACCAGTTTGTGGCTTCCTGTCGCAAACAAGTGGAAGTTTTTGGTGTGGGCTTTGCTGCTCAAATTCACCAAAACTATGTGATATACAAGAGATATATGGAGAATCACCTGCCGTCGAAGGTCATATAGTGGAGGATAAGGAAGAAATGGAAGCTGAGTCAGAAGACGATGACAGTGCCGACAGTGACTATTCGGTAGAGGAGGAGGTGAATGGTCTTTCTGAAGACTTATCTACCACCGATGATGAGTTTCCTGTTATGCAAGCTAAGAAGCGCAAGAAATCGGTCACACCACCACCAACAACAAGCCAGGCAACAGTAGCAACAAATTCAGCACTAACTCTCTCTTCAACATCAGCACCAGAACCTGCTATAGTAATAGCACCTTCAGCAGGAACACCGATTACCTCAGCAGCATCAACACCTCCAGCATCTATAACACAACCATCAACATCGAAGGCAGCATTGCTGCAAGTAAATTCCCAACCGGCGACGCCAAAACCCAAAAGCCATGACTTCATGCCTCCCATAATCTGTTTCCGGCTCAATGTTTCTGACCTGACGCGTTATGCAAAGCCTATAGGGCTTTCATATAAAATACATAATATCAACAGCACCAAATCGGTCATAACGACAAAAACAAAGGATGAACATATTAAAATAAAGGACTATCTGCGCAACAAAAAAACGGAATTTAATACATATACCGCCAAGGAGGATAAAAAATTATTGCTGGTCTTGAAGGGTATACACCACTCTTTTCAAGTAGACGAAATAAAGGACGAACTACTGAAGGAGGGAATCCCCGTCATAAAAGTGACTCCCTATAAAACAAACAGACCAGACAGGATTTTCAACAACTTCGTCATTGAAGTTGTTAAGGGCAGTGATCTACCTGCCATATATTCAAAGACCCTATTACTCAACCAAAAGGTGTTTTGGGAAAAATTCAAGGCAAACGGCATTACCCAATGCCGTAATTGCCAGAAGTTTGGACATGTGGCAAGCAACTGCGGCATGAGATATAGATGTGTCAAATGCCAAGATGACCACCCTCCAGGAAACTGCCCAAGGACTGCAGCAAATTTAAAGGATGAAGCAGTTTACTGTATTAACTGCAAACAAGTAGGACACCCAGCAAATTACAAAGGGTGCCCTAAATATAAAGAAAAGCTTGTTGAAAAGAACAAGCAAACGGAGAAAAAGAAGGAACAACACCGGTTTGCTGTTTCTTCCGCAGCAAGGAAGATCACAGCTGGACTAAGTTTTGCCGAAGCAGCTGCCCTAGCCACAATAACAAGGAAAGCAAACCCACAACCAGTGAACAAGCCAACAATGCAACGAGCAACATCAAACCCACACCCAGTGAATAAGCCAGCCAAACCAACAATGCAACCAGCCGCCAAAGCAACTCAAATTCCAGCCTTCCGGGCATCCCTGCCAAAAAAAACCGAAGACAATTTTAACATCTTCGACGATACCAAGAGGTTATTCGGTACTGATCTGCTGACCATTCTTCAGAAGGCAAGGAAAGTGGTGCCACCCAACTATGGTTCGCTCGAAGACAAGCAAAAAACAGTTATCCTGGCTAAATTGATTTGTGAATTATGTTCGCAATAAATAGGCTTAGCATTTTTACATACAATGTTAATTCGATATACTCTGTAGCCAGAAGAAGTGCACTGAGCATGTTTATTAAGACTCATAAACCGGATATTTTACTCCTACAGGAAACTCTCTTGAACAGAAAGAACCTATATAAACCTGTAGGTTACAGTGTCATCCGAGAAGATAAAGGGCCCGGAAAAAGAGGTACAGGTGTTGCTCTCAGAAATTCCTTCAAGCACAATCAACTGAAAATCACTGGATTACGGTCACTGGAAGCGACAGCCGTCATCATAAATGTAACTGAAGTGGATACTCTACTTGTTGTATCGATATATAATCATGTTGGTGCCTCATCGGCTAACATTGACAACGATTTACAAAGGATCAACGACGCATGTAACCTGCACACATACTGCATTATTGGGGGAGACTTTAACGCAAGACATCCGCTCTGGCAAGACGACGAATCATCACCACAAGGAGTTGCCATCGAACATTGGCTTAGTGATAACAACCATGCACACTCTTTAGTAGTGGTGTCACAGCCAACAAAAACGTTTCCCAGGACTCCATCACTGTTGGATTTCTTCTTGGTCTCGTCAAATTTCATCAACATCTTGCCGGACTTCCGGAACTACACTTGTTCTTCCCATGTAAGCGATTCTGATCACCTGGCGGTTGAGCTAAGAATCCGCCTAAACCAAAACATACGTCTGCAGAGGCCTCCTCAGGAGAACCACATCAACTTTACAGCAGTCAACTGGTCCCGTTTTCAGAACGACATCGAGGCGGAGCTTCAATTGCCAACCCAGATAAGCTGCCTCACAAATGAAGAAGTCGAAAGCAACATTGGCCATCTACAGACAGTGATAAACAATGCAATTAAAAAACAGGAAAAGCCATTAACAAGCAAAGACAAATATGGGAACCTTCCCCAACACATCCAAGCCATATATCACCACAGACAATGGCTACGAAAACGCCTTCAGAGAATCTTCCACCGGACCTGGAACCGAACGAACGACGAGTATTTAACTGTCAACTCACAACTCATCTGTACAAACATAATGTTTCGGCGGGCGATAAAATACCACCGCGAAGAAGACTTCCGAAAAAGGCTCGAAGACATTAAGCCAGGACCCGATGCTTTCCGAAAAATCAGCCGACTAATTAGGAAACCAAGTTGTATCCCAGAAAATCTTACCATTGGATCACAGACACTCACCACCCCAGAGGAAAAAGCAGAAGCCTTCGCAAATTATTTCGATGCTAGTTTCAAGGACCACCCCCCAGTACATCTCCCAGATTTCATCACTGAAGTTGAGACATGTGTCTCCCAATCTACAAACCGTTGCAATCGGATCACGGTATTCAGTGCTACTAATCCATCGATCAGCCCCTCTAATGGTGATATATTCACTACAGTTGAGGAGGTAGTAGATATAATCCAAACCGGCAACTCTAAAAAGTCGGCTGGTAATGACCAGATTTCAAACTTTTTGCTAAAAAAGTTACCAAGTCTGGCATTGATTCTCCTGACTATTATCTTCAATAACTGTATTAACAACAGCTACTTTCCTTCCTGTTGGAAAACAGCAAAAGTTGTTCCAGTTCCAAAAAAAAATAGTCGATGCAGTGTTGAGGGTTATAGACCCATTGCTCTACTGTGCTGCGTAAGCAAAATATTGGAATCAGTGATGCTAAGAAAGATCAACATCCTAAGCGAAGAGAGGGAACTTCTGCCAACACATCAGTATGGATTTAGGAAAAAAAATTCAACAATCCATCCTTTGCTCCAACTCCATAATGATGTCACCAGATGTCTAAACAAAAAAGAAGTAACAGTGGCATGTCTCCTGGACATCGAGAAGGCGTTCGACAGCGTATGGATCAAAGGACTTATATTTAAACTTCTTCAAGTTGGGTTCCCAGGACATCTGGTAAGATTAATCTACAGTTTTTTAACCAATAGGTTTTTCTTTGTACAGGTTTCCAACAAAAAATCTGATATCAAAAGGATTAAAGCAGGGGTACCACAGGGCTCGAGACTCGGACCAGTCCTATTTAACCTTTACACAGCGGATCAGCCAAGAAATGTAGTAGGAAGCAAAACACTCCTGTACGCTGACGACTCCATAACATATGCTCACTCTCTAGCTCCGGAGATAGCAGCACGACGTGTGGAGGAACACATCAGAAGACTTTGGGAATATTACCTGAAATGGGGCCTGAAAATCAACACCAGTAAGACCGAGCTCATATGCTTCCGTAATCCAATGACGGTTATCAGCGGAAGAAGAAAATTAACCCTTGTAAGGAGGAGCAGGAACATAAAAATATGCCTTCCGAAGGGTGAGACGATCTTACCAAAAAAGACAACGAAGTACCTTGGCGTAAACTTGAGCGAGAAGTTTAAATTCAACGATCACGCAAAAACCATCCTTAAACGGGCGAACTTTGCTCTTCACCTTGTTAACCCACTTCTAAGACGGAAGAGTGGGCTTAGCCAGTGTACCAAGCTACTTATCTACAAGCAACTCATTAGGCCGGTTATTACATATGCCTGTCCGATTTGGTTTACGGTTTCCCCGAGCATCATGGAAAAAATTCGAATATTCGAAAGAAAGATTCTCCGTTCCTGTACCGGAATCTATCGTCATCCAACTACCCTAAAACATCAGAGGAACGAGAGGCTGTACGAAGCTGCAAAAGTAACATCAATTGATAGGTTCATGATGCAGCTCTCAACTAAATTAATTCAAAACCTAAATAACCACCCAAATCAGGGAATGCAGGAGCTTCTCCAGCATCCGTTGCAACCCGACCATAAATACCTCAGCGTCAAGGCCATCATAGATCCAGACTTTGAAGACATCATCCATAACGAGGCAACACCTTTCTACAGAAAAAATATCAGCGGACATTACAGAGGCTAAAATTCCGCTGCTTCTGCAGCCATTTTAGTATAAATTAAAAAAAAAAGAAGAAAAAACAAACAACACAACAAATATGTATATATAAAATAAATATAAAATTTTAGTTAACATGTAATAGATTAAGTAAACAAACATATTGTTAAACACAATGTATTCCTGTCAACAGATATACGTCGGGCCCCTATTGTTGAGCCGACAATTTAATTTTAGTTATAAGTCTAATTTTAAGTCAAATTGTAAATATATTTTAGGCGTTAATAAACAAAAATCTTAATCTAAAAAAAAAATCTAATTTAATCAAATAAATCAGTATGAACCAAATACTCACAGTGTTAATTTATCAACATTTAGTCCTTCGAAAGAAAAAAAAAATAAAACTAAGTTTTCGCCCAACAGTGGTAAGAGATTTAGATTTTATAAAAAAAAAATCAGCGAAGAAAGTTTTTAATCGCTCGACAGGGAGGAAGCTAAATAAAGCGTATTTCACGGTTTTGAACAGTGGAATAAGCGCATCCGAGGCTTAGATAGTGAGAAAAAGCGTAACCGAGGTTTAAAATTCGAAAAGTTCAAATAATATATATATAAATATACTATAATATATATATATTAGGGTGTCCCAGGCTATAAGGGTTAAATTTTTTTTTTTAGATAGAGATACGCATACCTTTTTTTTTTTTTCTATTTGACCCAGATAAGTGAAATATCAAATATTATTGCGATCGGATGACGATAACCCGTGCCGACTTAACGCCAAAATCTAAACATAAAAATTAGTATGGAGCAATGGAGGGAAAAGCAAAACTCATTTATTTTTGAAATAAGGCATCCGGTATTGGACTTTATTATTATATTAATTGTTGAAAGTAGGTTAATTATTTATTAATTTTCTTTTTAATGTTTGTTTTTTACAGTCAGGATACTTTTGTCGATGTTCTTGTACGCAACGAAATAAAAATTGCTTTTGCTCCTCTTGAACAGTTAGCAGGCCGTGAAAATCTTGCATCAACTTGACTGCTCTTTCAGCAGAGTCATTAACTGCTTTCAGTTTTAATAGCTTGCTTTTAGCATGTTGGTACGAAGCATTTTTAAGCCACAAAGAGGGGCACTCGTGGAGAAAAGCACCATCAATTTTCAATCGACTAAATAAGGACTTGCTTTTGACTGAAACAAAGTCATCGATGTTTTTTTCTGAAAACAAAAAAAGGAGGATTATTGATATAATTTTTTAGTTATGTAAATAAAAAAGTTAAAAAAACAAACTTAATTTTCAAACTTACCATAAAGTCTGCCACAAAGTTCTTCTTTCGATGGAATGTAGCATTTACCATAGGCAGATGGATATTCTTTGGCTAAGTTAGCAACCATTTTGACTTTCGTTTCTTGGCTTACATCATCATCAAATAGAGACAAGATAGACACTTCGTCTGTCAAATACCACAAATGCAAGCAAAACTTCTGTAATGCTGCTTTCGAGATGCTTTCATCTATTGTTTCATAAGATTTTATAGCTTTCAGAAAACACAAATCCTGGTAAGGTGCTTTTACTGCTAAAATGCATTGCAACCAAGGCCTAACGTATATTGTCACGATGAACAGGCAGACGTCTAACAGAGCTTCTTTATCTTTGCTAGAAATTCTTAATTGATCACCAAGTAACGATATTTTTAATGAGTAAATCGCTCTCGCCATCCATCGAGCTTGGTGCATGGCACCTGGAGGCCGGATCTTAAATTTTTTTTCTGCATCGCCGCCAAGAAATATTATTGAAAGTTCGATTAACTCTCTGTAATCATCCCTAGTAATTTCTTTAGTTAATTCAATTTGGTAAAAATCGATAAGTCTGTTGATCTCAGAAACATTCAAACATGATAGCTTTTCTGTACAGCTCTGTATTTTCTCGGGATCGACATTCTTCTAGTTCTCTCGAAATTTCTTGAACATTGGAATGTCTGGGCTTGTGGTAACTTGGCAGATTTTTGCTTCAAACACGCTTTTTAGTACTAATTCGTAGACGTGATGGCGGCAAGCAAAAATAATTATTTCCCTGCCTAGTTTCTGTTCGAGAAGTACACAAGTACCATTGATTCGACCAGTATTTGAAGCAGTCGTATCACAACACAAAATCTGCACTTTATCCTCAAGATTCCAATCAATTATAGCATTCCAAAGTACCTGGGCCTGTTCCTTTCCTGTAGAGTTATCCAACTTTGGTACAGCGATAAGTTGTTCTTTATCGTCAAACGTTATAACTATCGGCAGACGTTCTTCCTTAGATTTGCGTGAATCTAAAGCCGGCAAAAGTTTACCATCCCAGTGGAGTGTTACAATATCCGGAACCTGGTTTTGAAAATTAACCTTTATGGCTTCCGCTCGCTCTTTTCGCTTTTCCGTACGAACCCTTTGAATAGTGGACTTGCTTATAGGAAATTCGTCTGTGTTATGTCCAAGAGCTTCAATAGTTGCTTCAATAATAAACACAGCATCTCTCACACTCAATTGACACCGATCTAATGCTGCCACTAATTTTGGAGTGATAAAATTCTTCCTCATAACAGTTTTATTTATACTGGATTCTGTTTTGGTTAGGTTTATCAAAATTTCCTGTAAATCCATCAATTCTGAATCAGACGACAAACTTTCTTGTAGCGGGTCATAAGATGATGTTGAAGGAGCTAAGGATGAAAAATATTTAGCACGTCGTTTTTGCTCCTCGACGTTTCTAAGGTGCGCTCTTTCTTCTTTGTGTGTTTGTTTTTGGTCAACTCCGGCTAAATGACCAGGTCGGCCTGGTTCTCTTTGGTGCTGCAAAAAAATCCTATCTTCATCTATCTTTATTAATTGAAGTGCATCCGCATGTGCAATGTCAAACAAATTGTTTAAGTTTGTAACAAACTCATGTCGACGCTGCTCAAACACGTTTTTTGTTTTGTTTGCATTTTTTTGCAAATTTCTCCAAACTTGATACAATGTAATTAATTTTTTAACACAATTAGGTAGAGATCTTGTCGGGATACGGGCCTTTTCCCAATAAATAATGCACTCACGAATAGTAAGATTTGCGCTCTCATTGACACTTAAATTCACTTCACGAATATTATAGAACAAAACTGCCAGTACTTGCCCATTAGAGGGAAGTTTTGAACCAGTAATTTGATGTTTAACGTTCCCTATTAAAAATATCTCCTTTCTACAACTGCGTAACTCCACCGACATGTTAACAGAACGAGAACAATGTGTTTACTAATAAAATAAACATGCAATAACAAGTTATCGATATGTTATTACTCGCGTGCCATGCCTTGCAAGTACTGACATGTTTAGATGCAAGTCGGCACGGGTTCCTCTGGTTCAAAGTACATGAAACTTTATTTACTATTGTTTTGACAGTATTCGAATAAAATAAGAGGGTATGCGTTACAAAAATTTAAACTTGATTTTTTTGGGACACCCTAATATATATACATATAAAAATGCCGAAGGAAAAACATCAACTGCTAGAGAAGCAAAAGGAGCTCGGCGAAGAAGTTATATCCATAAAGGATAAAAAATTTCTGAAGCCGGAATCCGATCAGCGCAAACGGAAGAAACCAAGAAACGCCTAGGTCAGATTAAACTGCAACTAGAAAATAATCATAACAGATTATTGGCTAAAGGAGTCAAATTGACGTCGATAACAGCCCCCATCCAAGTAGCATGGTATGTGAAAGTGAGAAAACCAAATCAACGGTTATGAATCCACCAGGAAACAGTGACATTAATAAAACAATATATAGAAAAATTCAAAAGGATAAATATTACCTTCAGGAATTGTTAAATGATGCCCTATCAGAAATAAACAATGCTCAGTAAACGGAACTGACAGTAACAAAAACGGCATTAGAAGAGCAAATCCAAAAGATAAAAAAAAGCTACGAGTCATTATTAAAAGAAAATAAAGACGATACTCAGACTGAAATAATTGAAGGAGAAATTTTGGAAATAAACAAAGAATACCGGGTTGTACTAAAGAAAATAATGGTGGCACTTTCAGAAACCGAAACAAAACATAAACATCAAATAAAATTAGAACACATAAGGTTTCCAGTTTTTTGGGAAACATCACGGAATGGCCCTCCTTTCATGATCTCTTTAATTTTCAAATCCTTTCATGATCTCAGATATTTTCAAATGCAGAAAAAATGTACCGTTTACAAAATTACGTGAAAGGAGAAGACGGTATGTTTATTCAACATTTAAAAATCGCAGTCGCCAATTATGAAGGAGCCTGGGAAATTCTAAAAGAGATTCGAGGATAATAGGCTTCTGTTCACCATTCAAGTAGATCGAATGTTAGATCATCCTATGGCAAACGGCGAATCAGCGTCAAGCATTAAATAGTTATTAGACACAACGAATGAATGTGTCCAGGTGCTTAAAGGTCTCAATATTAAGATCGATGATGCCGAACCATTTATAGCCAGAATAATTGTACGCAAGCTTGATCGCGATGGACTCCGCTTATATGAACAAAGTGTTAAAAGAAGTAAAGAAATTCAAACACTCCAAGAAGTTCTTAGTTTTCTTGAACAGCAGTGTCAGGCATTGGAAGCAATGAGAGGCAAGAAACAAGTTAGCAGCAGTAATTTAAAGATGCATAAGTCAGGAAATTCGTTTTATATAAAACAGGAAGTATGCGACTATTCCAAATTCAATGGCCATGAAGTTCAAGCTTGCAGAAGATTTTGAAAAACGCAACAATTATGAACCACAGGCAATTTGTTCAAAAAAATAAGTTGTGTTATAAAAGCATGACTCACAAATTCAATCAAAAATGTCTACAAACATCAAATAAGTGCAAAACGTGTAATACACATTGCTACATATTGATGAATTTAATAATGATACGAAGGTCCCAGAAAAGATGTCAGCAATGATGACAGAGGAACATAATACTTCAACAGTATTGCTAGCAACAGCTCAGGTTCGAGTACGAGCAGAAAATGGCAGTTTTTTTTAACACTAAGAGCGTTAATTGATACATAATCTCAAAAAACGGCTGTATCGGAAAGAAGTTGCTGCAGCTGAAGAGAAAAAATATCAGGACTGAACTTCGTGGCCTAGGAGAATCGTTAGTAGGATTATCAAAATATAAGATAAATCTTAAAATTTACCCACGATTTATAAGCAACGAAAAATTCAAATCAGAGGCATTAGTTTTACGAAAACTATCAAGTGCACACCCAGATAAATCCTTTAAATACAACATGGAAGAATGGAAAAATTACACACTTGCGGAACCGTATTTTAATAAAAAAGATCGAGTAGACATCATTATTGGTGGAGATTTATATCAAGAAATTTTAGAAGTGGGAATTCGAAAGGTCGATAAGATACTAGGGCAAGCAACCAAGTTGGGTTGGATTTTATCTGGCGTTCTTGTTCTGGGAAATGGAGGAAATTGCAGAGAAGAAATTAACAGAGAAGATCACTGCATTCAACATTTAAAAAAAAAAACACCACCCAAGATTGCAATGGGAGATTCGTTACAAAATTGCTTTTCAAAGAAGAATGTCAACTAGGAGAATCGCGCAAAATGGCTTTGGCTAGGTTGATAAATCTGGAAAAACAGCTGAAAAAGAAAAATTAATTAAAAATAGAATATGTGAAGTTTATGAGAGAGTATCAGAAGTTGGGCCATATGAAAGAGGATGATATTATAAATTCAAACAGATATTATTTGCCTCATCATGCAGTAATTCGAGAGCGTAATACAACTACAAAAGTTCGATTTGTATTTGATGGGTCAGCAAAAAGTTCAAATGGTCGAAGCTTAAAGGACGTATTAATGGTAGGTCCAAGACTTCAAAAGGATTTATGTGACATAATAGTTAAATGGAGATTATGGAAATTTTCTCTATATGCCGACATAGAAAAAATGTTCAGGCAAATAAAAATTACGGAATCAGACCAGCAGTTTCAAACCATCGTTTGGAGAGAAAACGAAAACAAACCAATTAAAGAATATCAGTTTACAACTACTATATAACCTATGGTACAAGTGCTCACCATTTATAGCTACAATAGATGCAAAAATGAGAAAATCAGCAAAATTATAAAAGAAGATTTTTATATGGACGACTTAATAACCGGAGCAGACACAATCGACGAATGCATAATATTAAGAAATGATACTACAGAAGAATTGAAAAAGTATGGATTTCACTTACGAAAGTGGGTATCACATTCGAACATTATAATAGAAAAGGAAAGAGGTAAAGAAAACAAGATTCTTATAATTGACAAACAAGAGTCGAACGACGCGAAACAATTACCATAAGACAAGCCTTGTCCAACTTGGCAAAAATTTTTGATCCAGTGGGTTGGCTGACTCTAATAACAGTGGTAATAAAGTTATTTATACAAAGGCTCTGGCTAAGTTAAATTGAATGGGATCCAATTCTAAACTCACAAAAGAATGGAAATAACTTATTGAAGGGCTTCCAATTACGGAAGCAATCAGAATACCAAGATGGGTGCAAGTGTCGGAAAAAACGCCATGGGAACTGGGTTTGCTGATGCATCAGAGAAAGCATATGTGGCGGTAATATACGTTAAAGCTGGAAGCTGCGTATCAATACTCAAAGCAAAACGTAAGGCGAATCCGGTAAAGAACAGGAAAACACTTCCAAGATTAGAACTATGCGCAGTCGCCGAATTCAGCAAGGTCGTCTGCTACTTTCTGAGGGGACATGCTAAAAATCTCGTGGTACCTGACATAAAGATTCCTGAGACTGATAGGGTCAGTAGGAAGGCCTTCCTACTGGATGGAAACCATGACGCTGATTTTGGTTTTCCCTTCGTAACAGACCGAATCCGATTTGTCATGTAGATAGGCAAGAAAGAGACGAATGTTTTCATATATCTTTCTTTCTCTAAGCCTAGAGAATGCATATCGACTTTCTGTAGTGCCATTGGTTTGCTGTGTTAGTTTAACAGTGGGGGAAAAAGGGGATCAAGTATAGGAGCAGTGGAGGAGGGAGATGGAGATAAATTGTTGGATATGCAGTTGGACGAGGGATGAGATGTGGGGTTTAGGGTATAGGAGTTAATAAAATTAGGGTATTTAGCTCCAGTTTTAAGGTCGAAGTTAGGAAATGAGTTGCTAGCTGGGGTTGGTGGCGTAGAAGGTTGAGAAGGGATAATATGGGTGGTTGGGGTTAAGTTGAAAGAGACGCGTTGGCGCGGGGGCTTCGGTAGAACTGGGGGAATTAGGGGATTAGAAGATTGGTGTGTAAGGGCTTTGTGTCGGATAAGTGAGGAGGGAAGACTAAATTTTGGGAATAAGTTTTTTTTTGAAGCTCCAGTTATGATCGCGACTAGAGCTTTTTTGGTAGAATGTTTTTTATTTGGAAGGGAGTTGGAGAGGGGTCTTTTTTTAAGCTTATCGTTAAAACTACGTTTATTTTTGATGCTTTCATTACTCTCGAGATGTGCGCTTTCTCGTTCCTCAGAGCATTTGGTGATACTTATCTTTTCAGGTTTAGTTGCCTTACCAATTTGAGTAGGGAACAACCACGAATATTTGGTTGGGATGTTGACTTTGAAGCTGCAGGAACTATTGGAGTCAGCAGGGGAAATCATCTGGCACTCGCTAATGGTGATAGCATAACTTCGGTGAAAGAAACCAGCACCCAGGAAACATCAGCGTGTTGAGGAGCCCCTTCAACGAAGAATGCCGTATGGTTTCCCTTTTTCAGCTTTTCGAGTCTGTTTTTCCATTCGGAGGGGGTCCATGAAATTCCGAATTATTTGAGCAGTTAGCATGGAGGGGCGGCGGGCGGGATTCTAGTTGGTAAAGGCAAAACGGTTTCGAGATCCGTTGTTAGGGTGGGGGTAGGAGTATTTGAAAATGATGGCAAGTGAGACTCCGTGTCTACTAATTCATTATAAAGTGAGAGATTGTATGGGAAACTAGCCTGGAACTGAACTTGATCGGGTATTCCATAGATTTTGTGGGAAGCCAATCTCACTTCTTTACCGATTTCGTCAACGGTTAACCGAGTTGCTATGAGTTTCTCGCTAACGTCAATCATTTTTAGGGTCAGGTCATCGAGCGTAGAATCTGATGGATGCGGGATGTGATGTGTTGTTTTGGAGGAGAATTGAAAAAGCAAGTCGAGATCAGTACGGAGAAGATTGATAGAGTCGTATATGTGTGTGAGTTCGTTGGATCTAAGGAGGTTGGCAAAATTTGTTTTGAAGAAAGCCTTTATTCCATCGAAGTGATATAGTAGGTGGAGGATTGTCTCCTCCTCTTCCTCGTCCATGCAGCTTCTACAGAAATCATTAGTAAAAGCGGCAAGCCTTCTTGCGTGCTTGCCTATGAGGCAGTGTCCAGTAATGACACCTATTACGGCGCTGAGATGTTTCCTATCTAAAAGGATCAGACACTTAGAGCGACTCAGATCCAGCCTTGGCCAGATCTGTTTGGTCTCTAGACATGTTTGCCCAGCAGTCCACCTAAGGTCTGTTCTTTTATTGGCATCCAGCTTTAGTGTTAGTTTGCACGTATCGATTGGTATACCTATACTACCTTTGTCCGGTAGGATAGGTAGAGTGGTTCCAATTTTGGCGAGTTCATCGGCTCTCCAGTTCCCTGGAATGTCTCCGTGGCCCGGCACCCAACAAAGGTGAATGTTGAACTGCTCTGCCATCTCCATGAGAGATGATCGGCATCATTCAAGGGCGGTTTTAGAATATAATAAGACCGAGTCCAGGGACTTGATAGCGGCCTGACTATCTGAAAATATGCGGATATCCTTTGCAGATATCACGTTTTTCTTCAACCAGGACAGAGCTTCTTTAATCGCTAAAATTTCCGCCTGGAACACGCTACAGTGATTTGGAAGACGGAAAGAGAGGCTTAGATTTAGCTTAACTGAGAAAACACCGCCACCAACTCCGTTATCGGTTTTAGATCCATCTGTGTAGAGATGGATTGACTTGTCCTCCATGAAAGCATCTTCATCCCAGAATGATCTAGAGGGGAAGCTTACATGGAAGTTTTTGTCAAACGAAAGTTCAGGTATGGTGTAATCGATGTTTTCTGTGAGGATTCCTAATTTATTAAGAATGTTGGCGTGGCCAAATGAATTATTTTTCCACTGTTTAGTCGCTTTAAGGCGAATAGCTGCAGTCGCAGCGGGGAGTCGCAGAGGGGTGTCAAGTGAAGCAGAATATCTAATGCCGCAGATGGGGTAGACCTCAAGGCTCCGCTTGTGCATAGACATGCTGTTCTTTGGACTCTGCTTAGTTTAATACGGTTGACTGCATTTTCCAAGGCCGTCCACCAGACAACCACCACGTAAGTACGTATGGTCTTATGATCGAGATGTATAGCCATATGCGAGGTTGAAGGCCCCATTTGTTCCCAATGGCTTTTTTGCAAGAGAATAAAGCTATTATAGCTTTATTGACTCTTTCTTGAATTTTAGGTTTCCAGTTTAGTTTCCTGTCAAAAATAAGACCCAGATATTTTGCTGTATCGGAGAAAACTAAACTGGTACCGTTTATTGAAGGAGGGTCTATGATTGGAATTTTATATTTCCTAGAAAAGAGGACAAGATCAGTTTTATGGGGGTTTATTCCCAATCCACAGCGATCTGCCCAGCGGGTTAATCTATTGAGATTTACTTGAAGGAGTTCTTTAATGGTATTGATATGCTTTCCTGAGACGGCTATGGCAACGTCATCCGCATAGGCAATCACTCTGCTACCACCCGCTTCCAGGTATATCAGTAGTTCGTTAACTACTAAGTTCCAGAGAAGGGGAGAGAGGACACCGCCTTGCGGCTTACCTCTGCTGACATATCACTTAGCAGAAGTCTCACCCAGTTTGGAGTTGATTATCCTGCTTTTTAGCATTAGACTGATCAACTCCCCAAATGAGTCGTCTACCTGCAGAGTTGACAGCGCAGTCGTGATTGCGGATGTGTTGACGTTGTTAAAGGCGCCCTCTATGTCTAGGAAAGCAACCATTGTGTACTCCTTATATTGTAGGGATCGTTCGATTTGGCTAGTCAGAGAGCGCAAAGCCATTTCGACCTACTTTCCTTTACAGTAGGCATGTTGAGCCGTAGACAGAAGTCTTGGATCAACTTTAGCTCGAATATGGATATCAATCAGTCGTTCTAGAGTTTTCAGAAGATGATAGACTTATAGGTCTGAGGTCCTTTGGGACTACATGAGAACATTTTCCATCTTTGGGAATGAACACTACATTGACTTCTTTCCATAATAGTGGAATGTGAATAAGTTCTACACAGCTCCTCATAATATTTTCTAACACTGGTAGAATAATATCTGAGGACCTCTGTAGCTCGGCAGGTATTATACCGTCCGGACCAGCAGACTTGTATGATTTGAAGCTATGCAGCGCACAGAGCAGTTTGTCTCTCGTAATCAGACCATGAATTTTGGTCACGGTTGCAGTAGGTCTGTTTGGGCTGCTACTGGCCGCGAGTTGGGAGCTACCTGGAAAGTGGGTGTCCAGAAGCAGGTTCAGTGATTCATCACTTGAGGTTGTCCAAGAGCCATCGGTTTTTTTCAAACAGCTAGGCATCATAGGATTTGTAGAGAGGATTTTTCTTAGCCGCGCTGCCTCAGAGGTTTCTGTGATTTTGTCACAGAATGACCTCCAGGATTGTCGCTTTGCCTTCCTCAGTTCTTTTTTATATAATTTGAGGGATTCTTTATATGAGTCCCAATCAGTAACTTTTCTTGTGCTTTTTGCTGCGTTGAAAAGTTTTCTACCGGCGTTTCTGAACAGTTCCAGTGCCGATGTCCACCAATGTGGCTTTTTCTTGCCTCTTGGTTGAATAAGAGGGCAGGAAGCGGCCATAGCCTGATTGAGAACCAGAGTAAATTCCCTGACTTTCATGTCAAGCTCATTGGTGTCACGCGGGGCACTTGATAGTTCAGATGATAGCGTTTCTGACAGTATTCCTCTGTATTTTGGCCAATCAGTTTTCCGGTAATTCCGGAAAGCTGGTTGGCTGGGGGGAGCATCACTCAGACTGAATTGGATGTATCTGTGTTCTGAAAAGGAGTGTTCAGACGATACCATCCAGTTTGTTAGCCTTTGGGTGATGCTGTCGGAGACAAGAGTAATATCTAGCACTTCTTGTCGGTTTCTAGTTATAAAAGTGGGCTCATTGCCAATATTTCAAATTAAGAGGTTATTACTTAAAATATAGTCTAAAAGTGACTTATCTCTATCATTGATGTCGGTACTGCCCCATACCGTGTGATGCGCGTTAGCGTCGCATCCGATTATGAGGCCAGTTTGCCTTCCAGCTTCCAGTAGCACCCTTTCTAGGTTATCACCAGGGAAAGGGCCCACTTGGTCGTGGCCAAGGTAAGCCGATGCCAGCCAGTAGGAGCATTTGGCAGTCTCTAGTCTGGCAGCATAATTAAATTAAATCAAAAGCAGAAACAGTATACGGCACAATAGGAGCAACGGAGATTCCAAACTACACTGTAATTTATAGTGACAAGGTGGCAAAAATATACGTGATAAACTCATATTGGAACCTTATTATACATTATGACTTGAAGCCATATTCGCATGAGTTAACAATCATTAATAGAAGACGTGCGAAAACAATGTCCCGAATTAAGAGATTATGGAGGAATATGCGAAGAAATGGTAACTGCAATGAATCAGCGATATAGTACGCTGAAACAAAACAACGATATTCTTATAAATAAGAATAGAAAACCCAGAGCATTCGAATTCGTTGGGTCACTCTATCATGTGCTGTTTGGCATGATGGGCGCGGACGACAGAATTGAAATGCAAGAAAATATAAAAAATGTATTCGAAAATGAGAAGGATATAACCCTACAATGGCTGATAAAAATATATGTGACCTAGTTAATTGTTAGAACTTGGGGAAAAATAATAAAAAAATTAAAACCAAATATTTTACTAGAACATCAGTTTTTTATTTCTGTTCCATATGTGGTACACTGAGCTTTAACTATAATTTTTTATACAATAACAGTATTTTTGATACTAAGCTAATTTACTCGTAACCCGAAGAATTATAGGAAAATTTCCATTATTCGAATTAGGTATTTCAAAAAAAATATCACAAAATAAAAATTAGAAAATAAGATAACTTATTACAATTTGAGAAAAATACCTATTGGTGAAAATTTCGAAAACAATTATTATCTTTATTGAGGGAGAGTTCAACTCGACATTTTTCGCATGATATATGTAAACGTTTTTCTTTTGCTACCGGGATATTTACAGCGTTGCCTTTTTTAACCCTAAATAGGAAAATGCTCAAAGCTGTCACGTCTGACTTCACGAGGACGTGTTCTGCCATATTCGGCTTCTTCTTTATTTCAATTTGATCAGGCAAATTTGACGGTCTGCCTCTTTGCTTGGCTCACACAACCACAGACTTTTTCCTAGGTCAAATTTGAAGTCCTTCAGCTTCAGTGGGGCTGGCGTTTGCTTTTGCTCCCCAACTCTTTTGTATAGTATCCAGCTATTTATAACAATAACATCAAGAAGATGATAAAAATACCCTCAAATACCATTTTCTTGTAATAATTTTTATTTTATATTTTCCCAGGAACGAATCCAGTAGGTCCACACCACCCATAGGTTGATTATATATTCTTACAATTTGGGGACAATCTACCTGTATATTTTTTGTTTTGTTTCTTGCAATAACTCTTTACTGATTGTATTGGCTCGGCCCACAAAAGATGATGATAATACAACCGGTTTGTTATCATACCACATGATGTCTGTATCATCAACATTAGCCACCCAATATTCGGAAAAACCTCTCTCCACTTTACCTTTTTTCAAATCTTTTAGAGAAGGTATTTGAAGATCCATTCCTAACCGACCTTTGTTGAGAATGCCCAGTGATTGGGTCCCTTCTTTGGCCATATATGAAATCAATTCTGGAGACGTATAATAGTTATCAAAGAATAACCTGTATTGTTCGCTCCTGGGTATGTACCTAGCTAAGCGTACAATGATATTTGAACTCGCTCCCAAGTCTGGCTCATTTAGATACCTTAGTTCTGGATCATTCTCCATTCTCGAGTAAATTTCAAAATCGTAGGCAAAGCCCCGATCATCGAAAAGAACCAGCAATTTATACCCCCATTTATGTGGCTTGTTTGGACGGTATTGGCGCAGAATATTGGAAGCTTTGGTCGCGCATATTTGCTCGTCAACAGATAGTGCTTCTCTTTTAGGGGCACTAAGACATTTTTTTTTCAAATTCTCTAATATTGGCCTGATCTTATGTAAATGATCACGATTTGGGGTACCTGACTGTTGTTTGCACGAACTGGCAAATGTTTTTGAAATGATTAAGCGACATTGTCTCCATAATCAGAGGAATACCCAATTCAGATGCCCAATACATTCGGATATTGGGCAATGGTGACAAGCTCATAATCATTTTTTTTTTAATACTAAATTTGCAAATTTGTTCTACAATATGCCACAGTAATTCGCCATCAAAAAACCATAAAAAGTATTGAAGGGGAGTTTCCAATTCTATAATTGGTGGCTGTAAGTTTATATTTCCAGAAAACTGAAAATGTGTAGATTGGAAAGCTTTTTTTCCAAATGAAGCTCATTTTCTTCTTTTTGATGACAGCCGTCGAACCGTAGGTTCTAGTTCGATTAGAAAAAGCAATACTCACAGACGTCGGTGATCGTGTCGTTTTATGTGATTTTCTATTAGCACATGCAGTACTCGCTGAAGGCACACCTGAAGTACTGGGCTGAGTGTTTATTGATGTTTGCCGCTCGCTCGCTAAATGAACATCTTCGTTAACGGAAGATAAATCATGATATCTCTGCGGCGATGGTGATGTTTCCACATCACTAAGGAATTCAGAGAAAAAATTTACAGCAGACTGAATTTTTTGTATATCTTCATCACTTTCAGCTTCAGAAAACTCTTCCCCATCTTCACTATCCGAGGGTATAGCCAATATATGCTCAATATCATCACCAAGCAATCGTTTTCTCGCCATGATTTCTAATAAATAAAAGTATTCATAAGTATACTTGTCATAAATATGTATTAGTAACAAAACAAACGTTAAAGCTCGACGTACCATACGTGGAACATTGATATAAATTTGATTTATCAACAGGTATACTAAAGTAATATAAAAACTAAATTACCTCTGCCAAAAACACTTTCTTCTAATACGCAATATTTTTTTCTGGGCCAAATTTCCTAATAATAACGCTTTTTATTAACTTTTGAATTTACGGCAACTGCAAAACGTACAACTACAATTCAAATTTCGAAAATTAATGACAGTAATACTCATAAGATCAATAGCGACATCTAAACGTAGTTATTGGTATTTTATCATTGCTACATTTGCGATATATCCCTCAAGAAGCAATAGATGTCGCTATTTATATTTAACAGAACCGTAGGAACAATAAAAGTGGTTGTCCCACTGAGTGCCTTGTAGGGTTAAGGCATTTATCTGAACATCAAACCTCTATAATTGACTCCACCGTAAATACATATATATAAATACGTAAAGACGAACGATGATGTAAACAGGAATTTTCACAGAATGGAGGATCATTTAAAGACATTTTATGAAAAAATTTCACAGCAACAAAATGAAGAAAGGACGATGTTATGCTTTCAAGTATTGGCGGCATGATTAAATATGATGATCGAGAAATGCTACAGAGTACAAACACCAGTTATCGATATTCTTATAGACATAAATCACGGTCATGTGAATCCAAACCTTCTCACACCAGCCCAATTGAAGAATGAAATAGATTATTAGGGAAAAATTCACAGTAAGCTGACTTTATTTGGAGGAGATTCGAACGTCGAGCTAAAGTACGTTTATTCCTTCATAAGGGCAAAGGGAATTATAATGGACCAACGTCTAACAATGGAGTGACCGAACTATATCGAATGATCCCACTTCCCATTAATAGAGCCAATCGTACAATAATGCCAAGGATTAAGGCTGAATATATTGCATACAATATGGATCTATACCTTACTAACGCTGTCTGAGATGAACAGATGTAAAAAAATGAAGGAAGACCAGTTTATGTGCCAGTAAAACTGGTCATGGAAACCAGCAACTGAAAGGTCCTGTGAAATCGCAGCTCTAAAAAGGTCAAACAAAGTAGAATGTCTCTTTGAAGAAAGCAAGATTTGTGGACACACCTGTCGAAAGAAAAATATTGGCTTTTTAAGGTATTTGACATAAGCGTGTTAAAAATAGATTGCGGCTCCGGTCAGCAGGAATGGTTAAGGATCTCATGTCAAGGCGTACTTAAGCTACAAGCAGGATGTTCAGCATCCTATGAGGAAATTGCACTAACGTCTACTCAACAATTTGAACATCAAGAAGAATTAAGAATACAAGCTTCATCCTGGATCAACAACTTAAGCCTTCTACCTGAGACAAACATCAAGCCATTCGACACTGCAATAAGCAATAATTCTCAATTGATTGATAAACTTACTAAACAATTAAATCAGCTGAAGTCATCTCATATAGAACTTCGAGCACTAAAATGGCATACAACCAGAGGACATTCTGCACTGATATTAGTTTTTATAGGATTACTAATATTCTTACTACTACTAATATTTAATGTTGCGGATCATCAAATCATCTACAAATCGAATTCGCCGTTCCGCCACCAATATCGGGGTGGCAAAATGTTTAGAGATAATCGAAACATAGAATATAGGAGGGTCGACGGAGAATGAGAGCAGACAACAATCGGCGACATATGTATGATAACGCAGATGTGATAAATCAGAAGCGATAAGTCAGCAGCAGAAGATCATCGATTGTACTGCAGCTGAACGCAAACCATCTTTATCGAGACGTCATTTGCCATCATTGTTATCAGCGGATGAGTCAACACTTCACATCCTTAATAGCCGATTTAACTATTGTCAGCCAGCCGTCATACAATTGGTCACCTTTCTTTTATCTCGGTTCTCGAGTCCCTCAACATTTAAGATAATAATATATATGTATGTAATCGAAAATAGCATATAAGACCTATCGTAAGGCAAAATAAATCAGTATGAACCAAATACTCACAATGTTAATTTATTAACAGTTGCCGTTGTTTTTAAATTATTTTTTTTTTTCATTTTAAGTCACTTTTTTCTAAAATAGCCCCTACCTCCTAAACGGGGAGCGATAGATCCCTCATCCCTTACTCCATAGTAAAAAATGCTTGTTTTTGACCCCTCTTTATTCCCTCAGAAGCGCTCCTCTATTTAGAGAGTAAAGTTCTGATCCAGGACAGTTCACTTATATGTCGCAGTTGCAGACAGACGACACAACTATGATAAAACGTTGAACATGGCAGTGCTGATCGTCTCCAAATTATTATACATATGTATAATACATGTATAACATATATTATATGTATTATATATAATACATATTATATGTAAAATAAATACTAGTAATTGTACGTTTAATGTGGTAGACGTTGTGATTACACGTTTGATCGAACGCAAATGAATTAAAAGAGCAGCTATTAAACGAATTCAACCTGCGATTAGGACGAAGTTCAGTGTTGTCTGATTAAATCAAACATTTTGTTAAACAGTTTAAAGCTTCCTTGATATGTTTATTCGTCTTCATAATATAAAATATCTATAAGGTCCTTTCAGAGGAAATTAAGTTATTCTCCTCGGCCAATTTCTAGTCTTTAAAAGATTGAGCTTATACGAATAACGCGTAGTGTATGCAATATAAATTGATTATTCTCTGAATATTATATTTATTTATTGAAAAATTAGCTCTGATTCGGATTCTTACAACAGGAAAATAATGCTTCGTTGCGTTTTCAACGCTCGGTCTAATTTGCATCAAATTTAATATCAAATATCCGCAAATCATTTTAGAGTTAGAGTTATGAAAATTATTCGCAGGGCAGAGTTAAAATGTGCAATTTACGAGGGGCGTTCAACATATTCTCGGTATCGGGGTGAAGCTATGGTTGTATATATAAATTGACTTATTTATCAAGTAATACTATTATTTTAGTGCATTCATGTAAAATTTCATATAAATCTGATTATTAATTCGCGTTTTATCTCTAGTTAAACAGAATCATAATGGCAACTGAGACGATGATGGTGAAAATTGAGCATCGCGCTGTAATTAAATTTCTCACTAAGCAAGGAAAAAGTCAAAAAACTATTCATGAAGAGATGGTGGTTGTTTACCAGGGTTCCGCACCTTCATTATCAACTGTGCAAAAGTGGTCAAGTGAGTTCAAGAGAGGCAGAGAGAGCATTGAAGACGACCCCCGCTCCGGCTACTGCTTGTACGAGAGAAAGCATCAAAGAAGTCGAAAAACTTGTTCTTAAGGATGCCCGAATAAAGGTGAAAATGATGGCAGAGATCACCAAGCTTTCAATTGGTACCGTTCACATCATTCTTCATGACCATCTTAACCTTTGAAAGGTCAGTGCAAGGTGGGTGCCACGAATGCTCACAGCGCCTCAGAAAAAAGTGAGAATCGCATGCTGTAGAGAGCTTTTGGAGATGTGTAGTGAGAACGCGGACGGTGTTATGGATCGAATTGTTACTGGGGACGAAACATGGGTCCACCACTATGACCCTGAAAGCAAACAAGAGTCCATGCAGTGGCATAAAAAAGGAACAGACCCCCCGAAGAAGTTCAAAGTCACTCCGTCTGCCGGGAAGCTCATGGCCACAGTTTTTCGGAACTCAAAGGGAATCTTGCTCATTGAGTACAAAAAAAAAAGGTGAAACCATCAACGCCACATCCTACGCTTCCACTTTGCATAATTTGCGGGAGGAAATTAAAAAGAAAAGACGGGGTAAACTCGCAGCGGGTGTGTTGCTTCTTCATGACAACGCTCCTGTTCACACGGCGCGAGTTTCCAAGGCTGCTGCGCGAGATTGTGGTTTCGAAGAAATCCAACACCCATCCTATAGTCCAGACCTTGCCCCTAGTGATTATTTCCTGTTTCCGGATTTGAAAAAATGTCTTCGTGGAAAAAGATTTTCGGATGATGAAGAACTCAAGTCGGCAATAAATGGGTATTTTGCAGAGAAAGAGGAAATTTATTTTTTTGAAGGTTTAGAAAAGCTTATCTCAAGATGTAACAAATGCATTGATGTTAGGGGAGATTATATTGAAAAATAAAAACAACTTAAATTGAATTCGCATTTTCCTTCATATCGATACCGAGAATATATTGAACACCCCTCGTATTTACGTGTCGGAATACTACGAGTACCTCAGAATATAAGAACATGGACAGTTATGACATCATGCCAGTAGGGTGCCAATTAGTGGGCAATATCTTTATTCCGTACACATTTCCGTGATATTGTATTTTTAAGGCTATACAGCATGCACCTAGATATAATGTATTATAAGTTTAGGCGTCTTCCTTCTATATATACATACGTATGTACGAGGTGTGTTCAGAAAATAACGGGTTTGGAGAGTCTGATTGTTAGTTTTTTTTTATTATGTTGGTATACATGCCCCTGAAGTATAATAAAATTGTCAGCTGTATTCATTGATTACTTTGTCTGTGGCAGGCGCAAGGTTAAATTTGTGATTTTCGTTTGTTAAAAGAAATGGATCAAAGAATTTGTATCAATTTTGCGTAAAATTGAAAAAAATTGTTTCAAAGTCTGTGAAATGTTAACAAAGTTTTATTCATGGTGATTCTGCTATGAGTAAAACAAGAGCTTACGAGTGGTATAAGTGTTTCCAAGATGGCCGTGAAGACGTTGAAGATGACGAACGCCCAGGACGCCCCAGCACATCAACAACCTATGAAAATGTGGAAAAAGTGAAAGAAATTTTTATGGACGATCGCGGAATCAAATCAGAGAAATCGCTGATGGCTCATGCCATTTAATTTTTGCGCTTAATGGAAACGGAAATCAGTGCGCTTAATGGAAAAGTCGAAGTGATGAACTGACTTGCGGGCATGACTATTGAAAAATTAAAAAAAAAATTGGTAATTGAGTTAAACATTTTCGACCTTTGATGTACTTGCATGCAATTATGAATCTCAGCATCGATTGTAAATATTAAAAGAAAGAAAAGGATAATTTCTGAATTTTCAAGAATAAATACGACACACAAGGTGAACAGTGATGCATACTCAGGCATTTTCTGAAATGTAAAGAGAAGCAGCAACCTATAGCAGGTGCCGTGCGAAAATATTCGACAGTTTTACTTTTGAAGAAAAGATACGTACGTGTTCGTCCACAGAATATGTTAGTTCTCCGTCATCATACAGCACGAACCATCTGCGCTGCCATCTCTGCAAAAAAAAAAAAATACATACAAATGAAGTTTGAATATTTTTTAAATAAATAAATTTAAATAAATATTTATGTTATTAGATAATTAAGTCCTCTGAAATTGGAATAATACAACATGTAGTTGGAAATCACTAAATATTAGTTACCTCCAGATAAACTTTATTTATTTAAAAGAAAAACAGAAAAATGTAGGCACTGTGTTGTTATTTTAGTAAAACAAAAAAAAATTATCAAAAAAGATAAATATGCAAAAACTGAAAAGGTTCGTTTCAAATAAAGTGACTGTTTGAGACATATCAAATAAAAAAAAAAACATAATTTTCGATAGTTGATGAAACTGCTATTACAAAATTGTAATGAAGCTTGATCACTTGGTTATGTTGTATGGATGTGTCTGTATCCAGATAAATTTTTTTTTTCAATTTTTGTTCGCTTGTTTTGTCGGAACATCACGAACAAAAAACTAACAAACCGATTCTAATGGACTTTTCACTTTTCACACTTCTACAGCGCATTTCTCAACTTAAAAACAGCGATATGTTTCATTACGACTGGCTTTACAACTAAAGAAACACTTCAAAATTAGAATATTTAAAGATTTTTAGCTTCTATTACATCTGATGTCTATATGTAACTACGTATGTATGTATGAATATGGGTATATATGCATGTATGCATCAAAACCAGAAAGAAGCAGTTGCCGAGCTAGCGAAAACCTAAACATCAAACATTATTTAATTCATAAATTTACTTCTACTTTTTAAAAACGCCTAAAATTAGCTCAAATAACTTTAAAAAAACCTAATTCTAACTTGTTGGCCCCATACGGGCACTATAAGTTAAATATAATGCTTAAACTATGTCTATCGGTGGTTCTTACAGTATATTTGTATGTTAATTTTTACAATTATTAACACTAAGAAAAATAAGAAAACAAATTTAGTAAATGGACTCTTCTGTTATAATATGAAACTTAAAACTAAAATTTACAAACTACTTAAAAACAAATCTTAATCTAATTAACTCATTTATACTAGTTTATTATACATATCCCACAATTTCTTCACTTTTGTGGATTACGCATTTTTTATAGCAAAAGTTGCCACCCATCTCTGTCCGTCTATATTTTTAATTGATATAAATTTGTTTTTCTTATATCTACCCTAATTCTACCTAAAACTATGTAAGCCGGCCATGGCTAAAAAATTTGACTGACATACATTGATCCCTAACGAAGCTATCTTGTATTCGAGGTATTCGACCATGAAGCTTCCGCTCGCACAACAAGTCACCAAAATTGTTGGTGCTGCAGAGCTACATCCGTCATCCCTCCCCCTGCTGACCCGGAGACGTCGTGTGCGACATCTCTGCCGTAATTGAGTCGCCTGTCAGAAGCCGTTCAAGCGACGTGAAAGATTAGAGGCACCACTAATCTGTCCTGGATCACATCTTTCTTATCGAGGTAGAGGAACGCTTCTAGAGGAATAAATCCGCCAAAGCGCACTCTCTCACGATACATAACATAATCTTTGGACCTGATCTGTACGCGATTAACTCGTCTGCGTACGCTATGGTATGGTAGAGTGAACCTATAAGATCACTTGTGTAAGAATGGTTCACCATATCGAAGGCCTTACTTACTCGTATATCAATAAAAAGTGTTGATGGAATTTGAGAAGAATTTAAGCTATTATATATTTCACCATATAACTTTAATAAAGCACCTTCTGTTGATTTTCCACTAGTAAAACCAAATTGGCCACCACTTAAAAAACGAGTTCTATCTACGAATGATAAGATTCTATTTTTAATGCCCTTTTCAAAAACTTTTGAAAAAACAGATAGTATAGAAATGGGACGATAATTATTAAGTGACATTCTATCACCTTTTTTATGCAGAGGAAGAACTGCAACAGTTTTCAAGCTGTTAGTAAAAACTCGTTTTTCTACACAAAATTGAAAATGTAGCAAATAATATCAGAAATATGAAAACTTATATGTTTTGAAAAGAAACTTGAAATATTATGAGTGGATGAGGAACTAGATGTTTTAAGAGACCTACGGATTTTTTAAATTTCAAGAGCAGAAAATTGATCAAAGTAAAAACTATCGGATTGAATATTGTCATGAACTAAATAGGTCTCACAAAGAAGTGTAGAATTAATTACATTTGAATCACCATTATTATGAAAGATATTAACAAAAAATTTATTAAAGAAGTTAGCAACTTCAGAGGGATCTATCTGAAACAACAAGATTATCGTTTTGAATAAAAATATCAGAGCGAGGTCTAATTTTTATTAAGTACATACGAGTATATCATGAACAACTCTCCATTTTTCTTTAGAGTTCCCAATATTTTGTGCTAGTTTATTAGTATAATATGAATTTTTACAAATTGGAATTTCAATTTTAACCTCTTTATATAACTTTTCATAATAATTATTTAATCTCTGATTTCTTGGATGTTTCTTCATAATAAATGAAAGTTTATTTTTCTTTTTGATTTTTTTAACTAATGAAGGAGTCATCCATTGCTTAAGACATTTAAATTTGTTGTTACTTTTACTCATTATTTGGCTGCAGCTATGAATATGATATTGTAGTCTATTAAGAAACAAATCAAATGCAACTGTGGGATCGATCGCAGAGTAAACTTCATCCCAAAACTGTAGACTTAAATTTGCTCTTAAGGCTAAAAAATCTGTTTTATGATAATCAAAATTCTCAAAATTATTTTCTCTAAACTCTCAACAACTGAGTTCAATACCAGTTAGACAATTGTTTTATAATCGACCAATATGTTTCTGTGAAATCTTAAAAACGCGTGATCTAGACAAGAATTTAATCTAGTAGGTTAATTTATCACAGACTCAAAACCAAATGATGAAAACGCAGCTAGATAACTATCAACATCCGGTGAATCACACGGAATGTTTATATTAAAATCACCTAAAAGGATTATATTTCTACATTTTTGGCTATCCAAGAATCCCGACATTTCTTCCAAGAAGCATCTCACTAAAGATTCATGAAATCTATAGACACAGATAAAACAATAACTTACGCCAGAAATTTTGCAATTAACGCTTATCATATCAGCACTTTCAACTTGTTATTTGTTAACTATACAATTGGTTACATTGGTATTATAATATACAGCGACGCCAACAGCAGTAGAATATTCATTACAAGTCGCTTCAAAAGAATAGTTTGGAATTAAATCATAGAAATCTTTTTCTTCTTCAAATATCCACATCTCAGTAAGGAAAATCAAATCTGGTAAGTAATCCAGAGGTGTGGGATGAGATAGAAAGATATTGAAATTTGATTTGATATTGAATTTGAATGTTTTGATGTATAACAGCAAAACCAGACATTAGTTCATTATTTTGATGTTCTATACAAAAACATTTAACATCATCAGTATTAAAAGAGGAAGAATTATAGTTATTGCTTAAATCATTTTGAATAGGAAACTATTACTAATTCTAAGCTAATATAATATTTAAGTTAATTTAAATTTATAAATGTCCTCAAAAGATTTAATTTTCATAACTTTATCTCCCTCTTTTTTTTCTAATACAAACAGTTGAGTCTCTAACCCATAAAAATTTACATTTATTATTAAGTTTAAGTTTATTTGCCATTTTTAGTAAAGACCTAGTGTACTTGGTTAGACAATCATTGATGTAAATCTTCTTGCTGCTACTGTTGTTGTTGTTGCCGCTACTCTGCACACGGAAGATGTTTGATGACAAAATGCCCTTTTTCACCTTATTTTTTTCATCACATTGATCTTTTGCAACAATGTTGTGAACTTCACGCATACGATGTTGCTGGTTGTAGAGTTTTTGTTTCTGCCTTGAATGTCCTTAATAAAGCAAGAATCAATGCCGAGTGTGTTCAAAAGTGTTTCATGTAAAAGAATTGTAATTTTTCACGCAGATTACGAATCTGTCAAAAAAAATAGGGGTTCCCATTAAAAAATCAAAAGTGACCTTCGTTTGACCTTGAAAATGGGGCTCATGGTCATCATCTTATGTCCCCTTCAGAACCTTGCGACTTTTGTCTGAAACATTTTTCGCGATATCGCGTATTTTTCGAGTAATTTGGATGTCTCAAGTTAAAAAACTCACCCAGTATATATAAGCTATTACTACACAGCGATCTGTCGACTCGTTATTATTTTTATTTATTTTATTTTATTTTCAAAGGATCGATACAAATGAATTTCTAAAGTCCGGGATTTCAAGCCGCGGTACTATACCCATGTGGCGTTTGTCAACACCACGCGGTGTACCGAGTTCCCATGTGGTCCACCATCTAGGTACTTACCGCGCCCAAAACTGCTTGATTTCGGTGATCTAGTGGAAAACGATGCTTACAATGAATATATTGCTTTCAATAATTAATATCAAAATTCTGAATATTGTCTTTCAGATCTAAATCAGGCTAAAGAAAACAGTCTTATATATACTTTTTTGTCAATCGATGACTTGAGTTTTTTTTTTATAATTTACGCGCCTAAGGGGTTATGATACCCTTTTACTATTGCCAGGCCGCGGGCGGAAAGATAGAAGGAGGAGAAAGGAAAACATTGTTGTCATGTAGTGGTTTGAAATTCAGGTATATTTGGTTTCGATATTAGCTCTCCGAGTAGGACGGAGAGTTTTTTGTTCAATCGGAATGATTCGAAGGTTATCAATTTTTCACGCTTGTTTTGTGCAGTGTTTCACATGTCAGTGTTTCACACGCAGATTTTTCTGACTAGTTCCAATTACACAAATGAAAAACTTGTCATGAGTAGGATTCGAACCTTGACTCTCCGAGTGAGAAGCGATTGCTAGTACCACTACACCACGGCCACCCCGTAAGTGTGAAAGATCCACCATTAAATGGATGATATTTTTAATTTTATTTCATTATTATTTAGTTTAGTCTATGAACAGGATTTTGTGTTAAATTTGGCATATACAAGTGGCGAACACTACGTTAAACGTACTCTTGATAATCTTCCCCAGTTTCAATTCCGTTTATTTAGTGCCCGCCTGGGGCCAGTGAGTTAGAATAAGATTATTTTTAAGTTATTTAAGCTATGTATTAAGCGTTTTGTGTATAGCTTGGAAGTGTCAATTTATGAATTAAATAAAAATGAATTTAAAATACAACCCCTAATTGCGCCTTAGTTTTTCTTTAGACCCGGCCTGCCATAAATACAATATTAGACTATCAGTTTAATATAACATAAATATGGAATCGTAGAGCTTGACGACAACATATTCAATTTCTAACTCTTTGTTGCATAATGAACTGATGTACCACCGTGTTAATCTTGTTAAATAATTAATCACACCGTAAATATGTATGTATATATTTTATGAACTTGTTTTCATTCATAGGCATACATATCTTTGTTTCTTCACAGTCGCTTTTCTAATAGGATTTTCTTTGTTGTTTTTGTTTCTATTGCTATTAGCCCTGTGACATACCGACTTGGAATAGGAATAGATAATATAAGCCTCTATAATTCTCAAACAACAACGAGATCTGAATTATGCGAATTACGTGAATCCCGTGTCGGTTTTCATATCACATGAGAAGAGCACATACGAGGGCTCACAAAAAAATACACCTCTGATCGTAGTCATAGTCACTGCATAGATACCGTGTGTACGTAATTCTATCTTCTCTGCGCACGTAATTATTAAGAAATAATTACTACCGCAATTGTGTCGTATAGATATATACATATAATGGTGTTTTTTTTGTCGTTGATGTTGTTCTTTTTTTTGCTTTCTTTTCTATAGTTCTCATATACATTTCATTAAAGTTTCAGTGGAAAATGCATAGAAAAATTCCTTCAATTGCTGACAGTTAGGAGCAATAATTACAGAGCGGTACTCCGCCTCTGGGAACTGCGATTCTATCATATATTCCACTCACAAGCATTTTTGTTGTCATATTATCATACCCCATCCAAGCCGGTGGCGGTTTTTAGGCTAACTTACGAGTATGTCATCCGATGTAAATATCTAATTACTGTCATTACTACTAACAGTTGCATGTATTTCGCATGTACTCGTAATTTGCAACTACAATATAAGCACAAAAATACAAAAAAGGATTGTCTGAAATATCTGAAAAATGTGCGCATATATGTACACTCAACACTGTATACAAATACCTACACAAACAGATATGTATGTTATCATCTAAAGCTAAAACTTTTTGAAATGCACTCCTAATAAGTAATTGAGAAGAAAGTTAAGTGGTTTACAGTATTTTTTTATAATCCATCACTAAATATCGGGTATCACTCTTACGGGGTGGATGGAAAGTTGATCAAACTCATGGTAGATACACACAGCTGAACAGACGAATGAATAATATGTATGTGGGTATAACCATTTACTCGTATACCATAAGTAATTTAAATTGCCTATAATTCAGGTCAATAAAATGTGAATATTTGTGATTTATTGATAGATCTTTAATTAAGGCTGTCGTTACAGTTTTTATTTGCAATTTGCAAAATTTATGTAACTTTATTAGACGAACGACTCTAGAACTGTTTTTTATACGCAAAATGAAATAAGAATAGATCAGCACTCTGATTATGAAATCAAAAAATGTTTTTGTAAATTTAAAAACGGTTTACTGAGTAAAGAAATTGTTAGTTTTGATCATTCGAAGCAAAATAAAATCATGTCTAGGAGATTCAAAGTAGAAACAAAGAAAGTAGGAATGACATAATTCAACAATAAGCCTGCTATACCTAGCCAGAGGAATGAGTGAAATATTTGGATGTTTTAAAAATGTCAAATATTGAAATTTCGTGTCATTGGGCCAAAACAGGGGTCCATACAGTGTAACAAAAGAAATGATCCCACACAAAGCAATCCTTAGATTATGCCGCAAAGATTATGATGGTAGTGTTCTAAAAATCACAAGGAATGGTGTTAATGGTTTATACACCAAAATGAATCAAGATCATATGAATAGACGATGCTTATAAAGTATTTATTCGTTGACAACAAACCCGTTCGATATGTTTCAATTTCTGCAATGAAATCAAGTGGCTTCATTTAATTATTTCACCTACCATAAAATCCTGACTTGGCAACTAGTGGCGATTACCTGGTCCGAATTGGGAGAAAGCGTATGTGGAAAATATTTTTTTTATTATGCCGAATTACTACAACGAGTATTTTAAAGGCAAACCGAAGAAGGTAAATACTTAAATTATTGATTTATATAGTCAGAACGATATTATATACAGTATTTATTTGCAAAATAAACATTGAAAAACATGACAATAAAATTGAAATATTCTTAACACTTTCTTTCCATTCCACGATCTTAAAAAATTAATAACTATTAAAATTATTTTTGATCATAATAATGCTTCATCACCACCACAGTGAGTGTAATAAATACCAAAAATATGAACTAAAAACTACTGCAATTGGACCCGAATCCATCTGAATGACGATGATACCCTTTCAATCTTTAAATCTAAATACCAAACTCAAATGACATGAATGATCTAAAAGAGATAATGAAACAACTAATTAAACAAATGACGAAACTAAATGGATCAGAAATACTATAGTATAACACGCTAAAAATTACCATATGGGATATGGTTTATGAAAAACTGCAATATTGATGTGTCAAAAGAAAAAAACAACAATCCCGTGCATGCAGGTCTTAAATACACAACTAAACAAAAATAATCATATTCAATCTATAATCATTAGAATTAAATGTAAACTATTAATCACTATAAATATTGGCTCTCTCATCACCACAACAGAACAATATGACAACCATTTTAATACACTAGGGATCAACAATATGCAGCACAAATGGAAAAAAACTTATTAAGTGTCATATAAAATAGCTACCGCAAAGCTATAAGCATTTGAGAACCAAACTAATGATCAACTGACCCAAACTTACTTGATTTCCAAATGGCAAAAAATATTATTTTTCATATACCCAGTTTATCCGCCAGCTCAATTCGCGTTGAAGCAATCCGAATTGGTTCAATACGCTCAAATAAACACCACTTCAAATCGCTATGAAATATTCAACACGCATACGTTCATTCCTGCTTATAAAAAAAGCATTCAAAATTTGTAACCGCTTTAAAATATAGCATAAACATTTTCAAATCGCAAAGCAACATTTTACTCTCTCGCGCTCTCATCATTCTTTCATCATCGAGCAGGTATGAATTGTGTATTTAAAATGTTTGATTGCAAACGAAATATTTGGAAAGAGAAAGAAATAAGAACAATATATCAGTATTAGTGTGAAGTGTCAGATCAACCAGCTGTTTGTTAAATTTCTCCCAATTTTTTCTCGCTCATTTCGGATAATTTCATATAAATACCAGATATTGAACCAATGCGGATTGCTTTAATGCAAATTGAGTTGTCGGATAAACTGGGTAATAGACTCAAAATCAAATCCAGGTTCGTACAATCTTTGGACCGCTCAATATAAGAATATTCAACATACAAAATAAATATACTGTGCAACGGCAAAAGCAGCAGATATGGAACGATCTATCATTCACTTTAACGAGAAAATGAACGAACTCACTTTCTTGACATCAACTTATACCATCTAAAAATCCAATATACAAAAAAAAAACAATTACACCCAAGAGCATATAAAAAAGGAACCAATGACATGTCTCTAATACACTAACCGAGAAACAAAAACTCAATCGTGCAACAAAAGTTCTAAATAGACAAACTTGGAAAAGATGCAATTAATTTTGCATCAGTAGTACGGACAGCATGCAGCTGCTATAGTATTAAAAGAGGAGCAGCTACATCTAAGACCGGTAAATTCATAAGAATAATAAGCATTGATTAAGGTCAAAAGAATATGAAGTAAAATAATCTTCTAACACCATGGGACCCAAACATAATTAATTTCGTTTCTATCGAATTTTCCAAAATACATAATAGATAAATAAATGTTAATATTAATGTGAGCTGAAGATTTTGTAACTGACATCTTGGAATGCGCCACTAGAGGCAGTCTACCACAGGTCGCGCTAACTGGCGAGGATTATTGGTTGAGACTCAGGTCCACCCCGAACTGCGGGGGCATCCACTCGTAAGTATGAAAATAAGGGCATCTTCACAATTAAAAAAAAAGTCCTCAGAGAAATCTATTGACTCGTTCTGCGATACACATTCAATATAGACAATTTTTTACTAGCTGTGTGGCACGGGCGCCGTCCTGCTGAGAATAAACGTCATCCATGTCCATAGCAACAATTTCACGGAAAAAATGTCAGTCAGCATCATTCGGTAACGCAATCCATTCACTGAAATGCTCCATCAGCATACTCTCCGAAAAAACATGGCCTAATGACACCGTCAGCTTTAGTTATGGATGGAAAGATGGGTTGTTCTAAAGGGTTTTTCAATGAGACTTGACAACTTTGAATTTAATTTGTGAACGCACTCTTTCACCAATCATCAAACTGTCACTGTCAATTTATTCAGTAAACTCAACTGTAAAGTACACGAACGAGCAACATCTGCAAATTATAAAAATGTTTTACCGAAATTCGGAGTCGGTGACTGCAACTTTAAGAGCGTTAACTCCAATTATTGGTCGTAATTCTCGCCCCAGTAGTGCAAAAATTTGAGTCTACATATTCTTTGTGTGAAGTTGCCGTGTCAGTGAGACAACGGGTTGGTCGAAGTGTTGAAAATATCGCTGCCGTTCATGCGTCCGTAGCAAACGATCCAAATCAGTCAATTCCACGGCGTTCTCAAGAATTGGGCATAGCTCAGACCATATTATGGCGTATTTTGCGTAAGGATCTTGGTTTACACCCATACATACGTTCTCCGAATTGGTTCTGGGGAAGATGCGCCAAGATAATGAATTTCATCGCAAAATCATTTTCAGTGACGAAGCTCATTTTTGAATCAATGGGTTCGTCAATAAGCAAAATATGCTTTATTGGTCGGGCGAAAATCCACATGTGCTTCATGAATCACCACTTCATCCACAAAAAAATAGCTGTTTGATGCGGTTTGCATGACGGCGGTGTTATTGGGTCATATTTTTTCGTCGACGATAACGATCGTCACGTTACTGTGAATTGTCAGCGTTATCGCGACATGATCACCGATTATTTTTGGCCCGAATTGAAAGATATGGACTTGGACGACATGTGCTTTCAACAGGATGATGACACAAGCCACACAGCACACGCTACAATCGATTTATTGAAGAGTAAGTATGGCAAGCGTGTTATCTCAAGAAATGGGCCAGTCGATTGGCTGCCTCATTCGTGCGATTTGACGCCGCTTGACTATTTTCTGTGGGGAATATGTTAAGTCATTGGCTTATGCCAGCACGCCGACAACGTTGAGAGCCAACATTGAATACGAAATAGCGGCCGTTGCGGCCCAGTCGTTTAAAATTGGGTCCAACGAATCGACCGCTGAAAACGTGCCCGCGGTGGCCATATGAACGAAGTCGAGTTCCATTCATAAATGTTTTGATTGTACTTCAAACCGATATTAAAGTTTTGGAAATATCTCAAATGGTTTGCGTTTTATTTAAAAAAAAAGTTGTCAAGTCCTTATTGGAAAACCCTATACTATTTATCTTGGATTTTCGGAGCCCCACATACGACAGTTTTGTTTGTTTACATACCCAGACAAATGGAAATGAGCCTTATCACTCAGGATAATTATGTATAAAAAATCGTGATTTCATTCATTCATTTCCAGCACCAAAATTATCTCAACAGAATTTAGAATTAAATAATATTTTACCTATATAGTAAAATGTTAAATAACGAACACAGTTTTATAGTTGAAATATGAAAATTGAATACATGGCACTACCACAGTTAAAGAAAAGCTTTACCTAAATCCTGCATTTCAATTTGAAACAAAAAATAATATTTTCAACTACCTAGAATGTCAAGTAGCCCCCCGCTGTACACTCTACATGAATCATCCAGCAAAAGGTGGCAATTTGAACACCCTTCAAACATCCCAACAAAACGAAGCGCATAGTTCTTAAGTCTTAAAATGATAAATTTACCAACGCCCCAAATTGCAAAACTCGTATATATCTACCTTTCTGTCAACATGTTTACCACACGTCTAAAGTTTGAAAGATGCATGATTTACTATATGTCCCTAGCACTCTACAACAACGCGCACTTAACGCAAAGGAATTTAAGCCAGAGAAGTTTCAGTAAACAAAGTCATTCAACTTAAACTACACATATTTAGATATATAAAACCATTTCTGATAAGGCTTATGTTTCGAATAAATAACGACGAACGTCGAAATCTCAAAATATAGGTGTGTGACTGCTCTAAGGTTATGTTCTATCACTGTCATTATCATCGCAACATTTGCGTTGCTAATAAATTAGGATCGAGTGCAAAATGCAAATATGTCAGGTGAATGATGTGATGTAGCCGTGGGATGACGATGAATATCACTGCATCTATCGGGTCCAGATGTACTACACTGAAATGATGATGGATTTCTGTGAGTAAGATGCACATTGAGCAAGATGCAAAGGTAGTCGTGCACACCTTAAAGACTAGAGACGTTACACGGTGCAACGACCACGATTTTGCAATTAAGTATCTCCTGCCCACCATCTACATGCTGAAAAAGGTGGCCCTCATTGTTGTTATGTGGAGTAAATACTTTGTCCCACTATCACTGCATATTCCGCTATTAGCACCACATTCAATGCTTGCATTATGGATGAGTTTTCAAGCAATCGGTTTTAATTTTTTTCAGCGGAAACTGATTTTAATTCACTTTCAGAATAACTGATAGCAGCGAGACTAAGAAAATGGAAGACGGAAGAGCAGATTTATTTAATTGGAGAGCAGCGGAGAGATGGGTGTGCGATTTGCATATGAATTAGGGAGAAAACTAATTTGAATTCATTAAAGTGAGCAGTGCATAGGACGGAAAAATGCTTTACGTGGAAACGGAAGATCTGCTGCATTTTTCAAGCTATAATGTCGACTAGAAACTATGAGGTTCTAAAAAGAAAATGAATTAAATTTTTAAAACATATCTTCAGTATTAGTGGGCATCATTCAAATTTAGAATATAGCTTTCTATTCATCGTCGAATAAGACCGCAGGATACAGAAAACGGATGTCTATTGTTAAGAGAAAAGGTACTAATTTGACGGGCAGCACAGCCTTCCTATAAATTAATAAAAAAAAAAATTGCTAATACATACCACCTTGATCAAAACGTTCCCGGATTAACCACCGTGTGGCGTTTCCAATGTTCCGATTTCAGTTCTG
Organism: Volucella bombylans; assembly: GCA_949129095.1. Taxonomy (NCBI): domain Eukaryota; kingdom Metazoa; phylum Arthropoda; class Insecta; order Diptera; family Syrphidae; genus Volucella; species Volucella bombylans. Next base: position 44,407,850 of record OX422141.1, read on the forward strand.
CTTTTTTTTTTTTTTGTTAAGTTGGTAAATCTGTTGTTGACGTTCACTTTAAATCTTAGCGTCATAGCTTGACATTTGCAAAAGTTAAGTAGACAAGAGTACATCTATTACTGTGAGTGTTTGCGCTTTTTTACAATTTTAGAAATGGATTGAAATTTGCAACAACGAACTTGTATTAAATTTTGCGTAAAAAACGTATTTAATGGTGCGCCAACGTTGGAAATGTTGGAAAAGTGTTTCGGCAATGATTCTCTAAAGAAAACGGTCGTTTACCAGTGGCACGAGCGGTTAAAAAGTGGACGTGAGTCAATTGAAGATGATGAACGCAGTGGCAGACCATTGACATCGAAAACCGACGAAAACATTGATGGAGTAAAAGAAATGTTGGTCAATAACAGCAAATTAACCATCAGAGATATAGCGGAGGACTTGAACGTTGCCTATTGATTCGTCCAAGACATTTTGGTTAAAGATTTGGGTTTCCGTCGTGTAGCAGCAAAGTTGGTGCCAAAAAACCTCAATTTCGTGCAAAAAAGAGACCGTGTTGAGGTCGCAAAAGAGATGATTTGCGAGGCTGAATCCGATCTACATTCATCAAAAGTATCATTACTGGGAACGAGACGTGGGTTTATGAGTACGACACGCAATCCAGACATCAGGCAAGTGAATGGCGTTCACCAAATGAGCCGAGACCAAAAAAACACGTCGTTTTCAGTCAAAAAAGAAGGCAATGCTCACGGTTTTCAAAGATTACGACGATGTAGTGCATCATGAATTTTTGCCAGAGGGCCAGACAGTAAACAAAGAGTATTATTTGGGCGTTATGAGACGTTTGAAGACGTGAAGCAATTCGCCGAAAGAGACCAGAATTGTGGACAGAAAACTCGTGGATTTTGCACCATGATAACGCACCGTCGCACAGTGCCATCATTATTCGTAATTTTTTTGACGAAAAATGCAACAAATATCATCCAACAGCCACCGAATTCATCTGATTTGGCTCCTCAGCCGAGAGGAAGTAATGGAAAAATCGCAGGAAGCACTTATGGACATACCGAAAACTGAAAATAAAAAATGTTTCGAGGATTGGATCAAGCTCTGGCATAAGTGTGTTGCAGTCGATGGGAATTACTTTGAAGGGGACAATATATTTTTAGATGAATAAACTTGTATTTTTAATTTTCTGAATAAATTCCGAGAACTTTTGGATAAAAGTGGTAGTTGACGGCTTTAGTGATACATATAATGATCTGCGTGCCTTGTACAACGTCATCTGCATAAATACATGTTTTCTTTTCATAGAGTTATTCTTTTAGTTTTGATTTATAGCCACAAATATAGTGTGCAGAATCACTGATCAAATTATTTTACCCTCGTCCTTTTCTGCGACCCTCTTTTAAAAGTTAGGAATCTATTTCTTGCGTACTTTACGACGAATGCCTTTGTGCATAATAAAACCAGCTGATGCGGTTTTCAGCTTAGAATTATACGTTTTTACATATGGATACCACCAAGCATATTTAGATCATATTTAAATATACCTGTTGACATCCGTAACATTTTCATCCCGGTCCGTCATTACCTTTATATTCGAATGTTTGAGCTCCGCCACCGATTCTAGTCTAAAGCAGACCTTTGAGCCCTATTTTTCTGTCGAAAAAGACATTCTGAGTTTTGACGTCAAATTTAGCTACGTCACGATAACTGAGTGTGCGATATTGTCATCGCAATTCGCCCAAACATTTATGTCTGCACCTATGTTAATTATTTCAGTCTTTTGCACTTCCGGGATAACACATTCTGTTATATACATATATGTATGTTAAGATGTCGGGATTTGGGATCGCGAGGTTTGAAAAGCGACAATACAGATATTCCTCCCACGAAAATTAATTTATTCTTCTACACTATAAATAACAAAAAACGAAGTGAGATGCAAGTTTCAATTACTCGACTCAAAAAAGTAAAGTTGAATCTTAAAACAAAGAGACTACGTTAAATCTGAATTAAACAATAAACGCACGGATACTTCCAAAGCAACGCACAAAATATGATATCATTTTTACTTTATAACCTCAAAATATTTTCAAAAATGCTTTGCTCAGAAATAAAATCATAATGCCAATTAGATCTCTCAGAGATACAGAGGTTTTAATGCCTTACACTACCCTGTTTTGACTCAATGAAAATAATGTCTTTCAAATTTATACGTGTATGCTAACAAATGGGTATCGTTGAACTCATAATCATGAGTATGAAACACTTATAATGCCTCAGCATGTGTTAAATTTGTTGGAAAATGAAATAGAGAGAGAAGGAAAGATGTTTGGGCTCAAGTTATTTCGCTCCATGGGTAACACGTAACATTTAATGGGGAGACTAAATTCTTAGTGAAACTTGGCTTGTTTTTGATTTCTAGTCAACCTACTCATCTTATTCGATTTATGTTAATTGATAAAATGAATGTCTTTCGAGCACGGTTGCGATTCGAACACCGCACCTTGCGATTTGAAAACCAGCCCATACACATCATGATTTTTGGAAGAATATCTTATTAACCCCCATATTTTGCAACTTTGAAACATGCCCCAGTACTTACAAACATAAAAACCTCAGATCATATCACGTCAAGTCAGTAGTTTTCAAGAGTGCCGTATCTTCAAAATATAAAACTAAAAAATGTGGGATTATTTTCCAGGGTGAGACAAGAACAACGCGGAAATTGTCGAGAGACTTACATCCTGCTTTAAGAGAAGGAATTTGTAGCTACGAAGATGCATTATATCAGAAATCATACAAATATCAGTTTTAGGTAACTAAGCAGACATTATATTCTAAGCAGGACTTACATCTGGAGAATTCCTTATTCAGAAGGCGTGCATGCATTCCATCATATACAAGTACAAAAGCTATAATCCAGGGACTCAGAGCAACGTTTGGAATTCTGCAATTACATTCTGGAAAGACACGTTGCGGAAGACAACTTTATTGGCCGGATTCTATGCATGAATGAGTCCCAATGTACCAGCAATGGAATCACTAATTTACATACCTGGGCAGAAAGCAACCCCCACTCCATGAAACACAGAGCTTTTCAGCATAAATTCAACGTCAATTGTTGGTAGGCATAGTGGGTAATAAGCTGATCGGACCCTATCGGCTTCCTCCAAGGATGAAGACATTGTTTACCCATAAGAAATAACAACATTGAATGGCTTGAACTATAAGATCGACGAGGTAGCTGCGGCAGTCCGTGAAGTGTTGGTAGGAATGGACATGGCTCGGACTTTCAAAGACGAACCCTGACGTTTGATGAAGAAAATAAAAATAAGGATGTCCACTACTGACTTGAGATAAAACCATCTCACTCCTTTTTTTATTTGTAAATAATTGGTACACGTTTCAAAGTAGCAAAAAGTCGGGGTTTCATTTTTTTCCAAAAATACTGCTGAGAAAGTCAAAATTTTAAGGTTTTTTTTTTTAAAAAAAAAGTCATACAATTTTAAAATACTTTGAAATAATTAAAGTGCTTATAATTACGGTTTCAACGATACCCCATTTGTTACGGAGTTGATGCATTTCTGACCCCCAGGCATACGATCTTTTTCTCAAAATATGTGAAGTAACCTCCCCTTAAAGTCTTCGACACATTATACATTATGATATACACTCCGTATAGCAGTAAAAAACTCATCCTAAAATATAAATATACTCGTATAATAATTCTCCCATACAAAAAACGGTGAAGGTAACAAGCGCGAATAATATCATTAAACATTTACCTATCTCACTATTGAGCTCCATCAACTTGTGTCCCAAGATCTAATTAAACATCTTTATGATTATCTTATGCTTTTTACTTCAGAAATTTTTACTATGTTGACCTTCAACTTGCTTCTATGTTGTTTTATCTAACTTTCCAACTGAATTATAGAATCACACGCTAGGCTCCAGCTCTTATGTGTATACGAGTACACTATAGGAGTACAATTTGAAAATATCGATTCAATATAATCACCCGAAGGTTGCTGCTGCGATGCACTAGTTACTGCAGTTTTCAGTACAGTCTCCAGTAAGGCTTAAAAAAAAGTTGTTGAAGTCATAATAATAACTATAATAGTAGTAGATGCTATCAGCAGTCCTTCACTTTGAATACCAATGATCAGGCAGGTAGTTGTAATTCCTAAGAAATTCCTTAGGCCACTGTTAATAGCGTTTTTGTATAACATTGATGGATAGTGTGCGTTTCCATGTGTAAGTATCGGCAGATAATTTATTCTACCTCAATGCTAGTCATATATGCTCGGATGTATATACCACAACAGTCTTGCCGTCATTGCTGTCGAAGTCTTTTGCAGAACTAAAAATTACTTCCTGATTATCACCGGGAGTTGTCCTCTATTACTATGTTCTATCACACATACTCGTACAAACATATGTATCCCCACACTGGTTGACTTGTAAAAGTGAAGTTTTAGGTGCTCCCTGATTGATATAAGATCTAATTTTTTCAATAGATTGTTTTGCGAATTGCAATAGTGATGAGCCTGATACTTACATACATATGCCGGACAAGCACACTTTTCAGTATCTGCGACTACCTTCTTGCTATGATTTCATATTTAATTCCATACATACATATGTATGTGTTTATACTGCACCACATTGCAGCACAATTGCCATTACTGCAGTGAACATGATATTATACAGATATGCTTGTAGCTCAGCGAAGGACTGGTGGTTACGCACAATTGAAGATGCAATTTATTGGTCATTTTCTTTTCTGGAATGTTGTGCAATTGGTTATTATGTTATTCTTCTTTATTTTTAAATGATTCCTTAGAACTGGTTGCCTGTTAACATACGTAGTTACATACCCAAAAAAAATTCACAAGTTATGATTTGCAAAATAAAATGAAGATGATTATACGAGCAGGGTAATAAGGTGATGCTGCAACTTTGTGCTCGTATCTCGTCTTCCTTTTCTATTTGGCACTTGGATATAGGAAATTGGAAAGAAGCCAAATAAGTGGAGCATTAGGCTATTCACCTTACAGCTATTTTTGGGAAAAACGCTTTTCGGCAGTGGAGTTTATGTATCATGCCATCTAATCTATTTTGAGCCCATGACTGCACGCCCGTTTGACCGAGTGAGCTTATGAAACTTATTGTCAAGATATTTGTAGCGGTATCATTAGAAATACTCGAATGTCTTCTTCGGCGGAAATGCTTTTGCGATTGCAAATGTCATCTACAGAACCGAAAAGGTTACTTTTGCGGTTGCTGTATCTCAACGTTTCCATAGGACAGGCAAGTGTGCAGGCAAACAGTGTGCAGGCAATTCGTCGCACCGTGGAAAAGTTTGAGCGTACTTTGAGTACTTTGGATCCTAAGCCACCAACCAGACAGAGATTGGTGTGCAATGAAGAAAACATAGGCGAAATGTCGATTCGGCGGCGATTAGTTGAATTGGGCATCGTCAGAGAGTCAACCCGGCTTATTCCGGCCTACAACCGTATAAGATTGTGCTGACGCAAGTATTGAAGCCGGATGACCATAGACAACGCCGTAAGTTCGCTAATTGGGTGATAGAAATGTTGGCCGAAGACCCAGATTTTTTCCAAAAATCATCTTCTCGGACGATGATTTTTGAATCAGTGGCTATGTCAACAAGCAAAATTGCCGTTATTGGAGCGAACACAATCCAGAAGTATTCGGCCAAGCATCAATGCACCCACAAAGATTGACTGTTCGTTGATGTTTATTGCATGGCGGTATCATCGGACCTTATTTCTTTCGAAATGAGGAAGGAGACACCATTACCGTCAATGGTCTCAGGTATAGAGCTATGTTAACCGACTTTCTGTGGTCAGAGCTCGACAACATCGATATATCCGAGCTGAGGTTCCAACAAGATGGCGCTACATGACATATAAGCGACGCAGCGCGTGAAGTTGTGAAAGAGAAATTTGGCAACTGGGTCATCTTACAGTGAGAGTCCATCAATTGGCCCCCGCGATTTTGCGACTTGTCACCATTGGATTACTTTCTCTGAAGCTACGTCAAGTCCTTATTCTTCGCTAACAAGCCAACCACTCTGGAAGGCCAACATTCGACACGCTAGTACCGGAATAACGCCGCACATATTGGACCGAGTCATCAAAAATTAAAAATGCCATAATAGTGGCATGAACGTAGCTTAAAAATAAAGCCAGAATCAATTTTGTATCTCACACCGTTGTTGTTTTATTTAATTTTTTTTCCTATCGTTCTTATCTGGTCACCCTATAATAAGCTTTAAGGTTAAAACAGTGTAACAATACAGTGGAATCCTAGAATGTAGCTGAATGGTTGCCTTTTATAAAAATTATGGGTTTTTTTTAATTAATTTTGTATACATATTTTGTGTTCAAAATTGTTGAAAATGTATGTTTTATATTTAAAAACTTATAAATGTACGCGCATATATGTATGTACGTACCATATGTTGATATTTTCATTAAACTCATTTTCATGGATGCCATTAGATTTGGAATAGTTTTTTGTTAGCTTTCGTCTAGAAGTGCTTTTAACTAAAACTAGAGAAAAAAATTACTTCCATATAAACACCAAACCACTTGATGCGTAGATCATTTCTTGACAATTTGAAATCTTGTTTCATTCAAATGTATGTAACAGTATTTGTAGTATCACTATTTGTTCTCCGTATATGACATTTGAATATAAGCTATACTTCTGCTAACCGCTACGCCGCAATAACTGCACTAACCACACTGTGTTGTACAATTTGCTGCTAAAATAACTATGCGGTCAAAGTACATACATACGTCCGCTACCACCATGTTTCCATTTGTTGAATCATCATCGTCATCGTAATCATCGTCCACATCATTATCTTCATCCACGAAGCCATTAAATGCCGTTATCTTTTGATTACACAACGTGCCGCGCACTTTTAAAGTGATGATGCTGGTTGTTTGGTTGCTGGTCTGTACTGGGTACCAGTCAAAGGATTAATTTAACGGGCATCATAGATACCCGCCGCAATAACCAAAAGGTGCAAAAATAGACACAAGCCAAGCAAAATATCAAGAATCATGAGGAAAGATCCAAACGAAACCGAACCGAATCACAATGACCGACGGCGACGACTTATAGTACACTAGATAGGAATTTCAAAAAGTTACCCTCTAGACATTGGTATCCACGCCCTCGGGAGATAGGTAAGTAACCACTGTTGGGCGTCCAGCTATCACGTTCATAGGATACCAAAGGCTAGATGAGTACTGAAAACATCACCACTTGACAAGGAGGCAAACGAGGGAATATTCCCAGTTTCTAGTCGTCGGACGGGTGATGTAGCTCGTCCGCATGGAATGGCGAAAAATTACTTTAACCTAGCACGAGATTTTATGGTTTTGATAGAGAGCGGAAATTCTAAAGAATAAAAGATACATGACGTTGTTTTATTGGGAATTTTCGTCCATTGGCGCCTGGGCAATTGCATTTTAAAATGGTCTATTCAGATTACTTGCCCGAATGAAGTGATTGTTTACAGGTTTTTCATTCTTTTTTTGTTTTGTACAGCAAGGTACATATGTACGCTCATGTATACTGAACGTTTAATTTTTTATTTTATATGCATATAGAGGTAACAAGGGCAATCGTGAACCGGACGGAAATAATAAAATTGCTTGTAAGTCTGCGTCGGTAGACGCAGCAATCTGCAATCGCAGAGCATTTATTTATTTTTCAGTAATTAAAATCATTATTAGACACCTCGTGAAAATACTACAATCTTGTCCCAGAGAAACGAAACAATAATCAGAAACATTCCAAATACTTAACTATTAAACACTTGATTACGTAAATGTTACATGTTTCAAAAGTTCGAAATTCCCACTGTCGATTTTAATTCGATAAATGCCGATTTTATCTTATTTATTTATTCGACAAATGTCAACTAAAATATAGACAAATGTGGTGGTGTAGATAAGTAAAGCGAGGATAAGCGACTACACATTTTTATACGTAGAGCCCTATTGGTGGATAGATAATGTCATACAGTATGCTCAACACGAGTATCTTCCTCCATTAATTGTGTACCTTAATTTGTATTTCTGTTTGCATATTTAAAAAAATGCATTGTATACGCGCAATCTTTCCAAGTAGTACAAGCTAGATACGAGGGCGGGTCAATGAGTCCGTGACTTTTGGAATAAAACACAGATTTTTTGATAAAAAATAATTTTATTTTTTAAAGTAGTCTCCCTTGAGCTCTATACACTTTGTCCAACGCTTCTCCAATTTTTTTATCCCTTCCAAAAAAATGATTTGTCGAGGTCCTCAAAATAGGCCTTTGTTTGCGAGATGACTTCATCATTGGAGTCAAATCTTTTTCCACCAAGCCATTTCTTCAGGTTTGGGAACAAGAAGTAGTCGCTCGGAGCCAAATCTGGAGAATAGGGTGGATATGGGAGCAATTCATAGCCCAATTCATGGCCCAATTCATGGATTTTTGCCATGGCAACTGCACATGTGTGCACCCTTGCATTGTCTTGGTGGAAAAGAACTTTTTTCTTTTTTTTTAGTGAGTAGTCTGATAAAAATAGCTGTCAAACACAAATTAACTGACGCAGCAAGTTTAAATTTTGACAGGAGTCAACTGACAGATGCCTGTTGACAGGAGCAGTGTTGCTGTTTCAGTAAAGAGGTCAGAAATTCAAAAAGTCACGGACTTATTGACCCGCCCTCGTATATTCGTCTGCCCGTAAATATATACGTATCTATGTATATATACATGTTACCAACATTATTCGGATGCCTCCACAATCCACTGAGAATGTGGCGTTGTTGTCTTTCTGGAAAAAAGAAAAACTGTCTTCCAAGTAGAGATATACGCAATCCTGGTGGCAGCGAACTTTCGAAGGAGCATTCGTATCTGTAGCGACAGCCAAGCTGCGCTTAAACCCAACCCCTAAGCTACTTCGAGAATGCAAAACTACATTGAGCGCAGTGGTAGACTGCATTCACTGAGTCTTGCTTGGGTCCTAGGTCCCAATCGGATCACCGGAAATTGGGCTCAGAGGAAGGTTTCTCAGGACCCGAACCTTCGTTAGGACTGTCCACATCATCGGTTAGAGCTTCCATTGACAGTTGGATTTCATACGTGCATAACTGCAAACGGCATGATTCTTCAAGTTGCCAGAAGACCAAACGAACGTTTCTCAACCTCACTAAGAGATCAGCGACTTTCCTGTAGTCATTCAGTGCTACAGACTAGCGCTGTAGCGGGGCACTACGCTTTTGCTAAGAACTGGGTATAATTGGCACAAGATCCTGCGACGCTTGCTATGAAAGTCATGACAACGCCGTGGAGCACTACCTGTGCGAGTGTCCAGCCTACGCTTGCTTCATGCTGGAGATACTCGGAGCTGATGAGCTGGTTGTTTGCACTGTAGGCACTTCATTACTGAAGCCCTTACGCACCTTTATTCTAAAGACCGGGAAATTTCAATAAAAGGAACATACAAGGAGTACAATGGACTAGTTTTTTGCCTGAGGGAACTGTTCAGACAGAAAAGAGAAAAATAAATTTTACCTGAACATAGAAGAAGAAAAACTATACGTATGAGCCATATAAGCGCTTATTTACTCAATAAAATTCAATACCAAAAGCATCACGTACGAATAACCGCACCGTTAGATCTTATCTGACCATAATCGTAATTTATTCCCATATTTAAGGCACGTTTTACAATAAAAACTTAGAAGTATGCTATGTTTGTACGGTGGATCTTATTTAAGTGAAGATTTTTAATATCTGTTGACGATGACAGAATCAAACTCGAGTCATTCAATGTTAAATCGTTCAATCTATAATCCGGCATTTATTACAGATCAGATAGTATATTGTATATTATATATTATAATATTATTGTATATTAAAATTTGGAAGAACCCAAAGAATACCATACTGGAGACAGCCGAGCAAATACGCGGAAAATCAAAAATGAATACTATGAAAAAAAGAACCGCATGCTGGACATACAAAATCAAAAACTTATAGCAGAAATCACTCAGCAATAAAGAAATCACTCAGCAAATTGGACTGAAAAAAGGAATGATGTTGAAGTACTTGTCAAAGAAACAAAAGGAAAATCTTGGGAAGACTTTGATAACCAAACAGAAGAAAAGGCACACGAAAACAATAAACCCAGTTTCTGAAGAATAGTAAAAGGACTTAAGGGGTAAAGAGGAAAAACTTGTAGAACAATAAAAGACGGAAAAAACGTAATAAACAAAAAGAACGTTATAGACACCCGAAAAAAGTTATACGAAGAAAAGTATAAAGCAGACGAAAGAACGCCAGTGGTGGAAGGGATCACCTTGGACCACACCCGGAAATACAGAATTATCGAAGAAGAATATTCTAGCCATGAAAACAGGAAAAGCAGCTGGACCCGATCAAATCGCGCCGGAACTAATTAAATATGGGGGAGAATGACCTTAGCAGGATGCTAAAAATATCATCCCAACAAGTTTGGTAAGAAACAAAGATCCCTAAAAACTGGAACGAAAGACTCATAACCCCATTTCATAGAAAAGGTAGTAGACTATAATATTAGGTTGTACCACATGAAATGTGCGATTTTATAGTAAAAATATAAAAGCCAATATTTTCTTTACTTTTCGTATGAGATAAAGGTGTCAACTCATTGTCATTAGGGATACTCCCATGCTTTGTGCAATCTCCCGCACCAATTTCGTTGCATCCGCATCCACCGTTGCTCTTAAAACATCGTCGTCAACTAACGTTTCCGGCTTCCCACGTTTTTCATTTTCGAAGCTGAAATCTCCCGAACGGACCTTTCCAAACCAACATGTCGTATAGTCCGTTCGTTTACCGCTACATCCTCAAACGCGTCATCAATGTTTTTCATTATGTCCCATTTTAAATTCGTACTTGTAACGAACCCTAAGATTCTCACACGTCAAGCACACGTACCACTTCATTTTATAAACTTCGAGAACTTCTTATTTCCGAATGAGCGAAAATGGGGCATATCATGAGGTACAGAACGTCTCTGTGTTTAACGTAAGTACCTGCCATGTGGGCTTAAACCTACGGGATGCCCATACATCCATGGGAGCAAGGATACGCCTTGCCATCGCTCACCGTCAATCCACTGATACCAATTCGGAACTGTGTTGCCGGCAAAAGTTCCACCCTTGGTAAGAGTCGAGGCCGACCTAAAACCTCTTACTGCTCTTAGGGTCACAGCACCCAGTACTTATTGCAACTCTACATTGGGCCGAAACCCTTCCCGCGATTTTGGGTTTAAGCCACAGCCACCATGACGCTCCCACAAGGGGGCCTACCTCTAACAAGTCAGGCCCGGACCGAGATCCGGGGGGCTCCTGACTCCCATGGTACCGTGATTTAAGTCTTGGTAGGGACTACCGGTGGTCCAGCCGCCAACAAGACCTATGACCGGCAACTTGTGACTGATCGAATCGTAGCAACCTTCGGTAGCGTCATCTGAAGATATTTACGATAAGACCAGTACTTTGCTCTGCCCCCGTTCATTATTAGACAACGTCATTAAAGGGCGAAGCCTTGATAATTGGGTGGGGGCCCATCATGTGGTACAACCCAATAATTACCTAATAGGGCGGTAATTACCTATTATCAAGAATATACCATATAAAGCATATACAAGAATTCTCGAAAAACGGCTGAGAAAAGCCATAGAACATAGTCTAGAAGAAGAACAAATGGTTTTTATGCCAGATAGGCATAGGCAAGCCCAGTACTATCTACCCACATTAAAAGGCTTCGTAGATAAATCTGTAGTAAAAAACAAGGATCTGTTCTTAGTTTCCTAGACCTGAAAGCCGCTTTCGACTTGGAGTCAAGACAACATATTTGAGAAACGCTAAAAGCAAAAAACCTTCCAATAAGATTAATAAATGCTGTGAAAAGTACTTATGAAAATCCAATCAGCACCACCAGACTGGATGGGGACTAATCAAGTTACTTTAAATTAAATATAGGCCTTAGACAGAGCGGCAGTCTAAGTGCCTTGTTATTCCTCTAGACGAGATAGCGAAAAACTGCAAACGTCGAACCAACAGAACTTCAGTCGGCATGAGAAGATTAAACCCCATATACATACCTATCTCCAATTCCTACTTTACGCAAATGATATAATTATCGTAGCCAATGCACAAGCCAGACTGCAACACGCAATTTATATTGGGGTTGAAGACCTAGAAGCAAAAAGAATGTCTCTTAATACTGAAAAAAGCAAAGTAATGAACACAATCTTACCACAGACATTAATATTACATGTAGCGGAAGGAGTAAAGAAACAGTAACAACGTATGAACAACCTAGGTTGTAAATGTAATCAGGAAGTAAGAAACCGAATCAAAAAAGTAATGTCTGCATACCCGAGAGCTGCATTGAGTATGATCGTGTCGATTCGATCATTGTCGTTAAAAATTCGATACATACAAGTCATTCGAACACTTGGTAGATGTATTACGAGTATTTGCTAATACTGCAAAAAATACTCGAATTCACCTATCTGCATGACTCGAATGTTTCAACCAACATGTATTTTTTTAAGTTCATGAGCAAACGATTATTCTTTACTGCTCAACGAAAATGATTGCTTCAAGCAAAATCTGAGTCATTGATCGGGTATACACAAATACAAAGTACCCGTTGCAGCTCTCTGATGCATACTATCAAATCAACGCAACATTATTAACAAAAGGAAAACCTCCGCGGAAGTAAAACTAAAGCTCTACAACAGCATAATTGCGCCGATCGCCCTATACGGAGTTGATAAACACCTGAGTCATTTCCAACCGAAAGGAATGAAATTCGTCAGAAAAGTCACGAGGAAAACCAGACAGGATAAGAAACGACAGATTAAGAGAAGAAATAGAACAATAAAAGTCAATTATAACACAGGTGGAAGAAGTAAAGCTAAATTGGTTCGGCCACTTACAATGAATGGAAGACTCAAGGAATCCCAAATTGATTCACGACATAAAAATAACCGGTTCAACCTCAAGAAGTAGACCACAAAATACTATGGGATTGCAGCACAGAAATGAAGAGATCTAGCTTAAACAGCGAAGAATGGGGATATTGGCTACTCCGAGGCAACACTTACGCTTAGCGGCAACACAGGAGGACGGTCGAAGTAGAAGAATATTTTTATTCATTCCATTTTGAAATTAACATTTTAGCAATTAAATAATTCTTTAGTGATAATTGTGGAATGAATAACAATAAGCACCCAGTAACTATTTAAAGTTAGTGTTGGATAGCCTGTAGGTAATATTTTTGCAATTTCAAAGAACTGATGTGTTACAAAAAAATAGGAATGAGAAAAAAGTACTTATAATTTTAATTAGGAAAAAATCAGAACAGGGAAAAATCGAAATACATACAATACAAACATAAAGGAAATAATGATTCCATATTGTAAAAACGATTCAATAATGGGATATTCTATAGTAAATAACCAATCTTTAACTTTACGAGTATTATCTAACGAGTGAAAATACTGAGTTCTGCGAATAGCAACCGGTAGTTTATTAAAACATGTAAGTGTAATTTAATAGTAAAAAAGATTAAAAATTTGGTTTTACGAGTACGTACGATCGGAACGTTGACCAACTTAGGTTATTAACGCGCAAACTATAAAGTGTTTAGTTTCTATTTGGGGTGTTACCACTTTGCTTGAATAATCCTTTGAGAACTTTAAAATTTCGTCAAAGATATTAGAAATTCTGCCTCATCCTCCATCGACACGTTCATTTAACAATGACATTACAGCTGACAGCTCTTTGGACAAGGCCAGTCTGTTTGCTGCATACCTTGCAGCCAGTTCAACACTTCCAGATTTTGCTTTGTCTTCGCCTAGAATTGAGTGCGTCGAATCGTCAATGGGACGAATCTACTTTCGCACTCGTGTAGTAGCAAGATTACTTAAAGATCTTAACGTACACAAATTCGCTCGTCCAGATGGGACATCTCCCCATCTTCTGAAGAGGTGTTCTTCCACGCTGGCAAAATCACTGCGTAAGCCTTTTCATCAATCCTATTTTTTATGACTCTTTTCGAGCAGATGGAAAATAGCATTTGTCCAGCCCGTCCCTAAAAAATACGAATCTTCTTCTCTCCTCCTACAGACCCATTGCACTAACGTCCCTTCTTTCCAAGTTCATAGAAACGCTGATAAACCGTCAGCTCATAAAATACCTCGAAACACGAAAACTTCTCAATGGCAGTACGGTTTTCATGGCAAACAGACTGTTAATTTGATGACATTTTTTCCCGAAAAGTGGAACCAAAGTCTACACCAATCTGGCGAAAGCAAGATATTTGCACTTGATATTTCTAAGGCAGTTTGCAAAGTTTGGCATCAGGCTCTTTTGTCGAAAATGTCTGCATTTGGGATCGACGTCTCGCTTCTTCAGTGGATTAGAAATTTCCTTTCGGAACGTTCAATTCAAGTTGTCTTGGATGGTTTCAAGTCTAATATTCACAAAATAAATGCAGGTGTGCGCGGGACTCCGTTCTGTCTCCGACACTCTTTTTTAATTTTCATCAATGATCTCTTGTCGGGTACTTCTAATCCAATATATACCCTTGCCGACGACAGTACTCTTTGCTTCTCATATTCGTTCCCGGACTCACGTCCCTGTTCTTCGGCTGTAGAACGGGAACGTCAGCGTATGTTAAACACATTAAATTCCGATATTAGCAGTGCAACCAATTGGGGAACTATCAACAGAGTGGAATGTAATGCTTCCAAAACACAATGCTATCTGGTGTCATTAAAGCGAAATTCAAATACCCAGTCATTATCCATGAATGGCACTTGCATCGTTGAAACCGAAAAACTTTCCATTCTCGGTATTTCATATTTCACCCCCTCTGACCTAACCACAATATATACAATGACCACATCTGGACAGGTGCCTCTAAGACCTCTTTGCACTTGCTAGATAGGATCCAAAATCGTGTGATAAAACTCATAGGTGATGCCAATATGACACGGTCCTTCGACACATTCAAACTTTTACGATAAATAGTTTCTGGCCTATCCGCACAAAGCAATGCCATCAGATGTTCGCACGATTAAATTTTGTATGACAACCGTAAAAGATCTGGACAGTGGTTGGACGACAATGAAAACCCAAACTTGGTCTTCACCCAGAAAAGGTTATTCATTTCTTCAACTAGGGGAAACGATAAATGCAGTCAAATATTGTGAGGAAATCGACATAATGCATACGAAATTGGCTGAAAAGCAGCCTGCGTTGGCAAATAGGCATGGTCCGATCCTCTTGCATGACAATGCTAAACCCCATACCTCACACGTAATGGTGCAAAAGCTGCTACAGTTGGGATTCGAAATTGTTCCGCATTCACCTGATATTTCTCCAACGGATTCCGAAACCGAGCAGAGGTCATAGAAGCCTTTGAAAACTTTTTAGCGTCAAAAAAATCAAGCTTTCTATAAAAAAGGAATTATGGACCTTAAATCACGGTGGAAGAAGGTTATAGATGTCAATGGTTCATATTTTGACTAAATAAAATTTTATAAAAAAAAACAATTTTTTTTGAGAATAAATTTTTACGTACTCGTATTTCAAGATTATTTAAGGAAAAAAGATTGGTATAGATATACATATTACATATGGAGGGTATGTACTCGTATGTACGAGTACATTGTACATAATCTGTGCATAACTTGTCTAGAGTGAGCGCGCTGATATTTAGCACCTTTCAAAATTATTTAGCAATGTAAGCGGGTATCCAGTTTGAATCCAGGATCATAATAACGTAGACAACATAATGTATCAAATGTTGTCTGACTTCTGATTGTCATATTGCAATATTGTCAAATTGCGTTTATACTGTAAGTTTATATTAAAAGCGTAAATTTCAGGCACACAGTTTATGCATGATCTTTTGAATGATAACTTGAAACTAAGCCAACAGAGATGTGGGTCATTAGTCAGCCATTGCTTTTAATTTTTCAAAATGTTTCAATTTGTAAACAATTACAAATACATTAAAGGAAAGAAAATAATTGAAATCACAATTAAAGCATATACATATAAAACTAAAATGTTAGACAGATTCATAAAACGTTTCTTTATAAATTTTATTCATTATTAAATTGTAATTTAAGAAAAAAAACTTGGCATATATTTCATACATTCAAAATATTTTTTTTTTACGAATGCATTCAAACGAAAACAAATTTATGTATGTTTAAAGCCTTACCGATAAATTCTAATGGTGGAGATTGGAAAGTGCCTTATTGCCTGATCATCAAATTTTGATGCTACCATAGCTTTTGAGCCCCTTATCTATGTGCAATATATGCAATTGAGAATTTTAGAAAAACTTTGGCTACAAAGAAATTTTAAATTCAAGATTGAAAGTCATCGGAACGTCCTTTTAGTGAGTATGTACCAGAGACTGATAGATACTGGACATAAGTTTAGTGACATTTACCCTTATAACTAACAACATAAAAACATTATTAATCTTCTTTACTATTATAAAATTGTAATGAAGCTGTTTTTTTGTATCAGTTTGTCTGTTTGTCCGAGTATTACAAAACAACTACTGAATTAACGGGGTGTTCACTGTTAGATAGCCGGTTTCTCAACTTAAAAATTGCGATATGTTTCATTAGGATCAATGGAATAGAGTTGGAGTTATTGTACAATTATAAAAGCATCTCAAAATAAGAATATATTAAAAAAATTAACTAATCTGCATCTGGTGTGCGAATATGTACAAGCAACAAAACAAATTTTTACTAATATTAATCGTTTCGGGTAGTGTTCACTCATGCACTCTTAAAATTTTTGTAAAGTCTAGCACTTTACAACGAATTAAAATTTAATGAAAGCCGATACACCGTTTTTATGTAATAGATGTGCAAATGTAAACAAATGTTAAAACTATTTAATGGTCTGACCTCTGTGTGAAATAACGGGATAATTTATGAATTCGATTAAATGCGCCCGGGCTCCCTGCGTATGAGCTGAAGTTCAAAGTTGGGGTATTTTATAATGCTCATGCCCATCTTGCATCCCTCGAAATTATACAATGGAACGTCAAAGAATTCACAATCTTAAACGGAGCTATATAATATTCTATAGAATTTGTAATGTTATGTGCAATATTCAACCGTTAGATAGTTTTTATCAATTATTCACTATACTAACGCGAACGAAGTAGCGAGTATTAGGTAGTACCATCAATTAATTTTTTTTAATATAATTTATTGTACACCCCAATCCGAGGAAATTTCAATTTTCTAATGAAAAAATAGAACTACGAGGCTAAAAACTATTCGCGATGAAGTGAAACGAGACCTCTTATCGTCCAATTACGAAACTTACATATACTAGGATTAAAGTGAAGCCATCAATTCCACATCGCTTCAGAAAATTTAAGAATTTGCCTCAAAAACTTACATATATCGAACACTTACTTAGGCTGCATTATATCAAAGAATATATAATTACCAAGAAGACGCATCTCATACAAATTTTTGTATGGCGGGTTCTAATATCACGACCCGCTCTCAGAGCTTTTGGGTTTTCGAGAGAGGCACACACAGGCAGGCATACTTTACGTCTCATTCGCTTCGTTGATGTGCCCGATACAAGTGAGTGTTGGAGATATTTTCAAGATGTTTAGCGTTGCCTGCGTTTTTTGTAAGATTCGTGGTTTGATATGAATTCTAAAAATAATTTAAATCCGGATTAAATGCTGCATTTCTAACTGCAATGTCTCGAAAAGGTTAAAACCAGAAGCGAAGATGTTCCAATTTCCACTTCTGGATACTGCTATGGGACAAATTTGGAGAGAAAATTAGTGTGGTATTAATGTAAATAATTCCAGAAAAAAATTATTTATTTGTAATATGTATTCACTTTTTCCTTCAAGATATTGGAAATAAGAAATTAAAAAAAGGAGCTGTTCCATCGTTGAATTTAAACGTTCATGTCGATAATGATGATTGTGAGAAATTTGTTTGTTTAGAAGAATCTTCTCAGAGGAATTCTTACAGCAATTTATACATTGTTTGTTTAAAATGCGAAAAATCAATTAAAACTACTGACATGTACAGAAAAAAATATTGCTTTAGAAAAGCAAAACAAAAGTTAAAAAAAAAAACTTAAAGATGCTATAAAAAATATGAAATCGTCCGAAAAAAAAACGATTAAACATGTTACTAAATTAAGTACCATTAAAACGTATATAAGCTCTTTAAATATATGTAAGCGAAGAGTCGAAAATATTTTGCAAGTTGCTAATAAGTAAGCGTCCCAAAGAATATAGCGATGAAGTTAAGTGGCTTGCACAAAATATTTTCTATGTTTCGCAATCCACCTGTACATTTTTACGAGATAAATTGAATCTTAACATACCCCATGTTTCAACATCAATAGGCCCCCATAAAATTCCTTCAACCTGGGTTTATCAATAATGCTATTGAGGAATTAAAATTAAATATTAAGTTAATGGATGGGAGGGACAAAGGCAATATTGTGCTACTATTTGATGAAATCGCAATAAAAAGAGAACTTAGGTATAACTCAAAATTAGATTTAATAGATCGGTTTGAAGATTTAGGCTTTGGGTGAAATTCGAACATTGGAAAGCAGGTTTGTGTTTTTATGGTCAGGAATTTATTATTGGAAGCTTATTTTTAATTACTTTGTAACAGAAAATGGCTTATCAGATGAAGATTTGAAAATAATTTTATTAAAAAATATACAAATTCTTTCTGAATTAGAAATTACCGTAAGGGCAGTTGTATGTGACCAAGCATTTTCTAATAGAAAAGCTTATAGCCTGTTAGGAGTTTCGCATGTGAAACCATACATGTATGTTCATTAATAGCATTAAAATCTGTTTATATGACTTTCATACACATTTGATAAAATCGTTGCGTAACTGTTGAAGTCGGATCTTAATACTCCTGATGGCTTGGTTAGTTTCGAAGTTGTCAAAGAGCTTTGGCAGCTAGAACAAAATGGTAAAACAAGAATGTGCCCAAAACTAACAAGTCATCACATATTTCCTACTGATTTCGATAAAATGCGAGTTAAGTATGCAACTCAAATTTTTAGTAGAACTGTAAGTGCAGCGATTGGCACAGTTATAAAGACTTGTGGTTTTAGGAACTGTTCAAAAGAAGTTGCAGTTTCTACAAAAAACTTTTCTTAGTAAAATTGATCAAATTTTTGACTGCATGAATAGCGGTTCTCTAAATTCCGACAATTTTTATAGATCAGCCATACAAAAAATAATTGCGCGCATGAATTTTTAAAAACTTTTAAGAGTTACATTGCTTTAGTTTCCTTTGTTCAACAATCAAAAACTATTTATTTTTTTAAAGGGACTGAACAGTCTATAAACGGAGTACTACAACTTGCCGATGATTTATTCAACGATTGTTCTGAAGACATTTTTTTCCTACTAACCAAGCGTTTGAACTAAGATCCATTGGAGAATTTATTCACAGTTATAGGACAGAAAGAAGGAAATAATCAACACCCATCTCTATATGAGTTCAATATAATAATTGCAAAAGTGATGGCTACTAACATAATTCAATCTAGTTCTTTAAGCAATTGCGAAGAGGATAACGATTCCATGCTTAACATTATTATATGCGATGAAAATCCATCTCAGCGGCTCAAAATGATCAGCAATATGACAAGAAATTGCCTGATTTTGATATCCTCGAAAAATATCCTGATTCCTTCGTTGGCGATCATTTTGAAAATGAAGATATCGAAATGAAAATTGATTTGGTAACAACGAGGTATTTCATTGGCTACGTCGCTTTTAAAGTTGGCCCGAAAATAAACTGTTGCACTAGAATTAAGAAAAGTGATGAAGTAATAAGCGCTCCATCCGAACTTTTCTTATTTCAAAAAAATTACAGCCGAAACTCAGATTGGGAACCTTAATACGCCGTCTGATCAATTTTTCGAAATAAGTAAGAAACATATTTTGGTTTTCGATTCCATATTTTTAGGTAGTACTGACATAAAACATATCAGAGAAAAGATGAAATAAAATCGAAAAGCAAGAGAAAAACTAAAATTGTAGTTAACTAGTTATTAAGAATTCAATTTTAGGAAAAATTTATTATTTATAATTAATGTTTTTTTTTTCAAAATTTTGACTTTGAAATTTTATTTTTCAAAAACCGTTCATTATAAAAACTTGAAATTAAAATAATATTGAAGAATGAAGAATGTTAGCTTTAAAAAATGGTATATCACGTTATTCTATGTGCCTTAGTTAATTTTTTATATATTTTTTCGCATTTTAAGTCGCATTTCTACTAAATTGCCGCTCTCGCCTCAATGAGGGGAGATAGACCACCTTGTATACAACTTTTTCTTCTCTTAACTCAACCTAGGCTTTAGTCGCATCATATGAGGAATTTATTGGGAAAAAAAAATGAGCAAAGTGAATTTTCTATAGAAATATCTTAGATATTGTTTAAACAATGTAAATGCTCCAAAATGTTTCTGATTTTAGAAAAAAAAAATCAGATAAACTATCGGATTTAGTAAAATAAAAGGAAGCATCATTGGCTCATTAAATGTTTTTGTTCTTTTATTTTCCACTTCGTCACCTGTTTTCATGAAACAATCCAATAAAAAAGAAAAAAACACCGCGCACCTCAAATTCAACGCACAAGAATGGAACATTTTATTTGTGCTTAGAAAGCAAACGAAGTAGAACTATGCGATCATCAAAAAATAAGTGAGAGTGAGAATGTAAATTGGATATTGTCATGGAATATGTGCAATGCGTTAAGAATCAAGATTGTGTGAGAAAGAGCTTTTCTCTCAAATATTTTTTGTTTCGTTTATTTTTTTATTATTTGGAAAAGAGCTTTTTGAAATCGTTTTCATTTTTTGAGGCAGATAATACTTCTTGGTAATTATATATTCTTTGATTATATCTTCTTTCTCAATAAAAATATCTTTAATACTGTTATAAATATGTACGATTTAGCCTTAACCGTTTTTAGGGACAAAGAAAAGAGAACCTGCAAATGCAGTGTAAGGGTACTACATGCTAAACGTTGCAGCGTTTAATAATAAACGGTTTACTTTAGGTTTATTTGAGGACGGAAAAAGGCAAAAACCAAAACAATTCAAAGTTTAGATATAAGTTACGTAATAAATATTTAATTTTGTTGTTATAAAAAAAACAAATTTTTTATCTTTACTCCGAAGAACCGGACTTTATTTGTATGAACTTAAACAAACTCTAAAATAAATTTATTCTAATACCTAATATTTATACCATAGCTGAGTTGAGTAGTAGGAGGCCGGGCTTGACACCTACTATACAAATGTGCACTTATACAAGTATAGACAAGTTTATACAATTACGGAAGGACATTTTTATGGTCACTTGTTTTGTCAAACTTCGCATCGCAAATTGATGGTAAGTTAAGATTTTCATAGTTTTAACCGTACTTGAAACTTTAAACGCGTTTCTCTCAAAACTGTGTGTTTCAAATTTTCCTCCATTATATCTTAAAAACGGTTTGACGGATTCACTTGAAATTGAAATAGGGTAGACTCAGCACATACGCACGCACAGAATTATCTATAATCATCCTAAAATTCCGAGTATTTCTATTTTATTCGTTACGAAAACCTAAAAAAAATCATGATATTTGAAACTTATTTTCAGTAGTCTGCCAAAAACCCAATTTTCAATATTTTCAAATGATTTTAGTTCAATCGATGCATTTAGACTTAAAGATTAAAACACTGTTTTTTTTTTTCTTTTTGATAAGCCAATCAGCCGAACTCGTGGGGGAAGTGAGTGTCCTTTTTTTCAAGGAGGATATCTTCGAAGTGGCACAACTTATATTCTAATGAAGATTTTTACTTGAAATTTGTTTTGCGATTTCTAGAAATAGTAATAAATAAATGATAAAAAACTCAAAGGTCTATCTTTTCATTAGTGATCAGACGCCAAAAAAAATCCCAAAAAAATGCTTAACAAACAGGCCATCACACGGCGGAACCCCCTTAACAGTACTTTAAGCATGTGTCTTCTTTGGTTGTATCAGCGAAGCGCATTCTGTCGGTTAAATTGTTGACCAGTCTTTTGAGCATTTGAGACTCTATGTCATCAATAACACGCTGGAGAAAGGTTTCCTGAATAATCTATAGCTTATCGGGATGCACCAAAGGTAAATATCGCCCCACAATAGATAATTGATGAAGATAATGATAAATAATGTTGTTATTGAGTTGACAACATCAATAAGTCAATGGTTTCATGTGTTGTTTCAAATAACTGCTCCCAAGTAGTGAAAAATTAGAAAAAAAAGACCATGCATTTAATTTTATTAACTGTAGTAATTTCATATTCATTAAAAGAGGGTTTCCATTTTACGATGGATGGGGCGAAGTATCTGCATACAGCCAAATTGTACCTTGCTAGGTAATTACCTTCAAACTATATTTCGAAAAGTTCTACAATCATTCACAATAGGATACAGCAAATGAGATCTCTGATCAACTTGCTTGCCTACGCCCCGAAAAGGACTTTTCAGGGTTTGAACTTGGGTCCGGACTCCCTGCGTTCTCCGCTCGAGTTTCTATTGCCTGTTAAGTCTCTTATAACGCAGTCATAAGTGACACATCTCTCCAGGTTGCTAGACTAAGCGAATGGTTCCAAACTTCTCGAAGAAGTCAGCTAGTCAGCTACCCTGAGTTTTTCTAGGGTTGTAACTATAAGGCGTTAGCCGACAACAGAATCTTATTTTAGACTATGACCTACGCACTGTTTTTATACAGTTTTTTCCACAGTCTAGTAATTTTCAACAAAATGCCGAGTACACGTATTTTCATGGAACGATAGCCAACTGCCTGCCTAAATTATATTATTTGACTCTTAACTTTTGTTTAGAGTTTATGTGAAATAAAAATAAATAACCTTTAACGTAACTTTTGTACTTTATACCATTAAAACCAAAAATAGGCGATGATATGAGAGCCATTATATCAAATTATTCCCAACTAATTTTTTTTTTAAACAAGAAAAAAATCGAGTGTGTAAAACTTCTTTGTTAGCATAATATCCTTAAAATAAAAATTAAAAAAAAACAATTAAGAAAAACTTAAAAATCTCTACGATATTATTGTAATTAATTGTTTTTCAAGAGCACGTTGTGAGTATTGGTATGAAACATCACTATGGCGAGCGTAGGTTCGTTAAACTTTGGCAACCATTCGCAGTTCAAGTCTTTCTGTTAAATAAAACTTTACTAATGCAAGCTATTACTGGAAAAGGTAAATCAATAGAAATCCTGGTAACGCGCTGTTCATAAGGAAGCATTTATCGGCCGTTTTCGAAAACGTCATCTGCATCAAATTGCTTTTGCAAACTGTTCTTAAACGCAAGCTGCGAAAGTCATTTGTTCGAATACAACATCATAAATCACACTACATTTGCAGCATGTTCGATAATGCAGTGTTTGCATGGCAGATGTTCATAAACGTAAACTGCGCTGCAAAAAAGCAGCCACAAATCTGCGCTGTGCATTAAAAAAATTGGAAAAGAAAATGAATGAATCCGAATATTCAGGGGAATCTCAGTCTCGTGAACAGTAAGTACATAAAATCGGCTAATTTTTTCAATTTCTCAATAAATTTCGGTAAGGGTTCCATTTTGCTCTGTTCGAAAACGTTACACGCTCTTGCAAGAAAAAATTCATGTAGCTGACACAGATCAGTTTTTTTTCAGTTTTATATGCATTTTATTTTCTTAACACTAACTCTTACATTCTAACAAAAAATGCTTAAATGCTAGCTTACAATTATTTAATAATCTTATACTAACTTACTGGCCCCACACAGGCGCTCTAAGCTACTCTAAATTCTTATAACTATGTCTTTCGACTTTATTTACATTTTATTTAGAATTATTTATATTGCAGACTTAAGGCTAAGAAAAAATATTTGTTAAGAAAAACTTAGCATATGGACATAATTTTTTATTTTTTATAAAAACTTAATATCTAACTTAAAATAAACCTTAGCCTACCTAAACTATATACACAATACACACAATACAGACACATAGACATTATACACAATTATACACATATATTAGTATGTACCTTTGCATATACTAATATATGTATATATTTCTTAAATGCTAACCTAAACCTATGCAAGCTGGCCATCGCTATTCACAGAGAAAACAGATTGGTCAGCTCTGCCTCATTAGTGAGGCTGGTCCGTAATTGACGGAAACGACGATGAAACATCTTCCCCATCATTAAACCACCAGAAATGCTGGTGCTGCCGAACGACAGCCCTCTTATCGCGATTCCCCACCGCCCTACTGAACCTGAGGCGATCAACACTGCCGTGTGCGACGTAATTGGGGTAGTAAGCCCCAGATATAAGGTTATTCGTCGAGGTCATTGCTCTTGCAATGTGCCTTCGAGTCAGCTTAATTACGAAGTTGTCCACTTTTAGGTTCGCCCTGTTGTAAAGGACCTCATTAGGATAAAATTTCTTGTACTCCGACACTGGTCTTCTGTACAAGCGAAGACAAGCCCTAAGGCAAGCCCTCTCAAACACCCGAATCTTTTCCATTAAGCTTGCTCGACACAGATCAACGATACCAAATGACGTTTGCAGTTTGATGTTCGCAACCCTTAAGTATTGCAAATGACGATCAATTTGACGATCAAAATGACGTTTTCGAAAACGGCCATCAATTACTATTGTCGATTTGCAGTTTTTTTTTAATCAACATTCATAATTTGATCAATTTATTTACACCGTATTCTTTCGACAAAGCTTTTACATTACTCAATCCAGCAACATCTAAATCTTTAGAGAAGCCCACACTATTCCAAAATTAAATTTCAACCTGTATCCTTCAGCTGAGCTCTGCTTCCAATAATTTTCAATTAAACCTCAACTGTCATCTACGATTCACGTAAAAACGAATAACTAAACGCTCTATAATATCCCTTCGTGTATAAGGTGTTCATGCAAATATGTACAATATTTATACATCATCATTTACACATACACATAATTTATTCCATGTACACACTAACTTCAATTGTCTCCTTAGGCGTTTCAAAGATTTAGATTTCATTAAAATACCATTGTGTGCAGCTACACTCAAACTCCAGAGATAGTTGCAATTTACAACAACAAAATTAAAAAGAAAAAATACAATCAAAATAAATAGATTGCATATACAATCAACTCAAAGTGAACCCAAGCAGAAATTGAATGATTTGCAGGTAACGAAAGGAAGGCCCTCTGTGATACTATCCATGTATCCCACGTTCACAATAATCATAGAATTTCGTCATTAATTTATTTTTGCAAACTGAAAAGGAGAGCGGTCCTTTTCAAGACTTTGTATTTTTAATCCTCGACACTGCATGTAAAGAACTGATTTACTCGAATCACAAAAGGGAAGAGAAACGTGAAATAACGTGGGCTGGAAACGAACGTCTCCTTGCAACATATTCCCGTGCAAAAGTGATTTTTCATTATGCGCTGGTTTAATTTTCATCAAGCACTTGAAGTGTGCCGCATATTTTCTGTAAGAAGAGGCGGGTTTCTGTTAGTCTATCTGTCAAAATGAGAAGAAAATTAATGCTTTGAATCGCAATTTCCACTGTTGGAATACTTCCTGTAGTACATAAAATCTTTTGTGGATTTATCTGGAAACATTTGCTAAAAAGTATTCATTTTATTATATTTTGATATATAATAATTGGACTTCAGTATATATTTTTTTTATATATAATAAGAGCGCGCTCAAAGGATGTTTAGTACCCTTAAAATGTTTGCACACAGCGCGGGAATGGTATTATACTCTCGAGATAGACTAGGAAAAATAAAACTCCGTGACTTGCTTATCTTAAAAAAATATATATATTATATTTGTATATACGGGTATTTATAAATCTTTAAAAATTTCTGCTTTATTTGACATAGAATTATAACATTTTCTCAAAGTTCAACCGTACTCCGCAAAAGTTTTGTAATATCAGTGTCGGAATATTTTCTATTTGCAATCGTTTTTAGTTTCCTTTTTAATAAGGTTTGAAGTTTTATCTTATTTGCATTTATTTTACGAGATCTGACTCTTTTGTGACAGAATACTACATTTTAGCAGTTTACAATCCGGTGTCTCCTTCTTTGTTACAATCAGACAAGTGCTGTTTTTCGTTCCAATTTGCAACACTATCAATTATTTTTTTGTCAAAAAGTAATTAATACGGTAAAAATTACATTTCAGAAATTGAAACAAAAAATACAGCTTAAAAAATATACTTTGAAAATTGGTAAAGAGAAGCCGCATTACGAGGTGCAAATAATTTGCTCAGTAAAATCGATGGTTTCATTAAATTTGGGTTTACAAGAGTATCCTTCGATGTGATGAAACACTCAATTTTTTTTTCCAAAATAATCCAAATAAAGAGTCGAAAATCTTAAAGGATCATTCAATTTTCAATCCTTTATTACTATATAAATTGATGGTACAGTAAGATTAAAATTTCTATGGTACTTAGAGCCAATAAATTAAAAATTCATTACATAACAGAAGATATATCGAATTTTATTAAGTAATTGGCAGGAGAGGGTTGTGTGGAAAGGAGTGATAAGAGAGCCCACTTCAGCAAAAGATGTATTATAGAAACAGTTTTAAAGTAGGTGTCATTGTGATATTTCTTACATTCTCAATAGTTTAAGCATCGATAGCGGGATGGAAATATACCAAATGTTCTAAGTGACCATGGAATGTTTAGTTCGTCATACAAGTATAAACATCCTGAGATATAATATTATGCAATAAAATGCAATCTCCAGAGTGTGTATACATATAGCCTTTAAACCTGAAGAACATTGTTTGAATAATGTGGTATACAAGTTGCGGCAAGATAACTTCCTTATTCCATAATGCAATAAAACAAAAAGTAGTAAAGATATATTTGCAATTTTTTTTTTATTAAAAAGTTAAACATTTACTCGTAAAGTTGCGGTTTACTATGTTTTAAAAATCATATCGGGTAAGTGACGCCCCCATTGTCGATACACTGGTTGAATCGAATTCTGCTGTTTCTTATAACCCTCTCCAGTATATTGATGTGTATGTTGGCCGTTTCTTCCTGAATGTTTCTTTTCAGGTTGTTCAGAGTTTGTGGGCGGTTGGTATAGACACGGGATTTCAAATACCCCCACAAAAAGAAGACACAAGGATCAAACCGGTTGAACGCGCCACTCAAAGTCACCGAATTGCACTACTAATATTGTAAGCATATCGTGCTGCATCATTAAATGCCGCCTGTAGTTTAGGTTGCAATAATCAATCGATACTACTCTAAACACTTCCACGTTACTAAAGCGAAAGTCTAAAGACTTGGTTAATAATCAACAAATTGCCGATTTAAAGGATATCGGGAGGACTTTACACTTCGATGGATTTAAAAGCAAAACATTAGTTTGCGATCTGGACCGAATATTGACAAATTCTTCATTGATATCGCTTGCAAGCTCAATTACATTACAATCAGCCGCGTAGAGCTGCACGCCATCAGAATATATAATGGGTGTATCGAGCTGTGTTTACATACAGATAGTAAGTCATTTACAAGGAACGTGAACAAAACAGGATCCAGTATTGGTCCTTCAGGAAAACCTATTTCATTGATAAGAAAGAAGAGGACGAGTCAGAAGTAATGACGCGTTGATACTCTGCCAGGTAAAAAACTCTACACTTAGTTAAATATACTGTTGCCAAAACTAAATTTGTTTTTTAATTTT
This sequence comes from Volucella bombylans, assembly GCA_949129095.1. Lineage (NCBI taxonomy): Eukaryota > Metazoa > Arthropoda > Insecta > Diptera > Syrphidae > Volucella > Volucella bombylans. The sequence continues at coordinate 44,435,771 of OX422141.1, forward strand.
AATTTCTAAAACTAAACTAAAGCTCTGTCTTGCCCAGTTTTGGCTTAAAATTGAAATAGCATGAAATTTATACTTGTGCGGTAACCAATAGGGTGTCGTTGAAGTTGATATTATAAATACTTTAAATGCCTTTGACCTAATACATTTGTTCAAGCGCCAACGTATGAACAATTATTTAAAGTCAAAAGTATATATTTTTTTCCAAAAACCACAAAATGTTGACTGTATAAGTGTTCATGAAAAAAAGTTTTATAAACAATTTGTTTTAGTAAAAGGTTTGCCCCATTTTTTCGGTCCTACCAGTATTTATTACAAAATATAGAGAACCTTTGCTATAAAAGGTTAAAAACAAAATTCAGAACAATTTACGAAACTAGTTTCTTCGACATTTGTTTTACGGTTTCTACAACCGTAACGGTAAACAAGTGAAATTGGAATGCTAAAGAAAATACCCTAAAAGTTTCATCCATTTCATCAAACCGACGATTCAGAAAAGCGTTTGGAGTTTCAAAAAGACACTGTGCACCAAAACTTTATTGACTGAATACCGTACACATATGAATATGAGTCCATATTCACCAGGAATGGAATTACAAATGCTAATTGAGCACTCCACTCCACGAAACCCAACAATTCCCAACACAAGTTCAATGAGAATGTGTTTGCTAGTATATTGAATTACAAGCTAATCCGGTCACACCAGCTTCCTTCAAGGCTTTATTTGAATCTTTTTTTAAGAACGAGTTACCACTAGCTGAAATGCCCCGCTATTAAGAAGGGCCATTATGTACCAGCAGGATGGCGACCTCGCACACTATGGCCATGAAGTTAGAAAGTGGCTATATCGCGAGTATTCACATTCGTGGATTTTTTTGTTTTTTATAATTTACGCGCGCCTAAGGGGTTAGATACCCTTTTACTGTTGCCAGGGCGCGGGCGGAAAGGTAGAAGGAGGAGAAAGGAAAAATTGTTTTTGTAGTGGTTTGAAACTCAGGTGTATTTGGTTTCGATATTCGGTCTCCAGGGGTGGGAGTCCGAATAGGACGGAGAGTTTTTTCTTTACTCAGAGTGATTCGAAGTTATAATTCGCACTAGTTTTTTGTGGTTGAAACTCTAAAACAGCCAAATCTACGTGTCAGTGTTATGCCTTCACACGCAGAATTTTTCTGTCTGAGTTCCAATTACACAAATGAAAAACTGACTTGTCATGGGCAGGATTCGAACCTGGACTTCTCCGAGTGGGAAGCGATTGCTAGTACGACTACACCACGGCCACCGCTATGGTGGGATGGGCCCATTCTGCGCCACCCCAGATCCCCGGACTTGACCCCGATAAATAACAACATAGGATAGTTATATCACTGAACCTACGGGGTAGCTACGAGAGGAATTTGAAACAGTGGAAATACGAACTGTGGAGTAAATTCAAAGCAGCGTTTAACTTTAAACATTAAGTACGACAGCAAATTGGGTATAAAAAATTATTTATATACGAGTATATTTTTTTTATATTAACCTTAATTTAAAGTTTAACTTGTTTCGATACATTTTGTGGTACCTTTCGAATTGTCGAAATTTATCGATTTTCCAGCTTCAATTACATTTTGTGGTTACCAAAAAAATTATTTAATTTTGAAATAAAGAGTGAACTGTTGACTATTTCAAAAATGTTGATTTACTATTGACATTAAATAACTTTCGATACACTGATGCTAGAGCAAAGGTTATTTTTAGATATTTAAAGCGCACATAATAACAATTATGTAAAACGTGCGAAAACGATACACTATTTACCACAAGCAATTTCAATGAGATACGAAGCAAGCAACGTGAACGTTTCTTGAAACCACTATACATCTTAAGGAAATAATTTCAACTACCCCTCATAGATGTATTATTTTAAAAATGCGTCAAAAAGTGGAACCAAAATTGCGGCACATATGTTTGTAAATGACATCACATCGTCTTTCTTTCTGACAAAATAGAGATTATACTTGAAAAGATTAATATACCCGATGAAAAACATCGACTTTAACTGTAGACTTACAAAAGTCTATAAAAGTCAAAGTTGCTGAAATCTAAATATGTTGTAATGTAAAAAATTATCAAACATCTCAACGTTAAACTCAAAGAAGCTAACGAGTGACTTGTACAGTCTGGAGACGTTACATTAAGAAATGCTATGAAATTTTTTTCAAAGATTAAAATCACTAGGATCGGAATGCAGTTATAATATAGCTTTTGTATCAGAGGAGCAAAGGGTTTCAACAAAGCAAGAAGTTAACACCTTACTGGGGAAAATTGGTCACAAACTTATGATCAAATTTCAAACTAAGCTGTAAATATCCCAGCCTTAAAGCTTTTATAGCAGAGTAAATCATTTTCTAAAAGATAGGGAGATTTTCTGTTTCGCCTCGTAAGGGGCGAATTTTAAAAACGAAATTTAATTTCGCATTCCGACCAGTGCTTTCAATTTTATGTGGCCTTTGCTGTTTTCTGGAAACGAGAACTTGTAATGTACTTTATCGCAAAATACCCAATAGTTAAAAAATTCAACAGCAATTTCTTCAATGCTCTGCCATTCGGGTTGTAGAAAGCTATGTAGTGGCCATGATACACATTTCGCTACGGCGATTGCACAGTTTTTAAAAAACAATAAGACCTATCATAGTTTAATTTACATACAAATAAAAAAAAGATCAAATTCTCTGTATTATAAATACGAGTATCTGCTCCATCATCCAGGTTCTTCAAGCTAGAAAACTGTATGAACAACATCCCTCCACAAATGTTATATGGATATAATTTTTTTTTAATATTTACAAATTTTTCATTAGAATATTCTTTAAAAATATGCGCTGTGTTCCTTAAATGTATCATAAATCAATGTATCATAAATATAATAATATACACTATTACAGTTGAAATAAATATACATATATGTACAGGTTTGCGCGAAACTAAAGTAACTTAAAAACAAACACAAACTTTGGTGTAAAACTGATTAAAATAAAATATAACGCATTATGTCTTTCGTCATAAATTTAGTTATTGTATTCAAAAACAAAAACAACCCAATAATAATAATAAAAACGAATCCAATTCCCTATAAGCAAAAAAAAAATAAAAATAAATAATATTATAATAATACTGCAAAAATGTAGATTTTTAGCTGCCCAAAATCAAAGCAACTCATTCTCATCTTTCTTGTTACTTTGAGCTTTACTTTGAGCTAATATGAAAAGGAAATTTCCCAAGCCAGAGTATTCAAAAACGACACACCGAGGTGGCAAGCCAAGTTACGGTATAACGGAAAGATACAAAAATCATAACTAAAAATCAGCCAATTATTTCAGCCAAAATCAGGAAACTATAATTGAAATTGGCACATTTATCAGACAATAGCTAAATGGAAAACGGTACTGGAATTAAATTTTAATCTGAAGGGACAGGATGGCTTTCGACGTGTCCGGATCCTGAATATTCTTTATATGCTTTGCGTTTGATTAAAGTACAGATATGGAATATTCATTTGAAATAAATGCGCGTGATGAACCTTGTTACAGCCATCACATAATAGATAATGCAGCTTAGGTGGAATGGAAAGTCATTTTTACTTCTTGATGTGAAAATCAATTCGAAACCCAATACAATTTGATGAGTTCAATCCCATATATTTGTTTGAATTTAACTCACCGTTTTTGTTCATTTCGTTCATAGTAAAACGTTGAAGTGATATAAAAGCTAACATTTTCAATACAACAAGTGTTACTCTAGTTCAAACAACTAAAATGGTACTACCTGCAAGAAATCTTTTTTTTAATTACTACTTATTTTCGCACCTTTCAAAACGTGATAACACAGTTGATAATGATTGTAATTAAAATCAATTTGACCAAAGCCTATTTTACTTTTACCACTTAAAGCTTCATCAAAACTAATTAAACTACCACTATCCCAGAGGATTATTCTACAAATCGATAGTTTCGTCGACCGACTAATCAACGGTAACAAGCGCATACATAATGACTTTCTAATTTAATAACAACTCTTCTTTAACGTTACAAGCCGTATAGCAACATTTTTGTTGTACCTATTGGCCAAAAGATATATTTAAAGACCGCCCAAGCAATGATTTTACCAAGGATATCATCAAATCATCTTAGAACAGAAGTACACAAATCGAATACATTTTCAGAAGATATATAATTAGAAGATATAATATTATAATCGCAACTCGAAGATTTTCATATACCAATGGCACTAAATTATAATAAACTTGTCGCTAAGGCAACTTACCATACGCTTAGGATGTTAAAAGAATATTACTAGTCCAACAAATTACGAGTATGATGATCTTAATGCGCCTGGATTTTATGGGACACAAGTAGTACCGATAAGTATTATTATTCTCTAGACGACATCCGCATAGCTTCCAGCTCAGCTCGAATTTATGCTCCATATGTATGTCACTCGTTATTGCATTTTATAGAAATAAAAATGAATATGAATTATGCAGGATTATCTGAGAGTTTTCGGTACTTTTCAACTTGCATCTCAAAAAGTTTTTATTTTAGGATAGGGCAAATGTTTCTGTTCTGATCAAAGTATCTTTCGGAAAATATAATATCAAAATATTCATGCAGTTGACAAAGAAAAAAACTCATTCTTGAATAAACATACTCATTCTTATGAATTTTGTTTCCCTGATTTCAGCTTTCACTCGAGAATGTATATACATATAGTTAATACACATTGTCAATGACAATCCATACCCATATTGACAGCGCTATACCAGTCCTGATCCACTTTTTCATTGGCCTTTTTGGGTGAGCACGACTTATCTATCACATTAAAATTGCCAGAAAGTAAGCGAGAGAATTTGCGATGCAAATTCTGATAAGGTTCTTTCCCCGGAAATTCCTTCCTTGCAAATTGTTTACAATTCTGCGAAGCATTTCTGAGCAGCACTACTGCATGTGTGTATATAAGGTGTCGAGCTTGCTTCTGTCGTTTCTCTAGTTCTTTCCTTCACGACTTTTCTCCATCTGGTTTTCCCTCTTGTTATTATTTTTGCTGTGCTCCAGGGAACTACTGTTTCTAGAATTGTCTTGATTTTGTTGTTGCAAGTGTTTTTTACGTCTTCATCTTCTATTTTTTTCTTTAACTTTTGCCTTCCAGATCCTTTTCACTCGCCTGTTGTCTTCCATCCCAATTAGATAACCCACCATTTTTTTAACTTATGTTTCAATATATTGCTGAGATTTTACACAAATTATTGTGCCTGGTTTTTACACCTATTGTAGTAACTTGGAGGTACTCTTCTTCTATTGGTATATCTTCTTGCTTCATTTGCAGGGTGAATGGCATGGTAGGACTCCTTTGATGTTAGCGTGAGGTGATATAAATTTTTTTATCAACAGGAAATATCACTATTTCTGCTAAGTGTTTTGCTGGTCCTTACTTTAGATCTTTTTGTTAATTTTTCTTTCAGTTTTTTAAATTTGTAAAAATCTTATTATTGGTTTCATACGGTTCTTTAAATTTGACGTTTATATAGTAGATACGATGTTTCTCAAAATATCTTTAAGAATCTTATTGTTATTATTTTCCTCCGCTGACTTTGTTTCTCGTGCTATTTGTGCGCATGTATGTACGTTGTGATCTACTTATGCGTGCGAAGTGGTATAATTTTATGTCTCCCTTTTGGATCCAAGTAACCTGTTTGGTGTTGTTTTTCGTGTGTAATTTCTAAATTTCCGGAATTCGTTGGTAACTGAGCATCCTCGATAATTTACAGGATATTGACCATTGCAGTTGGCATATTTTGGAGGAGTAGTTAACACACTTTGCTCCACGGAACAGTATCTTGTGTATGATTGTACCCTTGACATTTCTTGCACTGTGGAATTAATTTACGATTCGATCGTATGGCTTCGATTTTAAATCTCATACTACTATTTTAACCCTTTTAGTGCCGGGCGAAATGGAGGTGCCTATGCGAGAAAAACCGGCCGAATTTCACAGTTTTACAAGGGTTCGGGAAAATGCTTATAAAAACCAAACGAGAAACGATATTTACATGATTCAAAAAGCTGCGTATTATAGATGAAATACAGAACGAAACAATGACACTAGTTTTTTTGTACTCATTTGAGAATTATAGAAAAAACAAAGGTATATATGTTTATAAATGAAGTAAAAGTTGAGTTCTCTCGTACAAAACGTGTTTGCACATACAAACAGCCATCTTTTCACCACAATTTTATTGTCTACTACGTGGAAAAACCTACAAACTAATTGAAATCTGTTGCGACTGAACATTTGGCCAAACCATGGGATTTGTCTGTGGTTTGTTGACCAATAACTGAAAAGTGTCGGTCTACGTGTTATACCCATTTCCAAGAGCACAGCAATAAAAGCCCTTACTTCTGAAACTGTGGTTGCCTTCCACTCTGTTGTTCTGGATCCTGAGGGAACATTGATTCTATTGAGGAACTGCCTGGCATATCGATTCGTCTCATTTCTCAATAAGCTCAAAAATTCTTCCGTAAAAAAAAGATCAAAATACGCTCTCGGCATGGAATTTCTTGCTGGCATATGTTTAGGCCCAGCAATCTCCATAAATTGTGGGCGAGGATTATATTCGCTGTCGTTGGCCACGGTAACTTCACGGAAATCTCTCAGCTCTTCCTCGGTATCGTTTCCCTCTAATTCTGATTCGCTATCATCGCTCGCTTCACTATCACTGTAGATCCTACGTGGATGCCGACTTCCTGGTGCCACGATTTCTTCCTCGTCACTATGTGCTAGATCCAACTGGTCAACCATTCGGACTATTTCCGCGTCATCCATGACGGGTTTTTTTATAAAACGGTTGATGGTAAAATTTTCCTCAAAAGCAACAATGTTTGACACAAGCGAAAAACAACGGTAATAACACAAAACACGCTTTCAAACTGTAAATGGGACGAAATATACTGTTCACATCAACGATCGTGGAGAAACTAACTGATCCTACGTTTCGCTGCGGCAATGCGATGTTATTTTGTGTTATATAAAACACTGTCGACAAGTACCGATAAGGGTCCAAATCCACAGCGATTTACGCCGCAGATCGAATATCGCCTGAGTGGCGACCATCGGTGTTTATGTTAGACTTCGGTACCTCCAAGCGATAGGAAAAGGTCGTCGTCCACAAAGAGTTAAAACGAAAAACTATTTTTTTTAATTCTCTCATAGTGAAATTAGATCATTTATAACGTATTACAAATTTATTTTGAGATAGAGTTCTCCCGCAATGCGAATAGTAAAGCGCTACGAGGCGCGGGCCGATATATCGGCTCTGGCACTTCTCGCGAGTGTAGCAGGAGCCGATATATCGGCTCCCGGCACTCAAAGGGTTAAATCCTTTTTCTGTAACGGATTTCATTATGACATGCAATTGGTTACCCCTCAATTTTTATTGGAGGGAGAGTAAATTGTTTCTTTGGTTTCGAGCCGGCTCCAATAGGCACCATGTTTGTGAAATCACCTACGATTTCTGGTGAGGAGTTGGCTTTCCGTTTTTTAGATCGCAAGAGTTGTTTTTTTAATTCTTCAGCCTGGAGTTGTGCATTATTAGTTTATAAATCGCAGACAATCAATTATAAACATACGGGCAAAACACTGGCCATAATGCATATATGTGCTAATAAGAACATTCACTGGTAAATAAGCATTGTTCTATCCTGCTATTTGATACTGCAAAACCATATGCTACACAGCTAGCGCATCCTGAAACTATCAGGGTTAGGATATGATGTTTTTCGTCATCAACCCTACTTACCGGGCCTGCGGCCTAACAGTTACCAATCTTTTTGAAGTTTAGGAAATCACCTTCAAAGTAAGCAGATTCTACAGATGCCATAAAACAGAACTTTGAAAAGTTTTAAACCTAAAAGGATACCCAAAGGATTGATGTTTATTGAAAAAACTTGGCGAATTTCTAAAAAAGCGTTGTATCATTTGCCGTACGAAAATCATCACTTTCATACGCAACGACCGAATTTATTCTATTATGTAAGTACAACGTAACTGTAAAAAAGAAAATAACTTACCTTGGTTCTGTATAGTGGATTATTAAAATCCCAATCTGGTGCAACGAATAAATAACCACACTTGGAAACTTTGCGTGAAGCCTATAAATAAACAAAAGACAAAATTAGAAACGATGCCACTCCTATTTGTTATAGTAGCAAGCATTACAAAAATAACTACATATGGTATGCCAGCTCAACGCTCAACGAAATTCTGAATTATCAAGAAAAATAAATACTAAAACTTTAATTAGCTTTTACATTTTTAAATATGTTTTTTTTTTTTAAATACTTTACAAATAATGGGTATGGTAACCATAAAATACGAAATTATGAAAACTACTGAGCCTATTTAATATAATGTATATGAAAAGAAAATTTTTGCGAATTTGATTAGTTGCAGCCATCCATTTTAAATTTACATAACAGCTCTTCTGGGTCAATCTGAAAAAACCATTAAGCATTATTCACAATTAACTTATTACGCAAAGTACCTACATATGTACGAGTTTCTTAATAGACTCAATAGCATTACCATCTAAGCATTACAAGTTTTTCCAAACCGAAGAACCCACCTGAGTCATATTCCCATTGAAAGCAATTTTCCTTAATCAGAAAAGAAAGTACAATAGTTATGTCTGTGATAATGCTAATTAATATACTCTCTGGGAAATAGATATATATTTTCAAGGTCAAAACGTTTAGTGGTAATTGGATATCAGACATTTTCTTTACATAACAGTCATCTCATACCTGAATGAGGAATTTAAACTGAATTTACAAAGAGTTTGCGTTTTCATTAGTTCAACTTAGGAATGTGATGTCATTTATTCAATTTTAATACATTTATTTTATTTCTTCATACATGTATTTGTTCACATATTTAATGTGCTTACATTAGTCAGTGTTTCGACCATAACGACTGAATAATAACTTATTGTTGAGCTCTATAGGTTGATGACTTTTATATGACTGGTATATGAGCAAATATTAGTATATTTTCGGAAAATATACACACCCATTAAATTAAATATATTATATTGATAACGGCAGTAAGTCGAGTCGAAGTCACGACATACATATATGTATGTGTTTAATCTAACAAGATCAGTGATTCTTTTGTTAAATACTCGTATGTTAAACAGAAGTTATGTATATAAAAATAAACGGCACCTAAGATTTTTCTTACGCAGCAACATGATTACTTTGATGATTTTCCTGCAACGATTCTCATTACAACAACAGTTTGCAGAATATATATATATATAATTATATACTTATATACTTCCTGATATTGACAGCCATAGAAAACCCTTATATTGACTTTTTATTTGACAACAAAAAATTATTAAGCTAAATACAAAATATTTCAATTAAGCTGATGCACTTTGCCACACGTAATAAATTAAACCAACAATTTGCAAAAAGCAAATGTTAAAAAATATTGCAATACAATTGGATAATATCTACAGGCGTTATGTAAGATACTTGTTTAATTTCAAAATTTAAAGATGTACTTGTAATATACAAACAATAAAAGTATCGTAAAAAAAAATGTTTTTTATTTGTTGTCTTTTGTGATATGTGCAAAACTTACTTACAATTACAATTACCGGCTAGACATGTAACAAAACAAAAATCACAGGTTATTTCCAGCCGCGCCTTTCTTAGATTTAAAAAAAAAAGTAAAAAAGTGTAAATAAGCAGTTCCTAAACTTTGGCGCACAACTTGTCGGCATAGCTCGTCGCACCCATAAAATATGGACAAAAAAATAATCGTTTAATAACCGTTAATTTAACGACTCTTTAGTAAAGATATGATGATCCATGCGAAACACTACAAAAGGAAAAATTTGCTGTCTACAACGTAGTATACGAACCGAACTACGCACATGACAACATTCCACCTCATCTAAATACGAGTATACATACATATGTACGAGTATGTATGAGTTCGTCCTCGAATGACGAATGACAAAACTAGCATGATTCAGGTACGAGTAATTATAAAATGCTGCGACACTTGACACGGTTCAGGTGTCAAATATATTAAATGTAGTATTCAAATAAACAGATGTATTATTCGTTAGATTTTTGTTGAATGATAACAATCGTTAGCTCAGACATGCACAGTATTAAGGTGCTAAGAAAAAATTATCTTAGGCGAGTACAGGGTGGGCCACAAGTCTCTTTCCTATATAAATTGTTGAGTAATTTTTTTTTGTTGCAGACATAAGACTTGGGAGATTTGACATGGAGCACTACACGATCGCACAGCGAACACAAATCGTCGTATTATTATTGGAAAACAGTTGGTCAATAATTTACACTCAACGTGCCTAACGGCAATTTTATGGAGTTCGAAATGTCATAACAGCTCCGACTATTCGGGCAATAATGCCCAATTTTAAGCAATATAGGAAAGTTGGCGATGTGAGGCGTGCGTATCGGTAGACCTCGTTATGGACGATCGACCGAAAACATGTTGCAGCCGATCCTGAAACATCGACACGACGACAATGCGTTGGATTTTGAGGAAAGATTTGCACCCATGCGCTTACAAAATCCAGTTGATCCAACAACTTAACTCTGGTGACCCAGAAAAACGTTTGGAGTACTGCAGATCTGTCCTTAACATCGCCGAAAATGACCAAGAATTTTTAGGAAATTTTATGATGAGTGACGAGGCACATTTTCATCTGAGTGGATTTGTAAATAAGCAAATTGAAGATTTTGGAATCAAAAAAATCTCCATCAACGTCCCTTACACTCACTTGGTGTTACTGGTGTGGAATAGCCTCGCGTAAGATTTATTGGACATATTTCTTGGAAAATGATGCGGGTGCAAGTGTTACAGTTAATGGTGATATTGAATGCCCACCGCGATTGCCTGATCTGTCGGCTCTAGACTTTTCTTATTGGGTTACCTGAATGAAAAGTTTTAGATTAGCAAACCACACTCTATAGTGGAGCTGAAACTCAACATTCGAGAAGCGCAAATTACGACGGCAACACTTCAAAAAGTCATGGAAAGTGTTATCAAAAGAGCCCATGAGTGCCTGTATTCTAATGGCGGCCACTTAACCGATGTCATTTTCAATACATAATAAAAAAAAAATTCCATGAAATAAACTTTTATTTGTAATTTATTGCATTAGTTTTTATCTTTTCATTCAAAAGTTGTTCAAGATCTACACAGGAAAGGATCTGCTGGCCCACCCTGTACATACATATCAATTAGAAGCATATAATCGGGAATACTTTTGGTGAATCTGAAATTTTGTTTGATTTACGTCAGAGGAGTGAAATATAATTGTAACAGTGTACATCACAAAGTGTTTCTATGACATAAAATAAAGATGTTTTCCCTCCGATATACAGATGTTTATCGTTGAACTGCCCTAAAATTACTGTGTCAAAAGTTATTGAAGATCGAATGTGATTTTTTTTGATTAACATAACATTTTGACTGTACTTAGTGTATTTAACCTCAAGTCATTTGATCATAAAGCCATAATTGGAATAGAATTATATGCGTGTTGAATTAAGACTCACCAAGTTGTTTAAAACAGCGGGATATAACTTACAATTCATCTCCAAAATATGATGGAATCAAAGTATGCCCGATAAATGGAATTGTCCGATACACAAGTTATTTTAAACTGCGCCAATTATAGAAATATAAGTCTCAACAACGTCATCTAAAAGATCCTATCTACTATCTACTGTGTCAACGCCTGTATCCTTCGATCTGATTGGTCCAAATCGATGTGAAAAGAAAACCATAGATCAGCAGATTTTGGGTAAAAGAAAGAAATCACTAGTTACCAATAAAAACAATATTTCTGACATTGTACAGACTTATTTTGGCCCCCTTTGAATCCCGAAATCCAAAGACAGACTTCCACTATGCAGTACTTTGACCCATTAATTTCCGGTGGCTACCTAATGGTTTTCTGGAATTAAACAGTACAGTGATACTCGTCGGAGATTTACACTCCACATTCCAAGTACCTTATGTACAACGTATGTCGCTTCAGATAAACCCTCAATGTGTAAATTGTACTACTTCGATGCCCAAAAAGGCATTATATTAAAATCAACCACTGTAGTTCAGAAATTGGTTTCAAAAACCCGAATTATTTTCGGGACACCACCTTGTGACAAATCCGTGTAGAATAACACACCCTACCAAAAGGAAAAAAACCAAAAACTGTGGTCTTAATTATCTGTCCGAAATTAAAGAAATGGTAAAGGAAAAAAGAAAAGCGCGTAAGATATGGCAACAAAATCGTGCTCCACAATATAAAAAAAACTTTAAATCACCCGAGTAATCTGCTAAAACAGATTATTAGAAACTTTAAAAGCTATGCAGCAGGTACCTTAAAAGCTTGACAGCAGAAAAGCAATTCAATGGAATGTAGTAGCAAAAAAATAATAACAAATGGACGAAGGGAGATAAAGGAAAAGCTGACATCTTTGCTGCACATATGGAAGAAAGCTTTAGGCAGCTCGATGCCCGAGCGCTTATTTATTATGCATCCGAACTAGCAACTGACAACTAAAAAGGGTTTTCCAATAGGGACTTCACAACTTGGAATTTAATTTGTTAACGCATTATTTCACTAATCATCAAAATGTCACTATCAATTTATTCAGTAAACTCAACATTTTCAACATGGTAAAGTACGCGAACGAGCTGCAGACGTTGCAGCTTTTCTACCGAAATTCGGAGTCGGTGACTGCAACTTTAAGAGCGTTAACTCCAATTTTCGGTCATAATTCTCGCCCTAGTAGACAGGCAATAACAAGTTTACTGCAAAAATGTAAGCCTACATATTCGTTGTGTGATGTGGTGGAAGTGTCGAAAATATCGCTGCCGTTCAGGCGTCCGTAGCAAACGATCCAAATCAGTCAATTCCACGGCGTTCTCAAGAATTGGGCATCGCTCAGATCACATTATGGCGTATTTTGCGTAAGGATCTTTGTTTACACCCATACAAGATCAAGCTGACTCAAGAATTGAAGCCGATGGACCATTTGAAGCGACGTACGTTCTCCGATTGGGTTCTGGAGAAGATGCGCCAAGAAGATGAATTTCATTGCAAAATCATCTTCAGTGACGAAGCTCATTTTTGGCTCAATGGGTTCGTCAATAAGCAAAATATGCGTTAATGGTCGGGTGAAAATCCACATGTACTTCATGAATCACCAGTTCATCCACAAAAAATAATTGTTTGGTGCGGTTTGCATGCCGACGGCGTTATTGGTCCATATTTTTTCGTCTACGATAACGATCGTCACGTTACTGTGAATGGTCAGCGTTATCGCGCAATGATCAGCGATTATTTTTGGCACGAATTGGAAGATATGGACTTGGACGACATGTGGTTTCAACAGGAGCCATACACACACGCTACAATCGAGTTATTGAAGAGTAAGTATGGTGAGCGTGTTATCTCAAGAAATTGCCCAGTCGATTGGCCGCCTCGTTCGTGCGATATAACGCCGCTTGACTATTTTCTGTGGGGCTACGTTAAGTCAGTGGTTTATGCCAACACGCCGACGACGTTGGAAGAGCTCAAAGTCAACACTGAACGCGAAATACCGCTATTTCCGTTTCGCCGTTTCGGCCGAAATGTGTGGCCGAGTCGTTGAAAATTGGGTCCAACGAATCAACCGCCGCAAACGTGCTCGCGGTGGCCATATGAACGAAGTTCAGTTCCATTCATAAATGTTTTGATTGTACTTCCTTCAATAATAAAGTTTTTGAAATATCTCAAATAGTTTGCGTTCATTTAAAAAAAAAGTTGTCAAGTCCTTATTGGAAAACCCGATATTATAAACGCAACACTTAAATGGATGGCCGTGGCTCAAGTGGTAGTGAACTGGCTTCCAAATCGTAAGATTCTGTGTTTGAATCTCTACCGCACCCGAAAAACATTAATTTTTTCGGTTAACAAAAGTGTAGTAAGATGAGTAATTGGCTAGAAAACAACAACAAGCCTCCTCTTTAAATGTTGGATGCCACCCATGGAGCGAAATAACCACTGAACCCAAACATCTTTCTTTCTCTCTCTATCCCATTTTCCAAAAAAATGCAACACATGCTGAGGCATTATAAATGTATTCATATTCACTTGAGTGTAAGTTCTTAAAAAAAAGAGAGTACGTTCCGAGTCAGTGGAAAGCTGCTGGAGTCATAATGTTACCAAAACCAGTGAAAAAAGAAGTTTTATAAATAGGTTTGCGGTTTGCGCTAAATGAAGCCAAATCTACTCGAGTAAACTTTACTTACAAAAAAGCGGGAAGGTGTCTATATTCATGAACTCAGTCAAAATTCCGTTTGCTAACGAGACTAAATACCTCGGAATGATACTCTATGCATAGCTAAAAGTCGCACGTGAAAAAGAAACGTAAAGAACTCAAAAACAAATATAGAGAAATGTACTAGTTACTTGGAAAATAATCCAAGCTTAGCATCGAGAAGAAGATGCTATTATTCAAACAAGTGTTGAAGCCAGTGTGGACCTGGGGTTGTAGTAAGAAAACCAATGTCAGTATTTTAGCAAACTTTTGAAAATAATGTGCTAAGAGAAATTATTCATGCACGAAGGATGACCTCTGAATTCTAACAGTTGCAGAGGAAACACAAAATTTTGCGAGAAAGCACAAAGTTAGGCCACCTGGACAATCAATAACACAATCCTACAAATCTTAGACGAAAGAAATCTGTTGCGCTGTATTCAAAGGACCAAACCTTTCCATCTAGCGCGATAAAATGTAATCACATTTGAATAGCAGAGCAGGCATTACATTTTCATTGGAAGAACACCTGTCAAACGCATTTATTTCACGATAGAAAAATTGTTTGATAAGACGAAACTTAGTTGCAGTAAGAAACATATTGATTTCGAAGGAAGGTATTTGCAGTAAGTAAGAATCTCACACTACTATGAGCACGCGCTCCTGATAGTGTTTATCTATGAAAAATTTCCAATTTAAAAAAAATTTCTCCTTCTCCTGACCTTTTGCCAATTTATAATATAATGATCCGGGTCAGTGAGAAACAATATCGATATATGGGTGCGAATTTAATTGTCAATATCTAGTGCGAGCCGAAATTAATAAAATTTAACGAATTTTGTTCACATTTAACAATAGGTCGAATATCTAACTCTAACAAAGGACTGCTAGGTGATAACATCTTCATTATGTATTTGTTTCAAAATAAGGACAAGCTAACTGCTATTTAAAAAGTTATGAACAAGGCTGGAGGTACTAATAGCCTAATAAAAGATCCTTGGTCATGTCATGAATTTACTAACATACCCCATTTACAATAACCAAAAACAGAAGATTTTCCTGTGTCATGCAGGCATTAAGTATCTAGGCATACCATGGCTAACGTCACATATGAGACAACGGACTTCAACATACTTAATAGCAGCAAACAGAATGGCTTTTAGGTTGCGCTAATCTTCACACTAATGCAAATGCTAAAAAAAATTTGATTAGAATTATTTTTAGATTTTTTATTTGACTTTCAATACTTTTCAAACTACGAGTATGTATTAACATTTTCATAAGTTTAATTTAAATTTTACCAACAATTGTATGCATTTTAGCATCTCCAAAATGTAATGCAAACTTAGTTGCACGCTTCTGCCAAGGAAACCAATCTAACCAAAACAATGCATCACTAAAATGTCAAAAAAGTCACGACATGAGGGCAACTACCGTTTAACCAGTTTAATGTCACCCTGAGATTCTTCTCTTTTGCTACTTTTTTTGTAATATCTTTTCAGTGTGCTTGACTATTCGTCTGCTTTTTATCTTCTTCCACTCTAAGCACACGTAGAAGTGCGCTGCAAAAAGAAAAAAAGGACTAGGCCACGTAAAATAAAAATTATCATTAATTATTGAGGCGCATTTCAAATAAAGGAAAAACGTTGAAAATCTTATCAACGTACGTAGCTTTCAACTATGTTAAACGATAAGTAACTATAAATTTCTTATTTATTAAATTATATAATTTCTTATAAGAAAGTTAATAAGTAATCAAGATTTTACTTTTTTACATATTTAATGTATACTCTTGTAATAGTGGCTTAAAACACAATTGCGAAATGCAGTCTGCCTATATCGCATATTCAAATATATTCAAATTACATTGTACGACGCAAATGTAAGGAAAATAAGTATCTACTCCAAAGGAAGATAATATTTGTCGGTTGAAAAGGAAAATTATGCAAATAAAATTGTCCTTTTTGAGTTGACGAAAGTGAGAAATATAGGTACAGGCATTTCGCACATTCTTTTCGAACGTTATCAAGGAATAGCTTAAGACTATTCAAATACATATCCTGTCAAATGAACATCAATAGTAGAAAAAGAAATAGGGACACACTTTCGGAAAGAAAACCTCAGCTTCGGTAGCGTAAACAAGTGAGAATATCTAATTTTTAGTGTCAGAAATTGATAGAGCAATTGAAAAAAAAATAAATAAATAAAAATAATAACTCACAAAAATTATAAATCCGAAAACTTAAGAGCTGTTTCGCTATGAAAATTGTGTTCTGTTCAAATTAGCAACATGTAGGGCAATCTAAGAAATTTAACACAATAGGCAACCCATCCATAAAATGTTCAAAGTCCCACCGAAGCAGCAGAATGAAACACCAACATTGAGTTTATCTAGCGTCTCCCTTCAATACAATATTGCCAGAATAGCTTCCATCAATCGAATGGGATGAAATTTGTGATTTTAGATGAAAAATTATCGAGATAATGATATTTCCCATTATTATTTTTTTTTTTTTTATAATTTTACGCGCGCCTAAGGGGTTGATACCCTTTTACTGTTGCCAGGGCGCGGGCGGAAAGATAGAAGGAGGAGAAAGGAAAATTGTTTTTGTAGTGGTTTGAAACTCAGGTGTGTTTGGTTTCTATGTTTGCTCTCCAGGGGTGGGAGTCCGAATAGGACGGAGAGTTTTTTCTTCACTCAGAGTGATTCGAGATATAATTCCCAGTATTTTTTTCATTGCTTGAAACTCTTATAACAGCCAAATCTACGTGTTCCAATTATACAATGAAAAACTGATTTTGCCATGGGCAGGATTCGAACCTGGACCCTCTGAGTGAGAAGCGTTTGCTACTACCACTACACCACGGCCACCCCATTATATCTTCGCGTCGTTGTTATCTGAACTGCGTCGCTAGCTGATGAATGCGTGAAGTTATTTGATCCTTCATACTAGAATTAGAATCCAACCAAATTAAGTACAGCTTAAGTATAATCTACACATTTTCCAAAATTTTTGTACCAATAACGAATTTAATAGTCGGCTTTAGTATTAGTATGGAGTTGAATATTAATGTAGAAAAAGTCATGTTTAAGTTTTTAAATATGACATTAAAGAACAGAGTAATGCCAATGTACTAATTTAATACTAAGAATTTGATATCTAATATATTTGATTTGATTTGGTATCTAATATACTAAAATTATGCGTAAACTGCTAATCGAATTTAGTTGAAATTGTATAAGTGTTATTTAACTTTCATTGATTTGAAATTCCTTTATCTTCATTATAATTTATTGAAATATATTGCAGTAAAAACTGGTTAAAATGTGTTCTTCGTACATGTTTTATTGAAGCAATAAACTAAAATGCAAAAAATAAAGCGTCTAATTTGCGTACACTCTCCGTTTTTATTTTTGAATACAGGACAATGAAAAAAAATGTTAATAACAAGTATAATTCGTAGCTAAACCTCGAAAATGTCAAAAAAATTATAAGTGAATAGTCAATGGACAGTTTAAAAACGAAAGTACGATTTTTTCGTAAAAATTTCGTTATAGCTTCACCGACAAATTAAAAGAAGCACGATTTATCCAGTCATTTTTTAATTATCGTGTGCTCAGATTCAAAAAACGTTGTTTCGAGAAAAACACATTCAAAATTTCTATGTATACAAGTATATATAGTATAGTATACCTCTATAGAACGATGTGCATGTTGTGGGTTACATGTCACTACATATCATCACTATCAGTGTCAAACAGTTTTTTTCAAAATCGCATTAGTATTCGCATCTGTTTCTATATTTTCTTAGGATTCCATAAAAACATTTCTTTTATGCCTACCTGTACATTGTTACCTTTCTGTATCATCTCTTGATGCTTATACCTCGGAAAATATTTTAAATATATATTAATTCTACATAAACTTTAGAACATTTTAAAGCAGTAAAAAAATTATTCAACATTTTAGGATTTACACAGCAATGTCCTCTTAATTACTACATATTTCGTAATACAAAGTTATTGATTGATGAAAATAATGTTGAGTTAGAGTTGTAAAAAGAACACTTATGGAATCCAATTTCCATTTAGGAAGGAAGAACGGAGCCAACAAAGAGTATTTACTTCAGTACATTGGCATCACATTTTTATATGCACAAACGAAGAAAACAATCTCAGCTGATTTTGTTGATTTCGACTTTCGAGTGCCAGGAGTATTGGCGTTTACTGATGTACATATCTATGATGTATACTCGTATATGTAAAATAACGTCCGTGCTGCATCAATTGGACAAAAGAGATGAACGATTTGCTAGTTAATTGTACACATCGCGAAAGAACTGATTCCGCAAGTAATTGGTTATCCATATACATATATTATACATTTCCTCATCGGAAATCCAAATCATTTTAAATTAATACAAACTTCAAACCAATGTTATGTAGTAGATGCAATGAAAATATAATAGTTTCTTTGAAAGAGTGAAGTTTAAATAAAAGCCTATTATATCATAATTAAATCATAATTAAATTAAATTATTAAATCATAATTGGTACACTTTAGACTTAAGTCTGTATTAATATTTAAGTCGACACCTTTTTTAAATCCCAACTAACGAATCGTTGTGAGTAAGGCCCAATGTTTTCAATCACTTTCTCAAAAAAATCGGAATTAAATGCATCATTTTATTACAGTTCTGCTAGATAGTGGATACCTTGAAAAATATTGAACGTAATAGATAGGAGATTTGTTTCGTGTTTTTTTTATATGTTTGATGGCACACAATTTTCAGGTTACAATCAGGGCGAAGAACAAAGAAACAAAACGTTCTTAATTTATTGACTTGGATATTGCTATCCACTTTACAAACAAATATAAACATCCGTTAGATCCTTATCTTCCTGATATAATATGCGCACTAACATTCATCCATGCAAATCCCTATTTGTACGACCACAGTATTTGCAATCGTCAACTTTGGTTTGCCCTATCTTTGAATATGCTATTAAAAACAACGTTTTCGATTGACTTCTTTCGATTACACAAGCTTGCTTTCCATTTCGTTGTTAGTTTCACAGACTTACAGCTCTAATTGTACCAACTTCTGCAGACTAGATATGATCGTGAAATCAATCGTTGCCATTGTTTACTATATGAAGTTTGTCGATGTCTGATAATGAACACCCCATCAACTGAATGATCTAAGACCAACAAATACAAAACAGATTGAAAAAAGAAGGAGATCAATGTTGATCAATAGATCGAGCCCTTCTCAAATCGATCTTGAAATGTCATTGTCACTTGAACTCTTTACAAAACTTATTTTACGAGGCGATCGATGATTATAGTTTAAACTTTCTTTTTCTTTTCCCTCACTTTGGTCTGCATCTTACTGCAAACGTTGCGTATTCGTCAATTTATTCTTTGCTTTTCTGACGGCATGTCACTAAACTCATGATATTAAATCTTTAAAACTAACCTCGAGTGAAAGTAAAAAAATAGATATACGTATCATTTTTATGAGGTTGACTACAATAGGATGATTTTTATTGGTGAACTATTCAGGTTATTGCAAGATTATAACACTATGGAAATTTGATTGGAAAACTAAAAAACAAAAAACAATGGAATAAAGGCTTTAAGACGTGCATTTCTTTCTAGTAAAATTATCTTATTATAAAACAATAAATTAAAATAAAAGAAAAATCAGTCGTGGCATTTTCTTATGAAAATTCATTGGCTGTAGGCCTGGCTGCACATTTTCGTAGCCTTGAGTGGGACTCTGTATTAACGCCACTTCTGGGTCATTTCCCGGAAAAGAAACACTCACAAGAAACAAAATTTATTTGAAAATAACGAAAACAACAATACGTTAAAAAAAAAAACTTAACTCAAAAATCTATTCTGGTGGAGTACATTTTCAGACAGGACGCCACAGCCGTACTCATACAAGAGCCTTGGATCAATAAGGACAACAAGATCCAGGGTCTTAGCCTGAAAAACTACGAGCTGTTCTACAAGCCAGAAGGTAAGATCAGGAAGTGCATCCTTATCAAAAACCAAATAGAGGCATTTCTTTTGAATAACTACAGTTCAGGAGATCTGACAGCGGTAACCTGCCAAAAGGGAGTGTGACAAACCACTCTGTCTGACCTCAACCTACTTCCCCTATGAATCAGAGTAGGAATTCACCCACTTTTGTGGTGAAAAATAGGCAGGAGGTGATAGATATCACACTAGCTATAAACACAGAACGGTTAGAAATAAGGGAATGGAGAGTAGTCGACGAAGCGTCAGTGTTGGATCACCGATGGTATTATGGGTTGTAGCGAGCAGGTTTTCGTTCGCTGGTAATTAAGAATATTCTTCCAACCATCACTAGCACCTGTTCATATCTTGGCATCATCGACGGCAGCAATAACTTGGGTCAGTGGGTTACCAACCCGGCAAGCAACTCTCGGTTCCCAGGTTCGAATCTCCGTGTAGGAACATTTTTTTTTTCCGTTTCAATTGCTCTAGCTTCCACATTGCGCGATCCGACGTCATGGTATCGTATAATATTCCTTCGGTAAGGATTAGCGGATGTAGAAATCAGGAGATGTGGTCTGATGTGATGAACCAGTTGAACACGAAAAAAAAACGGATCATGGTAGGTGGTACGAGTTTGGTGAAAACAGGCGACTGGTGGGGCGTGGGAAAATGGGAAGGCTGCGATTGAAAGTGAGAGTCAGTTGGAAGGAGTCAAGCAAGCAGTTCGGCAGTCCGGTGAAAAATAGTTAGTAGTGTAAGAGAAAAGAAATACGGAAAAAAATAGGACAAACAAAAGAAAAGAAAGAAAAAGTAACTAGCTAGTGAGTGATAATAGCTTCCAGAAGAATTTATCAAGAAAAAAAAAGAGAATAGGAAGCTAGAGAGTGCCGGAAAGAAAACTAGATGTTCTCGAAAAAAAGGGGGAAAAAATAGAAATTAAATTTGAGATACCAAAAGTGAACTAATACACAAAAAAAATGCAGTGAAGTAAAAGAAAAAAAAAACGAATTGAATTGAAACTAGCAAATACTCGTAGTTCACCGATTAGTCCCAAATGAATTGTGATAAATACATTTATTGTGGTTGGAGATTGCTTTTTTGAGTGTGCGGTTGTATAAGTTGAAGTAGTGCTAGCGCAAATTTGTGGAAAAGAGCGAAACCAGGCTGGTAGAAGTGGCTAAAGATACATAATTTGATGTTTTCTCGGGGAGAAGAATATAACATAAGTTGCAAGTATTCAAGCTATTGAAATAAGTATTTTTATTCGTCTACGATTTAGGACATTAATCGGGTTTTGAGTAGATAATAAAGATTATACGTGACTTCGTTGGCGTTCGACTTCGACGCGACGTGGAAAGCAGAGGAGGCGAGTTCGATTCCGGGTTTCGTATCCGAGTAATTCCTTTTTTTTTTCTTTTTTTTCTTTGCTTTTGTTTTTATTATCATGCTAGTTAAATCATGTAATTTTTTTGAATTGAATTATATTATAAAAGGTTAAGATTAATGGATTTAAGACTAAATAACTGAGACCTAAGCTAGTTTTAAGAGATATTGTAAATTTATATTTAAGAAGTCATTAAAAATTGTAACGTTTGTAGAAACCGATTTGTTCTTATTTTTTTCCTCCTCCGTTTTTGTTTTTTTATTATTTCATTATTCTGTTTTGTCCTCTCGGAGCGCGAATCCCCCATTTAGTCGCGATTCTGGATGCGGGTAGTAATACGGAAGTGCAATCGCGTGGTTTAACACCTTAACCTACGACCACTCTTCTTAGTGGTCGGGCACTCTTCCGTGGTACGGCGCGTTGAACGGAGAATTCGGCGGTAACAATGGAGGATACGCTTCAAGGTGAACTTTCAGTACAGGGTATGTAGTTTTCAAAGAAATCCTAGGAAAACTGATTGGGTCAAGTATACAGAAGTGGTAAATATATACCCTGATACCCAGTCAGTCACCTGCGATAATATTGTTAACTTAGATAGGGCGGTAGAAAATATTAATAAAGCACCAACAATCCTAAAAGGGCTCAACCAAAGTGGTAAAATAGGGAAATTGGTTTAAAAACAAAGAGGCTAGGAAACTCTATAATAGGGTGAAGCTTTTCAGAAGCGACCATTACATGGAATGAGTACTACGCATGTAAGAAACAATTCAAGTACCTAGTTAGAAAGTCAAAAAGGGCTTCATGGCAGAAGTAATGCGAATCTGTCGCGGTAACAGACGAGGTTTCGAGGTTACACAAAATGCTTTCAAAGGAAACGAGCGTTTTTAGCTACCTCAGGAAAAGTGACGGAACCTGGGCTGCAAGTAGCCGAGATGTTCTGGCAACACTGATGGAAACCAACACTGAGAACATTGATATCTCTCTCTCTCCAAAGAGAAAATAGGTGTTCTTATTAATAAGAAAAAATATTAACGGGGCATACAACAGGAAAAGATTTCAGACCAATAAGTCTGTCATCATTTATGCTTAAAACCGTGGAGCGATTATTGGTGATTCACATTAGGAATAGACGTAGAAATAGCTTTTTGACTGAGTCACAGCATGCATATGTGGAAGGAAAATCTATAGAAACCGGTCTACACGAGGTGGTGGGGAACAAAGAAAAGTCTACACTTCGGAGAGTTTGCAATGGCGACCTTCCTCGATATTGAAGGAGCCTTCAATAACGTGGAGTGGACAGCCATTAAAACTGTTCCATTAGGCAAAGCTTGTTTAGAATGTCCGTAACCAGGAGAACCCCTCAGGGGGGAGTCATATCTCCACTCCTGTGTGTGCTGGTTATCAATGATATACTCAAAAAAATTAGTACAATGGGTATAAGTGCGACGGCACACGCAGATGATGAGGCCATCATAGCGCAGGGAAAATACTTAAATATTTTAAACGAGATTAAAATCTGACCTGAAGACGATCAGCACTGAGCTGGCAAAAAGCTGTGGTCTCAATGCCAACCCTTCCAAAACGGAACTGGTTCTTTTTACCATAAACTACAATGTACAATGATCAAAAAGTTCAAGAATTTATTCAGAAAATTAAAAATACAAGTTTATTCATCTAAATCTATATTGTCCTCTTCAAAGTAATCCCCATCGACTGCAACACACTTATGCCAGCGCTTGATCCAATCCTCGAAACATTTTTTATATTCGGTTTTCGGTATGTCCATCAGTGCTTCCTGCGGACAGCGTGAAGTATCTGAGTGTGAATCTGGACAAAAACCTGAATTGGAATCTTAATGTAGTGGAAAGAACCGAAAAGGCATATAAAGCTCTTTTTAACTGCAAAAGAACAGTAGGTAAGGCCGATATTCACATATTGAGTGGAAAGCAACAAACAAGAAAACGATTTACGGAAAATTAGCGATGGTTCAAAGAACGGCTTCCATAGCCATTACAGGTGGGCTCCGTACCACTCCTATGACATCATTGGACACCTTTCTGCACCTAACACCGCTTGACTTACAGATCAAAAAACTTGCTGGCAACAGTGCGATACGACTCATTACTCTGCGTTACTTTAAGAGCAGTAGTTTCGGACATGGCACGGTCCTAACGGAGAGGGAGGATTAGGACAAAAATGCAATCATAAGTACAAATGAAATTGCAATTTTCAGAGGTGGCTCAAAAACAGAGGAAGGAATAAGGTCTGGTGTCTTCTAAGAAGACCCAGAACTAAGAGTGTCTATAAGACTACCGGGTGTAAGCAGTGTCTTGCAATCAGAGGTTCTGGCTGTCCTTAGGGCGGCTGAGCTAATGCAGATAAGATCGGTATCCGAAAGAGATATCGCTATCTACATCGATAGCCGATAGGCCGCACTCAAGGCAATGGGATCAACCAACGTCAACTCTGATACAGCCAGGGACTGTCGCACAGTGCTCAACGCAAGACAAATTCAACTGGTTAAACAGGGATCGGGATAGCCCATTTTATTGTCTGGTGTCTGTGTGAAGGCATATCCATCATACCCCTGTTTAACCTAACCTAACGTAATCTGTTTGTAATATGTATTTCAAATAAGTACCTATATTACTCAGATTACAAGAAGACTAAAAACGTTTAGTAAATGACTCAATATATCTAGGTAGTAACAATACCACAGGCACTGACTCAAGAGCATGTACCATATTTTAAAGCTGCGGAAGGTAAATTATTTGAACAGAAATCCTAAGATACCATCGGTGGCTCAAGTGGTAGTGAACTCGCTTTAAAATCTGAAAGTTCGGTGTTCGAATCCTAAAGACATATTCATTTTCTTAGTTAACGAAAATCAAGTAAGATGAGTTGTTTACTAGAAATCAACAACAAGCCAACTTTCACTAAGAACTTAGTCTCGCCAATAGACGTTGGATGCCACCTATGGAGCAAAATACCCACTTAGCCCCAACATCTTTCTTTCTCTCTCTATCCCATTTTCCAAATGATACATTATAAGTGTATTCATACCCACTTGAGTGTATGAGGAAAGAGGAAAAAAAGATTTACAAAGGTAATATATTGTAAAAGCCCGTGAACTTGCATTAAATCACCCGTTTTTATATTCAACAAATGAACCCTAAAATTAGAATGTTTTAGAAAAGGATGTAGTATAGTAACATCATATAGAAAATTATTCAATGGCTAGTACGTCGTTATCGCATTCACGTATTAGAACCTATGTACACGGCATGTGGTGGAAGTAGAGCAGTAAAAAGAACCCTGCAAACATTTATACTAAACATGTATTCAAATCTTGAAAAATTAAACAAAATCAAAAAAAATCTTTCTGTTCGAAAGTTTTTCGATCACTAAGATCGTCGTCATACGTTTGGTCAAATTCATTTGATTTTTCCATTCCATGGGTAAAAGGTTCATTTAATTACAATTTCATTTTGATGGTCTAGGAAATCTCATTCAACTTGTTGCCATTCTGACATGAGCGGTTTTTTTTCAAATTTTTACACCACTTTTATTTCCTCATCTCTCACTCCCAATATTCACTATGGATAAAGAAAATGTTAAAAAGTTTATGAAAGTGAAGTTATTTTGCTTTTTCTATTTTTAAGCGAAATTAGCTGTATGGATAGATTGTTAAAAGAATCGGATAACATTAAATCGTCAGATAAAATGTAATAAAACGAAATAACAAAGTAGTTGTTCGACAACAGACCAGATCACTTAGCACAAAAATACAATAAATTGTCAATCTTTTTCACATTTGCACAGATGAATGAAAAAATTCGGATGGGAAAGGCATACATTTTTAAATTCAAAAAATAACAAAAATAACTCAATATAGTATGTCTTAAAAGCCAATCTTAGCGTAATCTCCTTTAAAAGATCAGACATCTATTACTCAGCTCTTAATGCATACAGGGCGGGCAGACGCAACCAAATTTTCTTATCTTAACTGACCAAAGTCATAAGAAATGACCTCAAATAAAAGATATGATACTCTGCACATTCTTAACGAGGACTCTGGAAAGAAGAGTATCGAAGTGGACATGCCAACAGATAGACATTAAATCTGCCGAATCTGATCAAACAACTTCCCTTATATGATATGATAGACAGGAGTATGACTAACAGCTTCATTTATTCAACACATGTATATGTTAAAATTTCTAAAATGACAGTAGAGAATTTTAGGAGAAATATGAAACTTTAACGACAGAAACCAAACACATTGTCACATACGACAAAGTTAAATACATCCAGCTGCGAATATTACATAGTCTTCATTTCATTTCATAAATATAGTTGAGGCTAACTGTTAAGGCATGTGCATGCAAATATCCTGAGATAGATGTCTGTACACGTTGTCAGACTAATGATCACATATGAAGCAATTACAAAATGAGCAAGTTAAGCAACAACTAGGTGCACTTAATACTGTGCAAAGCGTGACACTGATCTACATTACTCGAACTAATATATATACTCATATAAACAAACCCACTCACTGACTGAGAAATGTGCCATAAAAATGATGGAAAGTATAGCGAAAAAGGAAATAGAAACATGCATTAAACTTAAAAAGTATGAGACGGTGGGCAAAAAGACTCCCCTTCTATTATAGAAGTCCCTAAGTTCTTAATCAATCTTCAATTTCAAAGAAAAGAAAATATATAGCCAATCTCAACAAAAAACAAAAGCGAAAACGATGTAAATATACAATATACATACATACGAATACATATGTATGTATGTATCACAATACATACATACAACCCGTGATTAAATAAACGGAAGTGACGAAATGCATAAAATGTATTGAAGCAGTGGACTTCTTAGCAATTCAAAGAGCAACAGAATTGTCCATAGGTTTAAGGACTAGGGAATCACACCAAGAATAAACAGGTTCAGCGTTAGGATTCAAAGCATGCCCTACCAGCCAGAGAATTAAAAATCATTCGCATAAATCATTTTAACTCTTTCATGCTCGATGTTGCCTATAGGCAACATTACGAGTATATGTTTGAGCTTCTAAATCCTGTAATTTTAATTTTTTCTCAGAATAGCTCGATGTGTTGTGCAAGCTAGTTGGCGAATATTTTATTCTAAGTATTGCTAGTGATCACTTTGTAGCTGATCTGCGTTGAGTGCACACGTAAAATTTTTTTTATTTAAAAAGTTTATAAAAATATATAAAACAAATTTAAGTGTACAAAACAAAGTGTATAGAATAATTAAACACATTAGGCAACATTGGTCCATAATGTTTATAAATCATATAATGTTCTAATATGCAATAGAGATGCGTCCAATAAGTTTGACCCAGCAAGAAATTCAAAAAATTTGCGAATTCGGTTGAGATCATTATGCTAATGAGGACAATGGAAAAGAAGAGGAAATAATTACCACGAATCTGGAAAATATTATTGAAGAAACCCTACAAAGTATAATTGAAAGAGGTGAAGGTATTGAGGTTGGTTTGATTGAGCGGATTGTTGGCGAAGACAATGAAATTGAAAATTAAATTCAAAGTGAAGAAACGATACAAGAAGTTTTTCAAAATATCAATTTAGAAAGTTTGAGATGAAGGAGTGCAGAGATAGGGGAAAGCGATAAGACCTGGAAAAGCAAAATTAGTTTCGGCCAAGTCAAACAACCAATAGAAAATTTTACTCATTTCTTTGATGATGAGATATTACAAAAGATCTGCGATGAAACTAATTTATACGCATTACAAACCAGTGAAACAGAATTAAAATGTGAAACCACCGGAAATAAGAAGATTTATAGGTGTATTACTATACCTTGGCGTAATAAATATTCCAAATATGCGAATAGCATGGGCATTCACTCATCAGTAGTCAATAGCTGGCTGTTGTACCGCATACCCCTGAAAAACTCAAGCATAGATAACAAGTACATTTACGTCACTACTAAACTTTCAGTTGGATATTGCTATCGAGTTACTCAATGCAAAAAAAACAGCTCCAACACGCAAAAGAGGTCGTCCATCGTCACTTCTCTCAACAATGCAGTCAAATCCACCATCACCAGCTTCATCACCAGCACCTACATCACAATCTTCGTCAAGTTCTTATAAAAGATTATATGTTGCAGAACCTGCAAAAACCATACGGTTTGACCAAATCGATCACTGGATTGAATTGGGATCGAAAGGCAGATGCAGGCTATGTCACACTGGGTATCCCCGCTCAAGTACAAAGGTTTATTTGTGTTCAAAACCACAAAAAATTGTTTTGTGTGATATCACACTTAAATTGAATTAAAAATTAATAAAAATATCAATAAAAAACAGAAATTAAAATATGTGTGTGTTTTACAGTTTTTCCACTATTGTCCAATGTTGCCTATAGACAGCATTTCATAACGGCTAAACCAGGATATATAGGTTTTGATATCAGTTCATACCAAGATCTAGAATAACAACTCTATATCCTTAAAAAAAATTTAGCCACGCCCCAATTAATTCGGGCATGAAAGGGTTAAGGACCTAATACGCAGTTTACTGAATAGTTATCCGGGTTGAACATTGATCTTCTACTCAACTCCATGAACACAAACAACGTCGAATACGTTACGAAGACAGATCCACGAAAGTACCATGCAGTCACTGTCCTACAGACTGAATATTTTTAAATCAAGGCACATATAGCAGATTTAATCATCATGATTTCTTTAAGGAATACATATAAATATTTATATTTATACAGACAATCATCGAATATACGAGTAGATATTGCAGTTCGATTCACGTACTTGAAGTAATTCATACCTACATATGTGTACATACATTACATGCATACGTAAACAGTTTAAAATGAAAGCATAGCGGGGCCCTGTTGTAATGATATTAATGGCCAAATACTCGTATGTTCGAATAATATATAACGCACACAGCCAGCGCCCATACATATACCTAGATACTTCTACTGATATAATAGGATGTGTCAACATAGCACCTGTGAAACAAAATAAGAAAGTTGACACCTACCTACCTTTTAATCTCTGCACTCTCACAACACTAAATTCACCGTCGAGGCAATCAAAAATAGTATTAACCATTGGCAAGAGTATGTTAAATTTAAATGGCCCGATAGACAGAAAGTTGAAAAGTATCTCTCGTCGGGCACCGCCGAAGGCAAGGTGGAGTTCATTCAATGCATAGTATTCCTATTATATTTCCTTCCTAGCACAAGTGGAACTAGTACCAACACTGGATATAGAAGCGACGACGACAACGACACATTCGTAGCCGACGTTGTTACCTATTTTAAGTCTACACACGTGCATCATTAAAACCGACTTCGACTATGTAGGTTCAAAGCTCTGACCACTATGTGTATTGTACCATATTATTCAAAAAAAAAAAAACTGGCCGGACAACTTTCCATCGACAACGTCTCGTATCTCTTTTACCTTAGCTTTTGTAGAAGTAATCTTTATCAGCATCGCTGATGTGACTTTACTTGAGCAAGATAAATCAAAAGCCTGATCTCTGGAATTTCTTTCGTTGCCTATAGAGCTTTGAGTACGTTTTTAAGCTTATGTTTTACTGACATCTTAATTCATTAAAACTGTTCACTTATTGCTACTAGTTTAAACATTGTCCGTTTAATTGGCATAATTAGAGTGATTTCTTAACCTACCAAATAATAAATTTATTGCGCTAAAAATGTAATCAGAATACACAGATGCTATAGAAAGGTAATATCTTACTACAGGTATGTATAAAAGGAAGACGTTGTGATGGATTATACATGGTACATTTCATTAATTATTTCTAAAACCTAAATATCATGCCAATTCCGTATTGTTTTTATACAAAATATCAGAACTTATTTCCGAAATTTAATTTTGAATATTGTTTAACAAGTATTTTGGGTTTTTCTTCTGTGACATGTGATGAATTGTTCTCAGGTGAAGTAAAACTTCTAAAAATGTTTGAAAAGTTGTACAAAACGAAGAAACTGGTTATTCGGGCTCGGTCAATAGATTGTGAGGCCCTTTTACGCTTTGACAAGTAGCAGTTATTTTAACTGTCATTGGCATAAGTAGCTATGAATGGAATTATTTTATTTTGAATTTGTGTAAATTACAAAAATGTTTAGTTTTCGCTCCAAAAAAAAAATGCAACAACAAAAACAAATACTTCAACTATTTTATTTTTTTCGTACGATTTCAAAATAGTTCATAAGGCACTTGAAGCTACTCACATGAGCCCACAGTACAAAGAAGTTTCAAACATTTTGAGACGATTTGATGATCGCCATCAAACCCATTAGCCATTGACGCGTATACTATTGAGAGTCAAAACAAATTGAGAGCTTGCCAGAAATCATTGTCCAAGCAAATCAAGTTTTTCCCATGTTAAGAGAAATCCTCCATATGAGACGTATTCTGCGCACATTTTGCGGAATAGAAATGAACAATTTTTAAATCGAATTATGACGTGCGATTAAAAATGGATTCGAATTATTTTACTCTCATACACGATACAAGGCGTGCATGTACTCTTACGAAAAACCTTTGTTAGAGATTTATTCACATATATCTATTGCAAAAAAAACATATTGTAAAATAATTACATACAAAATTTGAATTTGGCGCCTAAGTGCCAAGGGCCGCCATCTTTTTGATTTTTCTTTAACGAAACCATACTACTAAAACTGTAAATTTATTAAACAAAAACCATTGAACTAAACTTTAACTTAAGAACTCAATAAAAATTGCATTCATTCGCTTGTTGTATATCGAAGTCATCTCGTCGTTTTTTTTCCAACTCGGGTTTTTATTTGGGCGAAACGTTCAACCAAATTTCTCTGAGTTGACAAGTGGAAAAAGCTCCACTTCGGACATTTTGGCACCCATCGTGCAGCATCTTTGTTTAAAAAAAAAACAGAAAAACAACAAAGTACCCTAAAATATTGAAATCTTTGAAGTGAGTCTAAAGAACGTGAAACAAAAATCGTAGAACAGTACAAACAATATACATACGAGTAAATAAAGACTGAACTATTCGCGCGAAAGTATTCGGCTACGGTAACGGTTTCGGTCCCGGTTACGGCTTGAAAGTGGAAGTGCAACCAATTGACGTAGGACAGGACAAACCAAGGAAGCCTTTTAGAAATTCGTTGGAGAAGCAGAGGGATAAGTATAAATATCCCACACCAAGTACGGCTTTCGGAATTAATCGAATGTGCGTTGATTCAGCTATTTAATTACATATATTAATTGCTAACTTGCGAAAAGAAAGCTTAAAATTCTCAATTGAAAAAAAAAATAAAATAAAAAGTCGTACTAACGCACCTTGGATATAATTTCGCCCTGCATGCAATACAATTAAATAACAAAAATAAGTACTAAGTAGTGTATCACATATTGCGAAACAAAAAAACAAGAGAAAAAAGGAATCCATATAGCCCAATATTATGCTATCGTTTATTTGTTAATAGCCCACATAGATATGTATATATATGTAACTACCGCATAGTTGCTACAATTTCGCTCGACAGCTTAAACCGATACTCGCCATCTCAAAACTACAACTTTCCCATTGCATTGTATCGCACAGCATTTTACATTTTACCTCGGCTATTGGGGCTTTTGTCGTTGTTATTTCGCCGTAAAATTGCTGTTTGAGTGAATGGACGGGAATTAAGTTTTCATTTTCTTTACATATGTCATCGTTGGACTAGATAAACTAATCTACGATATAAGGTCGTCCGTCTTCTCAAAAGCGGAAATCATTTGAACCCTGTCACATACATATTTATATATTCACACCATCTCAGTTTTGATAATTTGCCCGATTAAATTTATTACTGTGGATCGGAGTTACTGGCGCGCTAACCGAGCTGTACTGTTCGAAGTCGATACATATCGCACATACTTCAATATACAATTATTTAGTCTAATTGTTTCAACCTTCTAGCATTGCAACTACCAGTCGCATATCAATAATTCATTCGCCAATATGTCATTAGATTCGGGTGCGGAGAAAATTGAAGATTTAAAACAGCAACGCTCTTCGACAAAGGGTAATATTTCGCGAATAAAAAATGCAGTCGAAGGCAAATCCCTTTCAGCTACGGAGTTAGAATGTCGTTTAGGGATTCTGGAGTCTTACTTCAAACAAGCGCTGTCGTATCAAACTCAAATTGAGCGAATAGCTCCGACAGATACAGGCCGTAGTGAACTTGAGGATGTTTATATCTCAACAAAGGCAAAGATTCTTTCACGTTTAGGAAACGGTAGACGTACTAGCGCTGTCGAAACTTCGTTTTCAGTCCCACATACTCACATTAATCACTTGCCGAAGCTTCGCCTGCCAAGGTTTAACGGGAAATACTCCGAATATAAAAACTTTATAAACTCGTTTACAACTCTGGTGGATAATGATCCTACATTGTCAAAAATCGAGAAATTTAATCATTTGCTAACATGTCTAACTGATCAAGCCCTCGGGACCATTAAAGCTTTCCAAGTTACGGAAGACAACTATACTAAGGCACTCGATCGATTAAAAGACAGGTATGATAATGACTGCCTTATCTTTCTCGAATATATATCCGAAATTTTCGAATTACCAAAAGTTCCTAAGGCTTCCGCCACTCAACTGCGAAGCTTAATAGATAACATTTCGGCACTTTTCAATTCATTGCTGTCATTGGGAACATATGAAAACATTTGCAATGCCATTATAATTTATATGACTATGTCAAAGGTTGATCCTGAAACTCAATCGAAATGGGATGAGCAATTGGAATATAAGGATCTTCCTACATGGTCAAAGTGCGCAGATGTTTTAAGTAAGCGTACCTTGAAGCAAGAGACAGCAAACAGCTTAAAGCTGAAACTAGCCAAAGACACCATTTTAACTCTACAAATTTCCATCATCGAAACCAAACGTCGTTAACAATCGCACTTGTAGTTTTTGTCGGGACAGCAACCATTACATTTCGAACTGTTCAACGTTCAGTAAACTATCAGTTATGGACCGCTTTTCAAACGCGAAAAGATTAGGACTTTGTCTGAACTGCCTGGTCATGGTCATGGCGTTTCAAGATGCCCTTCTTCGCAAAGGTGCAGGAACTGTAGGCAAGCGCATCATACTCTACTTCACAGACCTCAGCAATCCGAAAATTGCTCGAACGACGGAAGGATCTCGCCACCAGTCGTAGTGCACACCGCATCAAAAAAGGAGCATAGTCTAAATAAAGAGCAAGTTATGTTAGCAACAGCTTTAGTCCTAGTAAAAGAATCTTCGGGAGGTTTTCAAGTAGGAAGGGTCTTGCTCGATTCAGGCTCTCAAGTTAACCTCATAAATGAAAAATTCGCAAAATGACTTAATCTTAAAAAACAGAGGAAGAGGATATCTATTGTTGGTGTTGGAACAACAGAAACCAAAATCGACTATCAAACCCAAACTACGATTAAATCGAGATTTAATAACTTTGAATTATCTTTAGAGTTCTTGATAACACCATCAATCACAGGATACCAACCCGAAACATCACTTAATGTTACCGACTGGAACCTTCCCAAAAATGTTGAACTTGCAGATGAAGTTTAATACGTCGTCGCAAATAGACCTTCTGTTAGGAGCAGAAGCATTCTTTGATCTGCTGCAAGTGGGACAAATTAAACTTGGCCAAGGATTGCCTTCATTACAGAAAACATCTTTAGGTTGGATTGTATCTGGTAGATACAAATCCCCCCTAGGTTACAAAACACAATTATGTTATCTTAAAGCCGAAGATAATGCTCTCCACGGATATGTAGAAAGGTTCTGGAAACTAGAGGAAGTTGTAGGTCAGAAATTGAAATGGAGCGAGGAGCAAAGGGAATGTGAGGAACACTTTCAGAAGCATATTAAGGTTGAACCAAGTGGTAGGCTCATGGTGCAACTTCCCTTCAAAATCGATCCTGCATGTTTAGGAACTTCGTACGATATAGCCTTTAAACGATTCTTGTCACTAGAAAGGAGATTGTCAAAAGATCAGTTGTTAAGGGCAGAATATGCAAAATTCCTAAAGGAATATATATCGTTAGGACATATGTCTCTTGTAAAGACTCCTAATTTGGACAAATCACATTATTACTTGCCACATCAGTGCGTAACAAAACCGAACAGTGTATCAACAAAACTTACGGTTGTCTTTGACGAGTCTTGCTGCACATCATCATAAATATCATTGAATGGAATCCTTATGGTTGGTCCTACAATTCAAAACGAGTTGCTGATCACATTGCTCCGCTTTCGTCTACATACATAGATATGCGATTACGGCAGACATTGTGATGTATCGACAAATTATAATACACCCATCTCATCGGAATTTCCAATATATTCTTTGGAGAGAAAGTGATCAGATACCAATTCAAACCTATGAACTTAACACCGTTACTTACGGTACATCTTCGGCACCTTTTCTAGCCATTCGCTGCCTTCAATATCTGAGTGAACAAAACCGCGACAAATATAAATTGGGTTCACGCGTGCTTCAATCAAATTTCTACGTTGATGACATGCTGACGGGAGCAGATGATTTAGATACGATACGTCAAATTCAAAGAGAAGTCGTCACAATTCTTAACTCAGCCGGATTCGAGCTATCAAAGTGGCACAGTAACAATCCCCATGTCATTGGATCCGCAATGACCACTCAGCCGAGCAAAGATATCAAACTAAATGAATCAAACCTTACCAGCACCTTAGGGATAACTTGGGACCCATTTAACGATGAGTTCAGGTTTTCATACAATCCTAATCAACGTTTCTCAAAGTTCACAAAGCAATCAATCCTATCACTGTCGTCGTCGTTATTTGATCCAATGGGTTTGTTGAGCCCCATAATAATAAAGGCCAAAAACCTGGATTGGAACTCGTCAATCCCGCAAAGCATTGATACCGAGTGGCGTCAGTTTATGAGCGATCTTTATTCATTGAAAAATCTGTCTGTTCCCAGGTTTGCACTTGCTGAAAACAAACAAAGTTACCAAATACACGGCTTTTCTGACGCCTCTATGAATGCCTATGGCTGCTGCTTGTATATTAGAACAATAGATACTCGTACTTCTGGGCGTGTATCAGTTAAACTTTTAGTGGCTAGATCGAGGGTGGCTCCTGCGGAGAAAAAACAACTCCCACGGCTCGAACTTTGTGGCGCTCATCTCTTATCCAAATTGTGGAGAAAAATCCCGAAAATATGTCAAAACATAGATGTCGAGGTTTATTTTTGGACTGATGCCACAATCGTTTTGCATTGGATCTCAACACATTCGTCAAAACTTACTACCTTTGTTGGCAATCGAGTAGCCGAAATACAGGAGAACACGCAAGGTGTATTTTGGAGACATGTGCCCACACATGAGAACCCAGCAGATAAAGTCTCACGGGGTTGTACTATATAAGAATTGAAGCAATATATATGGTTTCAGGGTCCTAAATTCTTGTTACAGAAGCCAGAATCATGGCCAGCACTCGTCGAAATACAACTTTCTTCAGAAGAACTTCTTCTAGAAAAACGAAAAACAGCATTGACTTGTCATCAAATAGAATCAAACCACGTTCTAGAAGTTATCGATAAATACAGTTCATAAATAAAGATACTGCGAATATTTGCGTATGTCCTAAGAGCGATCAGTCGATTGAAAAAGCAACAAGTGGAGAAAAGTCTGATCTTAACTAGCATTGAGTTCGAAAATGCCCTACTTCAAATTATTTACACTATTCAAATAAATAGTTTTCAAGTAGAATTTGAAGCTTTAAGGAGGAACCGCGAACTAAAAGGTTCCATCAAATGGTTAAATCCATTCTTCAAGGAGTCGAACGGCTTGTCATTCCTTAAGGTAGGAGGACGACTTAAACATGCAAACATCCCTGAAGAATGTAAGCACCCATTGCTACTTCCCAAAAACTGCAGTTTTACAACCGTCATAGTAAGGCATCTACACTTGACGAATTACCACGCCGGGCCAAAAGTTCTTGTAGGACTAGTAAGACAAAGGTTTTGGATAGTCAATGTAAGAGACATCGCGCGGCAAGTAGTCAGGAATTGCATACATTGTGTCAGATACCGACCAAGATTACTGGAGCAAGTGATGGGCGATTTACCTACAAAAAGAGTGACCCCATCACGTCCCTTCTCATGTTGTGGAGTAGATTTCTGTGGTCCAATCTACACGTATTATAAAATTCGCGGTAAGGTGCCATACAAAACGTACGTCTCCGTCTTTGTCTGCTTCGCCTCCAAGGCAGTGCATTTAGAAGCCGAGTCGGATCTTTCCGCCGACGCATTCGTTGCGGCGCTGAAGCGAATGATCGGTCGTCGAGGTTTACCGCAACACCTTTATTGTGATAACGCTACTAACTTCGTAGGCGCTCAGTCTAAACTAGCAGAATATCGCAATATATTTTATAAACACACTAGTCAAGAGCTTATATTTAATTTTTGTTCTGAAAGAAATATCAATTTTCATTTTATACCCCCAGGGCACCCCACTTTGGTGGACTATGGGAATCGGCCGTGAAAACAGCAAAGGGTCATTTATATCGAAGCTTGGGAAGCGCAAAATTAACGTTTGAAGAGTTATCAACGGTACTAGTAGAGATCGAGGCAGTCATGAACTCAAGGCCACTTACACCACTTTCCTCCGATCCGAACGATGTCGAGGCACTCACACCAGCCCACTTCCTTATTGGGTCGTCACTGAAATCGATTCCAGAGCGTGCAGGAGACGTTTTAGACATAAGTATTCTTCAACGACGGCGACGAATCAACGCAGTAAAGGCTCACTTTTGGAAAATATGGTCGAAAGAATACATCCAAGAGCTCCAAGGCCGAAGCAAGTGGATCACAGTGCAACCCAACTTAAACATCGGCGACATCGTACATGAAGACAACACCCCCCCTCAAAAATGGCTAATGGGAAGAGTCACAGGTGTTGTTCAAGGCCAAGATGGTATAGTAAGAGTAGCAGACGTGCGTACATCAAAGGGCAGTATTAGACGTCCCATTCGGAAGTTGGCGCTTCTCCCATCTTGAAAGTCCAAACCCTTTCAAGGAGGGCGGAATGTTGGAGATTTAT
Source organism: Volucella bombylans (assembly GCA_949129095.1). Lineage (NCBI taxonomy): Eukaryota > Metazoa > Arthropoda > Insecta > Diptera > Syrphidae > Volucella > Volucella bombylans. Next base: position 44,472,733 of record OX422141.1, read on the forward strand.
TCACATATATCTATTGCAAAAAAAACATATTGTAAAATAATTACATACAAAATTTGAATTTGGCGCCTAAGTGCCAAGGGCCGCCATCTTTTTGATTTTTCTTTAACGAAACCATACTACTAAAACTGTAAATTTATTAAACGAAAACCATTGAATTAAACTTTAACTTAAGAACTCAATAAAAATTGCATTCATTCGCTTGTTGTATATCGAAGTCATCTCGTCGTTTTTTTTCCAACTCGGGTTTTTATTTGGGCGAAACGTTCAACCAAATTTCTCTGGGTTGACAAGTGGAAAAAGCTCCACTTCGGACAACCTTAAATATTCGTTATTCAGAAATGCCTTTAAAGAGCTTGTCGCCTCAAGAAGTCCGGAACCCTATGTTACTGAATGAAACAATGTATGCATTGGAAAAGTTAGTAGTTGGACTAATAAAGCCCATTCTGAATTGAAATATGAGCAGCTCGAAGATTTGTCTTCAAACTTTATATAGAACAAAACCGCAGTACGCAAAAACCGGATTTTCTGACCACCTGCTTTGATCGATTCAAACTTTGAACCGCTGTGTTAACGTCATCATATACATCGCGCACCATTCTTAAATAGGTCTGGCGTATATTTTAAAATCTTAGCACCGGCCGTATAAGAGTCGCGATGTTTCTCAATCATTTTCCGAATTGAATCGCATCGCATGCGTGCCTTATTTTGACCTTCCTCCCACAAAATCGAATTTACTGTCACAGATTTTACTAATATTGCATAGTAGGTTAGTATACAACATTAGTTTTGCCGATCGCTAGTTGTTGCAATTTATCGTTGTAGCCGTAATACAATGGAGTAAGAAAGTTTTACCTTCACTGGCATCCGATAGGCTCTCATCATTATTTTGCAAAATCACGAGCCATTTCCCATTGTCGTTCATGAGTCGGATTGGATGTATGTGACTGGTAGCACTCATTGTACAACATACGCGACAACAGAGTGAATGCATCTATTTAAAATTATGTTGTTCCCCGTTAAAAGACGTCCTGCTGATCATCAATATACTCGTATTTCAATGATTGAATCTTATTTGAGTTCTTTTTTCGTTTACTTGTGTTTCGACGTTGAACTTCTTCTATGTCTTGTCGTCTGCCTATAGGTTGTAAAACTACATCTTCTCATTGCCCAAAACAATGTCTCTATTGGTACCACACGAGCTTTAGCTACCGCTTTCTTTACCCCATTTTATTAAGCTGTGAAGTTTTTAGAGCACGAAGCAGAATTTTCGCTTTACGAGTACTTTTACATTTTACACCAAAGTTGTTCCCCATACGCGTATATGTAATGTTCGGTTTATAGCTTTTTACAGTCATTTTCATAAACTTAACTTCCATAACTTTCCTTATATAAATTTTGGCAATTAATTTTTTCGACTGGGTCCGCTTTTCGAACGTTTTTATCTGGAGACGAAAAATTATGTCAACAATTGTCAATGCTTGCTATTGGTGTGCCCAAAATCATTCATAGTTAGTAGACATAGACTGTTTGATTTGCATGAGTATTTATCTAAATACTGTATTCATCATCATTATGGCAAATAATCAAGTTAATTCAAAACAATCACTCGATATAAATATATACTCGCGTGTATGAGGAGCTGATACCAAACTGCTATCACGGCACGAACTGTTATTGAAAACAATATAAATCTACGGGCAATATTAAGTAGTTGCAACAGTAATGAGAAATTGCCATCTAAACTGTACTAAAAAAAATATGCCGGCATATTTTCGACACAAGAAAACATTAGCAAACAAATCTCTGGAAAAACGAAATTAAATCTATACAATAGTACCTATCGTCATATATGGATGAAATCACTTCTGTTGCTTGATAAACGCTTAAGTCGATTTCAAACCACAGAAATAAAATTCATAAGAGCCGCTAGGAAAACAAAAAATAAGGCTTATGGAAGAAGTAGGGCAAACAAAATTCGTGATACAGCAGCTAGAGGAAAGACAATGAAAGTGCTCGAGTACATACAAACAACACATGGAGTTTTCTTCAATTCAATCCCTGTATAGTTGTACGATGTGCGCCAATTTGAAAAGCATTCAATATTTTATCTAAATTGTTGATTAGATGCTTTTATTGCCACGTGGTCGGGCACATAGTGTTCCAGTAAAACATGATACATGGCAATGAATGTTTTTAGTCGTATGTTATTACCGCGCCACACTACAATCATTTGTTTATCTGAAAGCTACTCGTAGATTTAGGAAGACTACACCCAAGAGAATCTGTAATTTTTTTTACTTCTCTGTATAGACGTACATATTCTAACCTTGCTTTGTACGTATTTAGTGCGCTTTTATTAAGGACAATACTTCATCTCCACTGTTTTCGCCTGGGAAAAAGTTACCCTATCTATGATTAAAATCAAAAGTAAGAATACTTATTTTGAAAATCAACTCAATTCGACTGTAGTACTGATAAAAATATATTTTTTTTCTCTTTTTTGTAGTTAAATCGAAACCCGTTCCTACTTGTCCTCTTATATACATGTCTACAAACAGTATATATGTATGGTATACAGGGTGTCGCTTAATTCGTAAATGCTTCCTGGGTATATTCTATGAAAAAAATCATTCTACAGTAAGCGTCTATCTCCAATGTTGACATGATTTATCGAGAATTTAAGAAAAGGCTTACTTTGGTGTACCCTGACCCATGTTAACCGAAATTGCTCTGTTAGTACTAATGGTAGAAACTTCGTGTTATTATAGCAATAAAATTGCAAACTAAAATGATTGAATTTTCATAAACGAATGGAAGCGAATTATGATATTCGCTTGCATTATATATATTCAGGCACTGAGATAAAGTATTTAAAATGTGGGTATTACAATAAAGTGTTAAAGTATTTGAAAGTAAATCAAAGCACATGGAACTAATATTTGATTTAATAAAGGCAAAAATAATGGAAGAGCTTAGCAACAAGTAGTGCACAGCATATTGCGAAAACAATAACAGAAATAAACAGTCACGTACAATTTGCAAAAAGAGTAACTGACAGTGAGTAATTGAAAGTCGACAAATCTCTCGAATTTCAGATAGGCCATTTGAAGAATTGCAAACTTTTCTACACAGTTGATAAATCAGAATTTGTGGCGACAAAATATAACTTTTTTTTTATCGATTTTCTATTTTTTATAATGTGAACATCTTCCAAAATATACATTATTAGCTCTCCATTTTTATTATAAATAATCAATAGTAACCAATCAAGAATATCTAGAGCAAATAAAACTCATTTACACTCTTTTGCAAATTTTCACTTTTTACCTTCGATCACATTCGGTTTTCTTACCTATGTGATGTAGTATGTCTATACAATTGTCACTAAAATCCTAATGTGTATATGTATATACACATGAACATCAATAAATAGAAACCGACAACAAAACACAATTTGTAGATTAATTTCTTTTTTCATCTGACCGATAGAAATGCGTTCACGCAATAACTATTTCCTTTATCGTTTAAATGATTTGTACAACTGAATAGTGTCTATTAAAAAATAAAAATCCTATCCGAGTGTACAAATAAGTTTTCAATTAACGTAAAACAAAATAGTAGTACGATTGAAGATGTTCCATATGTTATGTGGGTGGCCGTGGTGTAGTGGTAGTAGCAAACGCTTCTCACTCGGAGGGTCCAGGTTCGAATCCTGCGAATCATGGCAAGTCAGTTTTTCATTGTGTAATTGAAACTCAGACAGAAAAATTCTGCGTGTGAAGGCATAACACTGACACGTAGATTTGGCTGTTGTAAAGTTTCAAGCACAGAAAAGAAAAATACTGTGATATACCTCGAATCACTCTGAGTGAAGAAAAAAACTCTCCGTCCTATTCGGACTCCCACCCCTGGAGAGCAAACATAGAAACCAAACACACCTGAGTCTCAAACCACTACAAAAACAATTTTCCTTTCTCCTCCTTCTATCTTTCCGCCCGCGCCCTGGCAACAGTAAAAGGGTATCTAACCTCTTAGGCGCGCGTAAATTATAAAAAAAAAAAAAAATGTTCTTAAGTCAGTCGAATACGAAATGACATAAACAAATAAAAATGTTCGGCCGAGTCACCAATATACTATTCACTTCATCCATGTTAGAGTTTAAGTTTATCTAAAAGTGATTCGTCTTCATAGTTTTGAAGAAGTCTGAAGTCCTTACCTGAAAAGAGATAAAAAAAGGCATGAATTTAAAAATTCTATTTGCATTTAAATTATAAAGTGGAACAATTTTTGAAAATCAAAGTAAATAACTAAACAATTTTCTCCAAAACCAAATGCTATTCGTATCGAAACAATTTACAAAATTAAAAAACTAAAATTAAATAAATTCCGTTCTGTAATAAATTGCAATCGATAGGCAAGAACCCGCTTCGAAGAGTACGGAGCTCTAGATGTGTTGGTGCACTAGAAATGGGCTTCAGTTGACCCTCTCCAAACTAAGGGTGTTCTCTGTATGAGAAGGAGAAATCTAACAGGTCTGACTTACCCAATGCTTAAAAGCATTCCAATCCAATTCTCCAACGAAGCAAAAAAAAAAAGAAGAAAAAACAAATATTTGGGTGTCATACTCAAATAAACATGTTACGTCGAAAGCCTCTAAAGGCCTTCGGACAGCGTAAAAGAGCTGTCGGAAAGAAATGGAGAGTTATTTACATTTACACAAGAACAATTATAACTTATACGTCGGCCGTCTAGTGGAACAAGCTCTCACGAAAATACGCCACTGCTGGTTTTACCAAACTTCAAAGAACGGTCTATGTACTCGGCTTCATGGGGGGTTTCCCATGGGTTTCACATGAAGGGTGATGATACTGTAGGCAAAATATCACTGAAGCGCTTATTAATCTTTCTTCCTAGCACTAGTAAATTTCTGTAAAAGGAACATACAAATAGTAAGATGGACTAGGTATTTGTCTGAGTTCACTCTTCCGACAGAAAAAACGCCGGGCTTGACCATTAATTCTTTAAACTACACATAGTACAATTTAGATTTTTTCCATTACAATTTGTAAGATGGACAATTTCACAACTGTCTTTTATGCTAACTTAAAACAATTCCAGATAAGTGCAGTCATAAGCGCAAACAAATATATATATAGATTATATATCCTATGGAATAAAGTCTGCTGGATCGAAACACTACTGATAGATGTATGGGTGACAACGTTCCTTATTATAATTATAATAAATGTATATTCGACTGATGATATGAAGTCGAAGATTTCCCAACATTTTGAAAGTCGCAAAAAAAAAACATTCGTAAAATATCATATCATAGCCCTCTATAGCCTTTCCAGTCAACCATTTTAACATTTTGTGAAGAAATTCTGATAATTATACGGATGCGACACTACTTCGTAGCGCAAGCGCTATAAATATAACGTAACACGTTCTTGTCCGTGAATGTTTTTTTTACTTTTGCAGCATAAAAGCGATGCCATGTGAATCCAAGAAAGCGGTGGCCATGATGATCTCTACTGTCTACAGGACACCATCATCAGAAAGATCCAACTGTGTTGAATGGTCTGACATAACCTAGTTCAATAAAAATTAGTTATATTAAAATAGAAAATAGCTAAATCCATCGTAACTCGTCATAGTTCCCAGTTAGAATTTAATTATTGGTTTAGGCGGCTTTGAAATGAACGTGAAATCCGGGTACGTTTTCATGTGAAACTAAAAAATACTGCATAAATCAAAACTAAGATCTTTGTATTTTCAAAAGTACACTTACACTTTTCAAAGTATAATAAAGCTCCTTCAATGTTTATCAACTTATCCGCATTTTACAGATGAAATTCATTAAAGAAATTCACGGTTCACACAAAATTTTGTTCAAAAAACTAATTTAACAAAAAAAACATACACATTACTTCACATGCAGTACCAGTCAAAAGCTAGAAAGCACAGGTGATGCTTAAAATTTTATATTGTAGATAGGCTCCAAATTTTCTGGAAATTAAATTCTCTTTTTTATATATATTGTTAAAGATTGTAGAATTCCTGCAATGTAATAAAATATTGGATTTACTGGAATTTTAAAAAGAATTCAGACGCAAATTTACAAAAAGTAGAAAGAAAAGAAAATTAATTTTCCATTTTAATTGTGATTTTCCAGCTTTTGCTTATTTTTTTAAATTCTATTCCACTCTTCCGCTTTCTGACTTTTCTTTTGTTGATATATGAGAGGACAATTTCAGTCCATAAATATCTAATAAATAAAAACAATTGTTTGATAAATCTTTTACTGGAAAAACAACTCATCCATTCTAGTTAAAATTATTAAAGAATGGACTTCACCGGACTATAGAGTGGCAATCTGGGAATCTCCAGGATAAAACTGGGTCAGGGAAAATAATTACACCAGAAATCGTTAACACATTTATGAGAACCAGCCAGCACAATTCAGGGACGTTTAAGGGAAGCTAACTGTGTGGAAGAATAACAGTAAGGAAACACGTACTCCGACTTGTTAATAAAAAGAAACCACTTCGAATCGCTTTTGAGACATAGAAAATGGACAAAAACAGTCTTTAGATGTTGGAAGATTTTGACTCAAAAAGGCTAACTTTTGACACAGCGCTTAAGAACAAATACTACCAGCCTATGTACCCGATTTTACCCAAATGTCCACGATTTTTTTTTTAACTCTAACACTCTAATTTTCTACATAAGCGTCGTGATTGAATTTCCCGTAGCTTAAAGCCTCTTCTTTTGTAGCTGTTCATTTGTCAGAAACGTTTATTGGAAGAAGTCATATCATATTTTAGTTACGGTAAAATTATGATAAATAATAAAGTTAGCGCGGGTTGGCTCAAATGAATGTGACTCTGCAGTATTTTGTGGTTCTGTTATAAAATGTGACTTAAACTAAAGGATTTGGTACACCTGACAGTTATTCATCGAGCTTTAACATACGATTTGCAATGTTTGCCTCCTGAACGTCAGTCGCGTGTGAATTAATGTAAAGCCATCCTCAATCTCAACAACGAAGAGGACGATTTTGTGTCGATAATCATCATGAGCGACGAGCGCATTTGCACTTAAGCGGTTACGTCAATAAGCAAAATCTTCGTTTCGGGGGCACTGAAAATCCACGTGTGAGGCACGAGCCATTACATCAACTCAAAGCAACTGTGTGATGCGGAGTTCACGCGGTAGAAGTGATTGAGCCATATTTTTTTGAGGACGCCATCTGCAGCACGAGCCACAATTGATATTGTTAAGGAAGAGTTTCCTGGTCGCGTAATCCCCCGTTTTGGCGATTTGGCATGGCCAGCAAGATCGTCCGATTTAACCATTTCAGACTTCTTTCTTTGGCACTACTTGAAGTCGCGGGTTTATGACAACAAGCCTCAGACAATCGCAGCCCTTAAGGAGAATATTCGACAGGAAAGCGAACAGTTATCACCGGAAATCTAGCGGAAAGTCATGGAAAATGCGATAGAACGGGCACAAATGTGTATCAGCACTGGCGGCAGCCACTTGGCGGATATCATCTTTTCGACTTAACAGAAACAATTGTAAAGGTCCAAATAAAGATTTCCATCACTCAAAAATCTTTTCTTTTTTTTTTTAGTAAAAAAGTAATTCAAAAACAAAATTGGATGATTAATTTTGCGCCATCTTGTATATACATACGTACATGAATGAGTCGTACCTTCTAAAGGATGATTTTTTTTGCTGATTATTTGTTCAGTGCTCAGCTCAAGCGTGATTCGTGACAAATGTCAAAGTCAGACAAGCTCAGTTAACATTGCCATTTCATTATGGAAAGACTTACACGGCTTACAAATTATTGAATTTTTTTTACCAAAATTCGTGATCTGTGAAAAATGTTTTTCGCGCACTTCAAGCAATTCAAGCCATAGTTACCAAATTTAGCACCAATTTCACGCTATTGGTCATCAAGTCACCTACGTGCGTAGAGTACGTGAGTAGAGTACGCACATATTTAGGAAAATATTGCTGCCGTATCCGCCAGTGTTAATGAAGACTGTATTTACTCGACTACGTGGAGGATTTTAAGCAAGGATCTTGGCCTAGAATACAGCTCGTTCAAGAACTGAAGCCAAACGACCTGCCACAGCGTCGAAGAGCCTTAGAAAAGCTGGATGAAGATCCGCTATTTTATAGAAAAATTGTCTTCGGCGACGAAGCTAATTTCTGGTTGAATGGGTATGTTAATAATCAAAACTGCCGTATTTAGTCCGATGAGCAACCTCAAGCAATACAAGAGCTGAAAATTCACAGTTTAGTGCCATAACCCTCCTGCGGAATCATTGGCCCACCGTCAATGACGCCCAATATCGTTCAATATTTTCGAACTTTTTTTTACCCAAAATGCACGAGCTGAACCTGGTCGACATGTGGTTCCAACAATACGGCGCCACATGACACACAGCACGCGAATCGATGGACCAATTGAGAAATGAGTTCGGTGAGCAATTTATCTCTCGTTTTGGACCGGTGAATTGGCCGGCTAGATCGTGCGATTTCTATGCCGATAAATTGCAGCCTTGGAAGACAACATTACACGTGTTTTTAGCGAGATACCAGCCAATATGCTCGATAAAGTGATTCAAAATTGAACTATCCATATGGACGACTTAAAACGTAGTCGTGGTCAACATTTATGTGAAATAATCTTTGAAACGTAAATGCCAAGCATTGGTTTATCAAGTCAAATAAAAATTTTATAGACTTTGCAATTTTCCTATGTTTTGGCATCTAAAAACCAAACTCTTAAAAAATCATCCATTATAAGTGAATCGAATAGTGCAAATCAACACAAAGCTTATTTAACTATTTCGCTATTTTTAGCTGCATTCGTCACGACAGAATTTTATCAACGGATAGTTGCTCAAATGATTTACAGTTTGTTGGTAGGTTTAAAAAATTCACTGTTGCTCAGCTGTCTCCCCACAACTATCTTTAATTACATTCATGATGAATCATGCATTAATACATACTCATATGTGTGTTTCATTTACCAAATAAAATGCTTCGTACCGCATACATAATCTTTAATAGCCATTGTCTGAATATCAATATAGTCGCACTGGAAGACTCTTATAATATAACAGTTTACCTGTTTGCTTTTATAAGGAGTGCAAGACTTGCAAGTGCACGTACTCGTACATGCATAGGTTCTTTCTCCAAAATGGAATGACGACCCGCCATAGACCTGGTAAGTTGCTATGGTAACAGATATGAATGAACAATAGCCGAACCCAACAGAGAAAACCGAAGAGTACGTACAGCCACTCTTTCGATCTAATTTCTCATTATTACTGATAAAACTTGTGTAAGTCAGTATAAGTGCACACATCCAAATACACGGGTAAGTATAGAAAACCTATTTTTTACGCATATTTATGTACATAGATTCGTGCGTGACATGTTTTTTTTTTTTGTTTAATGCGTGCTGCAATAACTACCAGATAAGACTATGATGATGGAGCAGAGAGGTCACCTCTCCTTTCCAGGAAATCAGTCTATACTTTCTATAATGAGAAGTATGTATTCCGTTATACACTTAAGAATTGTGAACGTAAGTGGGACAATTATTAACAAACCCCACACAAATTAGCCAATGACAAAAAAATGTTGCAGCTTACAAGAAATATACATACGAGGGGCGTTCAATATATTCTCGGTATCGATATGAAGGAAAATGCGAATTCAATTTAAATTGTTTTTATTTTTCAATATAATCTCCCCTAACATCAATGCATTTGTTACATCTTGAGATAAGCTTTTTTATACACTCAAAAAAATAAATTTCCTCTTTCTCTGCAAAATACCCATTTATTGCCGACTTGAGTTCTTCATCATCCGAAAATCTTTTTCCACGAAGACATTTTTTCAAATCCGGAAACTGGAAATAATCACTAGGGGCAAGGTCTGGACTATAGAGTGGGTGTTGGATTTCTTCGAAACCACAATCTCGCGCAGCAGCCTTGGAAACTCGCGCCGTGTGAACAGGGGCGTTGTCATGAAGAAGCAACACACACGCTGAGAGTTTACCACGTCTTTTCTTTTTAATTTCCTCCCGCAAATTATGCAAAGAGGAAGCGTAGGACGTGGCGTTGATGGTTTCACCTTTTTTTTTGTACTCAATGAGCAAGATTCCCTTTGGGTCCCAAAAAACTGTGGCCATGAGCTTCCCGGCAGACCGAGTGACTTTGAACTTCTTCGGGGGTCTGTTCCTTTTTTATGGACTCGCATGGACTCTTGTTTGTTTTCAGGGTCATAGTGGTGGACCTATGTTTCGTACCCAGTAACAATTCGATCCATAATACCGTCCGCGTTCTCACTACACATCTCCAAATGTTTAATTTCCATGTTGTAGTAGATGTTCCGTGGAGAATACAATATTTTTGTAATGTATTTTGCCATTGCGCATGCTATGTATTTTACATTGAAATATTGAAATATTGCAAATGAGGTTAAAGTAACTGGTAGGCCAGGAATAAATATAATTATAGGGTTTTCCAATAAGGCCTTTTTTTTAAAATAAAACACAAACCATTTGAGATATTTCAAAAACTTTATTATGAGCTTGAAGTACAATCAAAAAATTTATGAATGGAACTCGACTTCGTTCATATGGCCACCGTTGGCACCATTGCAGCGGTCGATTCGTTGGACCCAATTTTCAACGACTTGGCCACACATTTCGGCCGAAACGGAAGCTATTTCGCGTTCAATTTTGGCTCTGAGCTCTTCCAACGTCGTCGGCGTGTTGGCATAAACCAATGACTTAACGTAGCCCCACAGAAAATAGTCAAGCGGCGTTAAATCGCACGAACGAGGCGGCCAATCGGCTGGCCCATTTCTTGAGATAACACGCTCACCATACTTACTCTTTAATAAATCGATTGTAGCGTGTGCTGTGTGGCTTGTGGCATCATCCAAAATATGGCCCAAAAACGCCGCCGACATGCAAACCGCACCAAACAGTTATTTTTTCTGGATGAAGTGGTGATTCATGAAGCACATGTGGATTTTCATAACACATATTTTGCTTATTGATGAATCCATTGAGCTAAAAATGAGCTTCGTCACTGAAGATGATTTTGCGATGAAATTCATCATCTTGGCGCATCTTATCCAGAACCCAATCGGAGAACGTATGTCGCTTCAAATGGTCCATCGGCTTCAATTCTTGAGTGAGCTTGATCTTGTATGAGTGTAAACCAAGATCCTTACGCAAGATACGCCATAATGTGGTCTGAGCGATGCCCAATTCTTGAGAACGCCGTGGAATTGACTGATTTGGATCGTTTGCTACGGACGCCAGCGCTATTTTCGATACTTCGACCAACCCGTTGTCTCACTGACACGGCAACATCACACAACGAATATGTAGACTCGAATTTTTGCACTAAACTTGTTATTGCATGTCTACTAGGGCGAGAATTACGACCGAAAATTGGAGTTAACGCTCTAAAAGTTGCAGTCACCGACTCCGAATTTCGGTAGAAAATTTTTATAATTTGCAGACGTTGCTCGTTCGTGTATTTTACCATGATGAAAATGTTGAGTTTACTGAATAAATTGACAGTGACAGTTTGATGATTAGTGAAAGAGTGCGTTCACAAATTAAATTCAAAATTGTCAAGTCCCTATTGGAAAACCCTTTATAATTAAAAGAAGTTAAGTCATCTTGTCATGGAGATAATGAAAGAGCTGTAAGGTGTTGTGTAATCCAGTAAAACTAAGTTAACCACTCTTAATGGTCTCACCACGCTGAAAAATTCGGCAGCGTTGGGCGCTGTAGGTACGTAGGTACTTACTGTAGGTACTTAGGCACTTGGTAACCACTGCGCTCTATCTGAAAATAATGCAATAATTCCATTTTTATTGTCCTTGCGCGAAGCTTATAAAATTAGATAAGAAAATTAAAGACCTACATACAATTGAGGGGGCAGCCATAACCGAGGACTTACTAAATTTTGAAGACCAAACACTCTTCGTCGAAACTATTGTAGATACTAGCGAAAAACATTTAGGTTATTCAATCATTTAGGACTTATATTTAAATTAATTTTACGGCAAATGTTATACGTCATTACTGTAACAAAGTTGCACATATTATGTACATACCTACACAACTTACTGCACATAATAGAATGTTGATTTTCACCTCAAATATGTGGAAACGATTAAAGCGAAAATAGAAATCTTTAGCGTGTACAAAGTATACAAAAAATCAGCACAGGCAAAGGAGCACTTAACATACACTCATATGTAGGTATATGTAGATATGCATTGAATATTTGATTGTTTCGAATCATGTCAGATACGTGCTTATTTTTCAGAAAACCGACAAAGCATATTTAGCTAGTCTTCATACTACTTATATTGCAGTGCTTTTAAACGACGATAAAAACACAATCAGTTTTGTATCAACGACGACGAATCAATCACATTTGCAACAGGCGGCGCTTTTATTTAACAAAAAGTATGAAAGAATCATCAACACCTACAGCATTATATAGTACAATATATACTTTTACTCACAATCACTATCCAGTAGCAATTTTCGTCGTTCCAAATAAGTTAAATGTTTTAGTTGCAATTAAAAACATACAAACATACCCTTGATGATTACTCGTAGGATTCAAAAGCGCGAATGGAACTTTGACATTTATTAAGGTGCTATTGACGGTTCTCCCCACCAGCTAGAATACCATATAAAATATTGTTCACCTATTACAAATAATAAAGCAAAAACACGAAAAGAGAACACAAAATTGGTAAAACAATAAAAACTGGGACCTATTACCAGAACGTTTTTTAGGCTTTCCGATTTACGAGTGCTTTACGAGTTTAACTTAGGTTTTATAAATGCTACAAAATGATCGGAAAAGTCGGAAGTACTTCCCACAAAAGTAAAATTTTGAAAATTTTCATTTTTTTCAAATTCTGTAGCATCTAGAGTAATTAAAAAGTATATTTTGAGAAGAAAATTCTTTAAATTTGCAAAGGTTTTAGGAGGTCATGATAGTGTGTCGCTGTGTCGCGGTCACGGGACACGCGAAATTTGTTCCGCTCGATATTGCATATGTTCCTCATTCTTGTCAATACTGTTTGCAATTACAGCAGAAGTTTAAGAAAATGCTTGGTATCAATTTCTGACAAAATTGTAAAAAGTATAAAGTATTCACCATCATCATCAACTAGAATTTTTAAACTTCAAAACGAAACTTGATTTATTAATCTATGCATTTATGAAGTATTCTTTAACACCTATTATGGCACTGAGATGTTTCCTATCTAAAAGGATCAGACACTTAGAGCGACTCCGATCCAGCCTTGGCCAGATCTGTTTGGTCGCTATACATGTTCGCCCAGCAGTCCACCTAAGGTATGTTATTTTATTGGCATCCAGCTTTAGTGTTAGTTTGCACGTATCGATTGGTATACCTATACTACCTTTGTCCGGTAGGATAGGTAGAGTGGTTCCAATTTTGGCGAGTTCATCGGCTCTCCAGTTCCCTGGAATGTCTCCGTGGCCCGGCACCCAACAAAGATGAATATTGAACTGCTCTGACTTCTCCATGAGAGATGATCGGCATTCAAGAGCGGTTTTAGAATATAATGAGACTGAGTCCAAAGACTTGATGGCGTACTAACTATCCGAAAATATGCGGATATCCTTTGCTGATATCACGTTTTTCTTCAGCCAGGACAGAGCTTCTTTAATCGCCAAAATTTCCGCCTGGAACACGCTACAGTGATTTGGAAGATGGAAAGAGAAACGTAGATTTAGCTTATCTGAGAAAACACCGCCACCAACTCCGCTGTCGGTTTTAGATTCATCTGTGTAGAGATGGATTGACTTGTCCTCCATGAAAGCATCTTCCTCCCAGAATGATCTAGAGGGGAAGTTTGCATGGAAGTTTTCGTCAAACCAAAGTTCAGGTATGGTGTAATCGATGTTCTCTGTGAGGATTCCTAATGTATTAAGAATGTTCCTGGAAAAGAGGACAAGATCAGTTTTCGGTAATTCCGGAAAGCTGGTTGACTGAATTGGATGTATCTGTTATGTGAAAAAAAGTGTTCCGACGATACCATCCAGTTCGTTAGCCTTTGAGTGATGCTGTCGAAGACAAGAGTAATATCTAGCACTTCTTGTCGGTGTCTAGTTATAAAAGTGGGCTCATTGCCAATATTGCAAATTAAGAGGTCAGTACTTAAAATATAGTCTAAAAGTGACTCACCTCTATCACTGATGTCGGTACTGCCCCATACCGTGTGATGTGCGTTAGCGTTGCATCCGATTATGAGGCCAGTTTTTTGCCTTCCAGCCTCCAGTCCCACCCTTTCTAGGTTATCACCAGGGAGAGGGTCCACATGGTCGTGGCCAAGGTAAGCCGATGCCAGCCAGTAGGAGCCTTTGGCAGTCTCTAGTCTGGCAACGGTTAAGTCGGGGTCGCTGAGGTTAGGAAGTAGAAATACATTAATTAAGGCTACGTTTCACTAATATACAAGTTCTAATCTTACATTTGTCTCTTGTATAGAGCGGAGCGTATGCGGATGTCCTGAGTCCACGAACCACGATACAATCCATGGTTCCTGGATTAGGATTATGTCTTCTGCGTTCTTAGAAAGACGCAGAATGAGTGCGGCCGAAGCCTTTTTTGAGCGGTGGAGATTAATCTGGAGAAACCGTATCATTGCTACAGTTTTCCAGAGTCGCCTCCACCACGGTGTTGTTGAGGTCTTCCGATTCTGAAGATGTGCCCAAAAGCTCATCTTCTACCTCTGATCGTGTAGGACCTCTCTTTGCTTCGTCATCGGTTTCCATTTCCGACAGGGTGTTAGAAGAGGAGACCGACGGCTTGATAGTCACCTCGGACAGATTGGAGTCGTCGCTATCCAATTCTGGAAAGGATATCGACGCTCCGAGATCCAAGGTTGTGTTATCAGGTATTACAGGAGGAGGAGGTTGCTTATCAGCATCCAGCTCATCCTTTTTGTATACCCTTAAATGTATGGACTCGAATCTGAGCCGAATCATGCCTTTCGTCTGCGCCAGAGGATTAAGGGATTCCTTATTGATCACGATTAACGCGCATCTATAAGAGCCTATCGATCACCGCGATCACCAATGCGTCATTTAGGACTTCATTGAAAGACCTCAGAGATGTGCTGTTGGATGGCCCAGGGGTTTTGGAACTATGTGTTTTGGGCCTCTTGGAAGCTTTGCCAGCCACAGAGCGGGAGAAGAAAACTTAGAGAGGAAGAAAAGAGAGGTACCGGTGTACAAGATGTAAGCTATAACGACTAGGAAATAGAGAGCTTGGCAGGGCATACCATAAACGAGCTGTACTGATGAGCATTCATAGCAAGACGAGTGCTACGATTAAAAGCTTAAAGGGGCGGAATGCTATTGGCGATTTCTATGGAGCACTGCTGGTGGAAATAGCGATAAAATAGAGATAGACAAGAGACATTACGTATGTGTTCGAGGGTGTCCATTGTCTGAGTGATATTAATATCTAGTATGAGTTCTATCGTACGGTTTTGAATCCTATCTAGCAGGTGCAGATATGTTTTTCGGTTTCAACAATGCAAGTGCATTTTATGAGCTGACGCTTTATCAGCGTTTCCATACCCTTGGAAAGAAGAGACGTAAGTACAATGGGTCAGTAGGAGGAGAGGGAAGAAGATTCTCTTTTTATTAAAGACAAATGCGTAGGATAGAGGAAAAAGCTTACGCAGTGGTTTTACAAGCGACGAAAAACACCTCTTCAGAAGAAGGGGAGATATACCATCTGAACCAGCAGATTTGTGTACATTAAGATCTTAAAGTACTCTGGCTACTGCACGGGTGCAAAAGTGGAATGAAAAGTCCCATAGAAGATTCGACGCACTCAATTATAGGCGGGGACAAAGTACAACCTGGAAGTGTTGATCTGGCCGCAAAGTATGCAGCAAGCAGACTGGCCTTGTCCAAAGAGCTGACAGCTGGAATGTCATTGTAAATGGGCGTTGGGATGGAGGATGAGGCAGAATTTCTTAAGTTTTTGAGGAACGAACAATCATTTTTACTACAATACCTTTGGGACATTGGCGTATTTTTTGCCTCAGTTTTTGGTCGTATTCAGACGCTTTAGCAAGACGTTATTTCTGGCTCGTTTGAATTTTGTCGGTTCTCCTCTGCCGGATTGGTCTTCTAGGACCGAAAAAGCATTTCTCTAACTCTGACGGCCTTTTTGCAGCTCAAGTCTTACCACGCCTTTTCTATTAGTTTGATACTCTTCATCCTCGAGGAAACATAACGACCAGTTAAAATTCCTAAACAACCTAGTAAGTCCAATTGGGTGTCTCCTATTGTCATACGGTTTTTTTAGGAATCTTTTCGATAACTGTGTGGTGGGTATACGAGAAATTAGCTGAAATGACACAATAGTCCGACGAGCCTAGAGGAGAAAGCGCATCAACGATGTACTTATCAGGGTGAGAACTTAAAAACAAGTCCAAGGTATGACTATCAACGTCTGGTATTCGTGAGGGCGCACTTGCAAGCTGGATCAAGTTATCTTCCGCAGCAAAGATTTCAAGGCACCGTCCGCCGGGTGTTGTCTGTCTAGAATGTCGAACCCAACCAGAATTATATATATTGAAATCGCCCGTAATCACGATTTCAGGATGAGGACATTTTCAAAAAGTCAGCACTTCTATGAAAAAGGAATATTTGACCTTGTATCACGTTGGAAAAATGTCATAGATGCCAACGGATCTTATTTTGATTGAATAAAAATTTACGGAAAAATAATTTAAAAAATATATATATAATTTTTACTATAAAATCGGACATTCTATGTGGTACAACCCAATAGTATGTAACCTTTTACATTGTTTGGTATACTAAATAAAAATTAATAAAAAGTTTAACATATGCAATTATTATTTTTTCCAAAAACACAGTATCATCGAAATAGGTAGATGGCAACCATATGATAATTATCTTCAGAAATTCCTGTCGACAAATATGCATATCATGGTATCCCTATGAGAGCTCTTGAAACGAAGTCATTATGCCTTTCGTTGTAACCAAAGTGAGAGCAAATATTTCTAACTTCGCTGCTGCAAATTTTTATTGTATAGTATGTAGTTTCATTTAAATTTAAATAAAAAATAAATAATAGTACAGCTGATACTAGGTTTAATCAAGATAGCTGTGTGTTGAAGTTTGATGAAAGAATGCGCTATAGTTTATCCTACAGACAAATTCAAGCAATAGTTTTTTTTGGAAAAGACAATTCTTTAAGATTCATATACATATGTATCAAAAAATCCATACAAATGTGTAAGTGTGTAGGCACATCCATACATGTACTGTACATCTATGTACAAGCCTTAATTTTTCATTATTTGATTTATCAGTAATCTAAATTGGATCAAATAAGATAAGCACAAAAGTGCAGTTGTCTTCATCTCTACATGACGTCCTAACAAGGAAGACCGTATCCATTTACCCATAGGAGAGATGTTATAACTTTAAAGGAAATTCCACTTTATTTCCCCTACCCACTTCTCTGTCGCACAGTACAATCACAATTTGTACGCCGTTTTAGTATAAATTTTCTGAGATAATGTTGAAATCTTTACGTAACATATGTGTTTGTGCACAAGAAATTCTTTCGCATGGCTTAGCTACAATAACAACAACTATTGACCGACGAAGACGAAAACCAGGAAAGATAAAATAGATTTTAAATTATGCACACGGAAGCGTATCCATGGAAAATTAGTTCGTGTATGCCTTCATCTGCTACAATAAT
This sequence comes from Volucella bombylans, assembly GCA_949129095.1. Taxonomy (NCBI): domain Eukaryota; kingdom Metazoa; phylum Arthropoda; class Insecta; order Diptera; family Syrphidae; genus Volucella; species Volucella bombylans. Next base: position 44,490,591 of record OX422141.1, read on the forward strand.
CCGGCTCCAGTGGATGTTCTCTTCCTCCCAGCATTTACTTGAACATTGCTTCTTCCAGTATACTGGTATACTTATACGTCTAGTTGCGTTGCATTACTGTTCTTTGCTATGGCGGTACTATTCGCAATTGCTACTCCCGTTTGACCATTTCTGACAATGCGGCCCTGGCCATATTCGGACGGAATTGGGTAGAGCAGATCCAAGATGTGCTAGCTTCATCATGTGTATGTATATCAACCGGTCGCGAACAAATCCATAAAAATTGCGAACTTCCCATATGTGCCTAGGGCCACATTCCGACTTGTCAATCAATCTTTATACCCGATGATCGTTCATCGATCGTATGCTTTGTACTTGCTCCACCATTTTCCCACTTCATGATGACTCCTCATGATCTTATCATAGACAGCGTGAGTTTCGGTCGCCTCCATCAGCGGTCAGAGGCTATGGAATCCTTTTTCACCCATTTTTGGTTTTTGTTCACAGGAAGCAAAATTCTTTTATTCAGAAGTTTTTCCTTAAATTGCGCTGCTTTGAAAATTAAATTCAATAAATATAATACTTGATATTTTCAGGCATATACGAGCATGTATGTTTTACTAAGCATTGCTTAACTACTTTACGAGTATTATCCAAGTGAAACAGGAGCATACACACCAACAATTTATTGAGTAACTTAGCCACAGTTTTTTCCTAAATATGGTATTGTTGTAGTAGATATGTATGTAAATACTGTGTATTAATCTTAATTTGTTACGATCGAAAATTTATTGATGATCGTAGTTCTCACACTAAATCTGAATGTTTAAACAGTTGAATGACACGATACTGAGATTTATTTTTATAATTGGAAATCCAGACGACTTGGCTATGGTGTATGGTTTATGATACGAATAGTTATTGCTTTAAATGAATCAGGTTTATTTGTACCCGTATTAATGCTTACAAATTGTATATTCAGAGCAGAATAATATTGGAGTCGTTGGGAACAGGAGTGATTTAAGTCAATAACTTCAAATGTTTAATTTCCATGTTGTAGTAGATGTTCCGCGGAGAATAAAATATTTTTGTAATGTATTTTGCCATTGCGCATGCTATGTATTTTACATTGAAATATTGAAATATTGCAAATGAGGTTAAAGTAACTGGTAGGCCAGGAATAAATATAATTATAGGGTTTTCCAATAAGGACTTTTTTTAAAATAAAACACAAACCATTTGAGATATTTCAAAAACTTTATTATGAGCTTGAAGTACAATCAAAACATTTATGAATGGAACTCGACTTCGTTCATATGGCCACCGTTGGCACCATTGCAGCGGTCGATTCGTTGGACCCAATTTTCAACGACTTGGCCACACATTTCGGCCGAAACGGAAGCTATTTCGCGTTCAATTTTGGCTCTGAGCTCTTCCAACGTCGTCGGCGTGTTGGAATAAACCAATGACTTAACGTAGCCCCACAGAAAATAGTCAAGCGGCGTTAAATCGCACGAACGAGGCGGCCAATCGGCTGGCCCATTTCTTGAGATAACACGCTCACAATACTTACTCTTTAATAAATCGATTGTAGCGTGTGATGTGTGGCTTGTGGCATCATCCAAAATATGGCCCAAAAACGCCGCCGACATGCAAACCGCACCAAACAGTTATTTTTTCTGGATGAAGTGGTGATTCATGAAGCACATGTGGATTTTCATAACACATATTTTGCTTATTGACGAACTCATTGAGCCAAAAATGAGCTTCGTCACTGAAGATGATTTTGCGATGAAATTCATCATCTTGGCGCATCTTTTCCAGCACCCAATCGGAGAACGTACGTCGCTTCAAATGGTCCATCGGCTTCAATTCTTGAGTCAGCTTGATCTTGTATGAGTGTAAGCCAAGATCCTTACGCAAAATACGCCATAATGTGGTCTGAGCGATGCCCAATTCTTGAGAATGCCGTGGAATTGACTGATTTGGACCGTTTGCTACGGACGCCTGAACGGCAGCGATATTTTGGACACTTCGACCAACCCGTTGTCTCACTGACACGGCAACATCACACAACGAATATGTAGTCTCAAATTTTCGCAATAAACTTGTTATTGCCTGTCTACTAGGGCGTAAATTACGACCGAAAATTGGAGTTAACGCTCTAAAAGTTGCAGTCACCGACTCCGAATTTCGGTAGAAAATTTTTATAATTTGCAGACGTTGCTCGTCTGTGTACTTTACCATGATGAAAATGTTGAGTTTACTGCACAAACTGACAGTGATTAGTGAAAGAGTGCGTTCACAAATTAAATTCAAAGTTGTCAAGTCCCTATTGTAAAACCCTTTATAATTAAAATAAGTTAAGTCATCTTGTCATGGAGATAATGACAGAGCAGTAAAGTGTTGTGTAATCCAGTAAAACTAAGTTAACCACTCTCAATGGTCTCACCACGCTGAAAAATTCGGCAGCGTTGGGCGCTGTAGGTACTTAGGTACTTACTGTAGGTACTTAGGTACTTGGTAACCACTGCGCTCTATCTGAAAATATTGCAATAATTCCATTTTTATTGACCTTGGGCAAGGCTTATAAAATTAGATAAGCAAATTCAAGACCTACATACAATGGGGGGGCAGCCATAACCGAAGACAACCGAAAGTTGTCAAGTCCCTATTGGGAAACCCTTTACTTGGTTTTGAATAAAACTGATTTCAATTAGCCCTCCGTATGTATAAAAATGAACAAAACCTTTGAAAATAATTTTTTTTTTTGTGCACTGTACACACCCGAACATTATTTATAAACCGTTTAAATATTTGTCACGTATAAAATATTAACAGCTACATATGGCTTCCGAGTACATGCATTACTAAATTAATATATTTTCTGTGAAAAAGCTTACGCAGTGGTTTTACCAGCGAGGAGAAATACTTCTGCAGAAGATTTGAGTCGCGGACTTGAATATATTAAGGTCTTTAAGTACCCTGACTTCTACACGGGTGTAAAATTGGAATGGAAAGTTCCATAGAAGATTCGACGCACTCAATTATAGGCGGGGACGAAACACAATCTGGAAGTGTTAAGCTGTCCGCAAAGTGTACAGCAAGTAAACTGGCCTTGTCCAAAGAGCTGACAGCTGGAATGTCATTGTAAATGAGCGTTGCGATAGATGATGAGGCAGAATTTCTAATGTTTTTGAAGAACCCTGACAAGCTCTTTACAGCTCGAGTCGTACCACACCTTTCTTTTGGTTTTAATACTCTTCATCCGATGAGGGATAAAACATCTCATTCCAAAGAGAATAGTGTCAGTGATCATATCAGCAACGGCATTAACGTCGTTATTGAGGAAACATAACGGATCAGTTGAAATCCATAAAGAAGGTGTTAAGTCCGCTCCGATTGGCTTTCTCGTATTGTCACATGGTTCTTCTAGGAATGTTTGTTCTCACTGTGATCAGTGTAGGAGAAATTAGCTGATATGACACAATGCTCCGACGAGCATAGAGGGGAGAGCACGCCAACGGAGTACTTATTAGTGTGGGAAGTTAAAAACAAGTCTAGGGTGTTGACGGGCATGACTACCAACGTCTGGTATTCGTTTGGGCTCATTTATAAGATGGGTCAAGTTGTTTTCCGCAGCGAAGTTCTCAACACACCGTCCTTCAGGTGTTGTCTGCTCAGAATGTCCAGATTTCAGTATGAGGATACAGTGATACAAGTCTTTGTACGGAGTCAGACAACGCATCAAACTCGTTAAAGGTGGAATTACTGTCCAGTTTGGGGCTTCTGTAAATAAAGCAGTAGTGGATAATTTGCTTACGAAGATGGAATTTTGGAATTTTAATCACAGGAAATTGATCACATTATTGTGGAATGGTGAGACCGTGGTGGGAAAAGAGTAAAGGCACTAGATCGTAGCCAGGCAGCTTCAGATCAGAGTGATCTGAGAGATGTAGGCGGGGATCTACCCGTGTTTCAATAAGTGCCAATACAGTTGGTCTGTATTTACAGACTTCTTGGATGTACGCAGAAAAGTGATTACTTTTTGGCCCGCGTTTACTCGTATTTGACATGTCCACTCTAAATTCGCTGGCCAATTTCAAAAACAAACACAAAAAACACAAACACCGACCATGTTAAGCAATGCTGGGAAGTCAAAATTCAGATGTAGGTTTACCGAATCAAATTTTATCTGTCGATTGTGAGGTTCCGTCCAATTCGTTGATGTTGTGTGTCAATTCTTGTTGACAGCATATACTTGGTGTTGCCCTCATTTACCACTGAACTTAGATGGTTGCTCCCGCTTTAATACTAGCGAAAGTGCCGGTGACAACCCGCTGAGTTCTACCAATTATTTCGATATCATCGGCGTACGCTATTAGTTGCACAGACTTTTAAAAAATCGTGCCCCCTGTGTTACTTGTGAGTTCCGCACAATTCTTCCAAGTATGATGTTAAAGAAGTCACATGACAGCGCATCACCTTGTCTAAAACCTTTTTTGAAATCGAAAATCTCTTATACCTCTATAGGTGACACAATTGAGGGGGTCTACTTTTTTATGGATCGGGCATAGAGCGCTCATATTTCATTCATCAGACATACACTCTTCTGACCAGTTCTGAGAATGCTCTCCACAAAGCTTTCAACAGCTTTGTTGGATTTTAGCTTAGATATTGTTATTCTTACTTCGTTCTGGTCAGGTGGACGAAAGTTGTAGCTATCATAGTCTCAGTTGAATGGCCTATTCTGCCTGACGGCGGCATGTTGGGCTTCTTCGCCGTTATACAGTTTGCAAAAAAAGTTTTTTCATATTTTCAGCACCGACTGTGACTCCATTACAAGGTTTGCTTCATCATCTCTACAGACTTCTGTACGGTCTTCTTGCCTTGACACATTCTTTTTACCTATTGGTAAAATTACCGTACATTATTCTTGGAGTACAACCTCAAAATGTATTCGATCGTGCGCTTCTATTGCTCGTCTCTGATGGCACGTTGGTAGATGCAGGCGGCACAAGAGTTGTTGAGAGATTGCGGTTACTTGCGACTGCAACTTTTCGACGTTATACTCGTATCTTGGCTGCAACAAGGTCGTGATGCTGGCTGCATTTAGAAGAATTTGCTCCCTTATTCAAATTATTAACATACTCATCATCACAAGTAAAAAAAAGTGTCCACGTGATCGCCTTCGGAGACAATACTATTACAATTGTCTCACTACAGCATTATACAATTTTTAAAAAGTTTCAAGTTAAGCACTTTTTCTATTCTCTCTCTCCCACACTCTCTTTTTCTCTCTTACATTGATCCTGCACTCCATTTTTCTTTCTTCCTACTTTCGTCTCTCTTTTTTTTGCTATACCACACATTTTACCACACATTGTAAAATGGCCCATGTAAACTGGTCTTATATAACTAAAGAAAGCAATTCCAAATGACAAATCCTTTTCACCAGTGTTTCCACGAAAAGAGCGTTCATAACTATTATATTATATAGTATATTTTCTTCAACTTTTCACATGTTTAGCGATTGTGCATCTTTCATTCTAATTCATTCCTTCGTAAATATTTTCGAAAACGAAACCTGTGCTTTCCTTTACAACAAGGACAACTGCCAACAACTGTCACGCTGTTTTTTTTTTTCGTTGAGTTAATTTTGGGACGCCTTTTATTATCTTAGCATAAAATGAAATGCTCTTTTACTTTCTATTGAAATTTGCATAATAAGTAATTTTGAAATATCTGGATTGTTAGTGTATGCGAAACTTTCAGCATCACTCGGTATCAGTGCCATTTTCAGAATTTCATTTCCAAATTTGCATAATTTCCCAGATCATTGTTCAGCAGATTTTTGAACATGTCATATTCATTAGAGAAAGAAAAACTATTCACAGTACGACCTCAACCTCTTCAATTCCCTTTCAATATTTTTAAATTCGAATAAGGTTCTGAGAAAAATGTCGAAATTAACATGGAAACGGTTTTTGCTTCAATTGCCTCAGTTTTCTTTTACCAGCCACCATTTCAGTTAAAGTACAATCTGCATGTACATACTTACATAATGATGGAGGCGAACTGCAAAAAGTACAACATGTACACAAGATAGGAAAATCGCAAAATTGCAGTCAATTTCTGCTTGCACACTGCAATGGTATTATCATGGCAAAATATTTGCATTTTATAGCAAAAACATACGAATGTATTATATGTACATATGAATTAGCACATCTTAAAATGTTTCGAAAATGTTTGGTTAGATTTCAAAGCAGTATACTCGTACACATATGCTTTATTAAGTGTTATATATTACATGTATCCGTAGATTTTTATATTTTATCTCATGAAAATTGTATCTTTTGTTTTAGTTGCACCACTTTATTTTATATTAAATACAGTATGTCCGAGTAGAAATATGGTATAAGCAATATTATTTAATGAGTTATCTTATGATTCACAGTTTTCCTCATGCGATATAAAATGGTTTCGTGCAACAAAATATCCAGCAACGTACACAAATGCGGAAGTATGGCTTCCGTTTAAAAAGAATAACAAAATCGTTTTAGTTTGCTATCACAGAACCCATTAATTGAATTAACGTCAATGTGCGAACCCTGCATTTATCTACTTTTCGCCTATTTTCTTTTAGAAAGTCACATAAGAATGCTTATATCACCGACTGTCAGAAAATCCATTTTACAAAAAAAAAATGCACTGCAAACATTTCAGCTAACATCAAAATCTCCAATCAAGAGCTAAATGGATTATGTGAAACATGTGCAATATATAAATATCCATATGCATACATAGAAGTATGTCCATACATACATACTGTTAAATCTTGTGAGAATTTACTCGTGTCCAAATCCAGTGGCTGTTCTCTGTATTTACCAAAGAAACTATACACAAATTGTACAATTTATTTGAACTATATCCGCATCTTTATGCAGCGAAAATTCTTTGGATATGACCTCAATTCCAATGGCTCGCATAACTGCATGCATACCAGCGCCAAAGTCAAGACACTCCTCTCCACTTCACATCATTGCAACAGCATCAGCAACTGCAAACTGCAACTTTTTGTTACGAGTAGAGATGGCTATTTGATACAATGCAAATAAACAAGCACACCTTTAAAAGTAGGTTCGGTATGCGTCCGAAATGTCGAATTTCTAGCATTATACCGTAATCATAATCAAGATTCAAATTAGAAAGAGAGGTGCAGAAGAAGACACGAAAAAACTTGCAACGGATTATAGCTTGAATTGGAGTTGGAAACATTGAAAGTTCTCTCTGTGAATGCCCAAGTTAATCCAAAGTCTAAAATGCGCAGGCATCTACATTCATATCTACATCGAAATCGTCATCATCATTAAATTTCCTTCTGCCCCGCCGGTCGCGTCGATCCTCAACACATTCAAGTACTCGAATTCCCAATACCGAGGAGCGTTAGAAAATTAATATAACTCACAAGACTTTTTTAGTGCCTTACTCGTGGTTCATTGCACCAGAAGGTCATATCATACCGCGATATGAACGTCGGTTAAATGAAATTTGCGTTCACAGCTTCCAGTTGATTATGATGATGCTGCTCAGTGGATATTTTGTTAAAAGGAATGGGCTGTGCATTATCTCTTATCCTATTTCGTGCTTGGCGCTGTATTTATTTTACTTACAGAGTCTAGTTCAAAACAAGATTTTGGAAATTCTATCTTCTATCTACACGCCTGAAGACGTATGTGTATATGTGTGTAGTAAATTTGTCACTATGTTGAATAGTGTACATGGCATCTGGTTGGAATTTCTTCCTTCTGGTATTTTTAGGATTTATCTGACAGATAAGATAAAATAAATAACCACGTTATAAGAAGTGTGATTGCTGATGAATACTGGTTAAGGAGTTAGAAGTATAAACCTTCGTGGAAGATTTAAAGCGTTTCAGGAAGTGTACAATAGCTGGTACTAATATGAAAGTAGCCGAAATGTGTGCGGCCGATCGGTCACGCCAAGAATTTCCTGATAAAGAGATCTTGTTGTATTCTTCATTGGTTATTGATATTTCATATATTGTACTATAAGAATTTAGGAAACCTATTACCCATAAAAGTTCGACCTGTCAGATGTAGGACCCTGGTATTAACGAAATCATAGTTAGTACTGTATTGACTGTTCTAAAACTTTTGCTATTCCTTGAATAACCGAAATAATTCTGCCCGATTTTTTTCAAAATTTTTTCAAACGTGTGCTATGTTAATAGATTTCAACTAGTACTGCAAAAATTTCGAAAGAGTCCTCTATTTTCAAGAAAAAAATTAATTGTATTTTGTGTACGCCTTAAAACGTAAATATATCACAAAATTTCCATTTCCGATGGTGAATTTTCCCATCATAAAATTAAAAATAAAAATATATACGACATTAACATAATATGTACATATATGTTTGCAAAGCAAGAATAACAAATAACAAGAAAACTCGGAAATAGCTTAGTTTAGTTTAGGGCACAATGAAAAATACAAACCAAATTAAGGTGGATTTTAACGATATAAACAAATTTGTAAAAAGTAAGCAATAAAAAATTTTGTCTTTGACATATTTTAAGAAAAAAATCGTATGGGCGACCATTTTTTTGAGTACTAGGTATATTATTTCAAAGTTGCAAAACGTGGGGGTTAATAAGATATTTTTCCGAAAAAAATTATGAAAAAATCACAATTTTATGTATTAACAAAAACAAAATCACTTTTGATCTGCAATAACTTTTGACAAATTAATCCCACGGTACAGTGTTTTATGCCCTCCTATGGAGTACCGGTGGTCCTGCAACTCAACTAGACCTATGACGGGCAGCTTTTAACTGGTCAAATCTTAGCAATCTTCGGTGGCGTCATCTGAAAACCGTTACAATAAGACCGGACATTTGTTCTACCCCCGCTTTTTATTAGACACTTTTATTAATAGAAGAAACTTTGACAATTGGGCGAGTGCCCCTATTGCAATACAGTGGGCAAATACAGCCTATACGCCATAGTCTACGGGAACAGACACAGGCCTATTGATTTTGTGACGGAACGTTATATAACTATATTCAGCACACTACTGTTTCCATACCTTGATATCCTTAAAGGGATCTGGCTGACTGCTCATCAACAATCAGTCAACCTAATTGATGGCATTGCGCTCGACGGAAGGCACCCTTCCAGTGTTTTGGATGTCCGAACGTTCCGAGTAGGTAGCATATAGCCGGACTATTATCTGGTTGTAGCCAACATACGAATCACTGTCGAACGACTACAGTCATAATAGACCGCTAGGTCGTTTTCCGATCGGGAAACTCGTGGAGTCTTACGCCGCTAGTATCGCACGTAGAAAAAAGACCCAGAGAGAGAGAGGCCGTGTTTTATGTACTGGGTTTCAACCCGCCCCAAACCTTGGTTCAATGACGAATGCAGACAAACAAACCTGATGTGCAGAGCGGATCTGCAGTAAATGACGAGAGGGGTCCGCGAGCTCTATGAGCAGAAAAGAAGGGAAGAACATTGACTCCTGTAAAAACAAAGAGGTGCTACCCAATAAAATAAGCATAGTAGAACCGCAGTCGGTGCTGAAAATCTGGAAAGATGGCGATCAACATTCCACCGACAGACCAAGCAGAATGAACTATTCAACCTTGATGAAGACAGACAATATTTCCGTCTACCCGACAAAGATCAAGTCAGGACAGCAAATTCGCCAATCTCTGTCCACTTAAAAACAAAACTATAAAATTACGAGCAACTAAAAAAAAAAAGAAAGTAAAAGAAGACAAGAACTAAAACGAGAAATAAAAACAATATTTACCTATAACAAGTTAATGAACGGATTGACGGTCTGAATTAAATTCATTTTATTTTTTTAATTTCTGAACAATCACTCTACCGAAGCACAAGTGCTAAAATAACGGTTGCCACGGCCAGTGTCGTTCTTTTTGCAACTCCATTCTCTACCTTTCTTCGTTCATTTCCCGCACCAATAAAAACGTCTTCATAAACAAATAAATAAATTTGGCAATAAAACTTCGACTACCGCCATCAACTGGTACCATTACTTTAGTTTTGCAGCTGGCGGGCGTAAGGCCATCGTTTTCGGTGAGGACTCTAAAGGCACGTGACCTGCTTTTGTAACCAACGACAACTGCTGTTCCATATAGAGGAAGTTCCATTTCTTTGTTTTTCCTCTTTTTTGCGGTTGACTTAAGCGATGAATAATTATGGCTCAAAAAAATACTTGCTTATTCGCGGATATGTTAATATTAACAAATGTAGTGACAACGAATGGAATGTAGGCATGCCACGTTTCTCATTATTATTATTTTTTCCTTTGCGTCGTATTATGGATCCTGAATAGGATAGTGTCGCATATTTTTGCAATATCAATCTAGGTATTTCTATTGATTTTGGTTGTTTTGTTGGGCACAGTTTTATTCTTGTTATCCATTTGAATTGAGAGTTCATATTTAAATTACAGTTATTGCTTTGGTTATTTAAAATATGTTTTAGGATATCGAATTTTAAAATATTAATCAGTTCCCGGGCGTGTACAGGATCTTGAATTTTGTCAGTCCACAACTTGAAACGTCTTACAAAAGCTGCTTTGGGTAGTCCCTTACAAAATTCAATTAAGAGGGGAAGTGGGACTATGTACTATGTACCCTTATCACTATGGCCAGGTTAGGCCTATTGAGACCAATACCATCGATTGGATCTTATACCGTTCGATTGCCTTCTGTGGGGATAAGTGAAATCGTTTGTTACATTACGTGTAACGGTGCAAAAATTGCCGCAGTCGGGATTTGAAATTCTTACACATTCAACGTACTCTCCTGATGTTCCTCCAATGGACTATCACCTTTTCCGCAGTCTAGAGTCATTTGGTCGGCAGAAGGTATTCCGAAACCGAGGTCATAAAAGCCAACGAAGACTTTTTAGCGTCTAAAAAGCAAACCTTCTATAAAACAAAGGAATAATGGATCTTGAATTACGTTGGAAAAAATTTATAGATGCTAACGGATCATATTTTGACTAAATAAAATATTAGCTTTTTACCTCAAAATCGGGCATATAATGTGGTACAACCTAATATATATGAAAATCGATAAGACGTGACCAATATCTGGCAAATATTATTGCATGACGAGCAATTAAAACAAAAAGCAGCTGTTAAGTAAAAATTTACCTATAATAAAGAAAGAACACGAACAAAATTCCAAACTGGGGGTGGCCGTGGTGTAGTGGTACTAGCAATCGCTTCTCACTCGGAAGGGTCTAGGTTCGAATCCTGCCCATGAACAAGTCTTTCAAGTTTTTCAGTTGTGTAATTGTAACTCAGACAGAAAAATTCTGCGTGTGAAGGCATAACACTGACACGTAGATTTGGCTGTTGTAGAGTTTCAAGCACAAATAATTACTGCGAATTATAACCTTCCACTCTGAGTGAAGAAAAAAATCTCCGTCCTATTCGGACTCCCACCCCCGGAGAGCAAGTACCGAAACTAAATACACCTGAGTTTCAAACCACTACACAACAATTTTCCTTTCTCCTCCTTTCTGGGCGGCAACAGTAAGCAAGGGTATCTAACCCCTTAGAGGTGCGTAAATTATAAAAAATAAAAAAATCCTTAAAGGAATGACTGATCATCACATACCATATGAATCGGTGATTGTTAAGACAACATAAGTAACATTCTTATTTTTTTACAGAGAGACAAAAACGCTATATTCCTGAGATAGCGGTTTAATTGATAATATGAATTTTATAATCTGTTTAGGGGCAGTCTTGTGAATTATAAACAGTGCACAATTTTTAAAAAAAAAAAGTCTTAAGGTAGGAGATTTAAAGTAAAAAAAATTTTTTTATGTTGTTTAACACTCAACGGTTTAGTGAGAGTCAAAACAACTTAAGTACTTCAAGTTATTTTGTTTTAACACTAACTTTACTTCCTAAACCTTAGCAAGATTGACTGAAAATAAATAAAAAACACGACGTTTTGAGTTAACATTTTATTGCAAAAAAAAAACAAGATTCTGGACAAAAAGCTGTGTAATTTTTGTAGGCAGTCTTGATAATTAAGTTAAAGCTTCATTAAAAAAACGCAGCTTCAAGCCAGAAATTCATTTAAAGAAATAATAAAAAAAAAATCTATTCTTATTCTTAATTAAAAAAAAACTATGTTAGGTATCATAACATAGTTATGTTATCAGTTATAATTATACTCGTATATATATAAATCAGTCATAAGTTCCATCATCATTGTGGCCTTCCAGGCCAGATGCTGTGGGCCAGTATTTAATATCATTATAAAATAATTGCTTCTTTTCAGGTACATATGGTAAAAGTTTTATGATGTCCGCTATATTTTTTTCGTTAATCGGTCACTTGTCCGTGTAGGCCGTTTCTGTAGGAAAAGTTAGAACTTCTTGGCCACCTTAAAACAAAAGTGAATGCTGACATTCCATCAATGAATGCCTTGCATATAACTTTTCAATATTATCACTCTCGTGAATAAAATATGTGTACTTTGAAATTTGGAAAGATACTTTTTTGCCTTTAGGGACAGACCCTCCATAAGAGCAAATTTATAAGCATGTCCTTTCACAGTGAAATTTTTATGTGAATCAATAATGATCGTAGTGAGTTCTTATACATCGTACCAGAAAATTTTTTAAATTTCTTTTGATCCACCCAAATGCTCTATCACATGGCAGAAATGAATGTCCTCTTATAGGATATATCTGTTCAATTTTTAAAAATTTCGCAATTTCTACAAGCGCTGCAAGATATCGTAGTAAGGTATTATTCTTATTTTGCCCTTCACATCCATCGCTGAATATGAAAAGATGTTCAACATTTTGTGGCACATGATTGTTTATGTAGTCATCAAGAAAAGAAGTGACTTCATTGTGAGATTTCCCAGCTATACCTTCGTGGTAGATGTAAAATTTTGATGAAACAGTCTTAAGATTGGTGATACAAAAAACATTTAGTCAGTTGGCGCAGATAAAATACCTCTTGAATCGGTTACTGAGGAAGGGAAATATACATCATATAGTGAACCGCAATACCAAGAACAGAGTCATCATATTTTGGACTTTTATTGCTACACAATGTTGTGACTTCTTGAAGCTTATGACAGAATTTTTTGCATCTTCTCTTATGGACCATCAGCTCAGCTTCTGCACATCTCTTTGCAACTTCATTCAACGACGGAGATTTTACTTTAACTTCTAGTAGTTCGCATGTACAGCAGGTGTCAACTTGTGGCCTTCTATCTATCTATCATTAAAATTTTTTAAGTAGAACTTTCACACTACTGCTTACATATTGTTCCTTAAATAAGTTGTGCATTTTTTTTACATCAAGTTTGGCATCCAAATATTTAATTTCTTTTGATGAATAATGGCTAACTCTCTATGCAAAAGACTTTATATGATCTTCGATTTTAAGACACACTTCACCAGATATCGCGTTATTGCACCTTGTTTCAATAAGTTACAAATTCTTCGCAGTCTTACAGATGTTACAGCAAAACTGTTTTGAAATGCAATTTTGCAATGAACTTTGTATGTTCTGGTAAAATGGTAAACTTATAAAATGTTAGCAGACAAACCTTCAGTTTACCAGCATCCTTAGTAGATAGAAAATAGTGGTACCTACGTAGCTCTACGTATTCTGGTCTTTAGGCCAATTTTTCCAGGTTGATCAGGTTGTTGTTCACGGCTTGCAGAGTGATTGGGCGTTTTAGCCCTTGAAGTGGGATCTGATTCAGCATTGGAATGAGGTTGTTCTTCAAGTCCTGGAGCTAGCTGTTGTTTGGTTCGACGAGTTACGCTAACATTTTCAATGTTCTGTTGAAGAAAGTAGTCCTGCTCGTTCTTCGTTTCCAATTGATGATAATTTTGGAACAATTCCATCGCCCCGCCGACATCAATAACATTGTAACAATGGCGTTTGCATCTTAATTAAGAAACAATATTGCAACAGCCAACGTAGAACGAAAAGAAAATAATTACCTGCAATCTGAACCCATTTGCAATGGGTTTGATTTGAAAGACCGCGAACAAATGAAAATAGCAGTCAGTAAAAACTGCATAAAATGACATCTGACATTACTACGTGTTGCCAGCGTTGAGTGTAAAAACAAACTTATTGTATGCACTTAATGTCTTTTAGCACTCATTTGTCAAAATGGCAGAAGAGCTATGTTGTTTTAGCACCCAACGCCAATTTCGCGCTCGAATTTTTGTGTGTTCAAGGTTTCTAATTGTCTTGTGTTTTCTCACAACGAAAGCTCTACCGCTGAAATTGTAAATGCGTTATAAAACGAATTTCAAAAAAAATTGTTACTTATGTTGTTTTAACAATCACCGATTCATATGTACAACTGATTATTCTTTATGGAAATCAAGAACAAATGTTAAAACGCCAATAACGCAGATAACGCTCATTCATGCTTGGCAAGAAATAACGGCCAAAAAGCCGAAATATTCGCTAAAAATCTGGAATATACTTGTAGTACAATATATGTGTAGTACATACTCGGATATCTCATATTAACATCAGTGAAAAAAACCATGAGATATAAGACTTGCGACTCTAGACGAACTTAGAAATGAAATAAAAAATTATATACATAAATAAAATGAAATGCCCGGGCTTAGATGTTATAACTGGTACTCGTAACTCTATCCCTATAGGCCTATAACCAGTAATATCCCAGCTTCTTGAAAAATAGCCGGTTAAACGCTTAAATCCGGTTCCAGAAAGGAAAATACGGTTCCATTCTCAAAGAAATCAATCAACAATCGAAGAATCCAAAAAACAACAATCTTTTTACCCGACTGCGCTATGCAAAAGGAAGGGTAATGTGTTTATCAGCATATATATGTATGTTTGTTCTTTTGTGGCACTCTAGAGACCAAACGCGTGGGCCGATTTTGATGGTTCTTACATCTAAATCTAAAAAAAATTATAAAACCCGACTGAGTAAAAAATTGACTTTAAATATGAACTAAAAAGAAAACAACAAGTTCAGTAGTCTAGAATTCTGTTAAGAAATATTAAATAACCACACCATTGAAATAGTTTCATAATTATTTGTGTTTCATAAAACAAATAATAAATTCTAATGCGGAGCTTAGCAACTTAAAGAGTCGGGACCCATTAAACATATAGACCAGCTCAAATTTTCCAAATAATGGTCCCTATTGTCATCCCAGCACTTGTAATTGAAATTGGCAGTTGTTCAGCAATTACCTCTACTTGCTGGGCAAAAAGAACTGCCCATCTTTAAAGCCTTGTTGCCCAAATCTGCTACCTAAACAGACCACTTTCAGAAATGGTTTTATTCTTGAAATCGTTTTCCATTTCACTCAAACATTCCACTTCTGGTGGTATAGTAGATAATGTCATGTTATTCCAAAATCCTGTCGGTGGTATTTTATTTTTCAATAAGTTTGTTGCGTATCGATTACAACAACTAAATTGACTTGGACTATCTGATGGTAAAACATTCGACTGGTTTTTTGAAATCGACCTTGTTTGATTTTGATAACATAATTTGTTGCAAATGTGGCATACATGGTTTGCTATTTGTGATAAAGAATCATTGAATATTGATGAGTCATGTGAGAAAAGTTGTTCCGGATAATGAAGCCTGGAATTCATCCATAAATGTGTAAGTCTATTATCTCTTGATGTTGGTGATTCGTCGTCGCATATCTGAGACGCATGTGCAGTCATAGACTACAATCTTTGGGATCGGGCTGTCGGAGATTCGTTGTAACGTATTTGAGACACATGTTTACTCATAGACGACAGTCGATGATATCGTGTCGTTGGCGATTCTAGCCCTTCCCATTATTGGGAAATCAGAAATCAAAGAAATCAGAACTTCACAAGACCCAACTCCGGGTTGCAAACGCAAGCTCACCCTATGCCACCTACAGAACCAATGGAACTAGGTTCAGAACAATCACGATTTAGACAATCTACAATGCACTAACCGTCAAATAGGACAAACCAGTCCAGGCATAGCAACACTCCACGATATTTTATCGAAGAAGTACATAACGTCAACGCAAGAAAACGATCGGGAAGAAACTCTTGCCAGATTCAAGAATTGTAATATGTCGCTCCAGCCCCATCAATGGCCGTCGATCCATTCCGAGGGGGAAGAGTTGCAGTTACATTGTCACCTGACCTTCAGCCACCTATCAACCGCCAGACGTTCATCGAACTTATTTAATAATTAGCATATTCATCTAATTCCAAATATATTTTCACATGTACTTTATTGTTAATCAACACAAATTCTTTAATTCTAAAATCTTAACAAATGTAATAAAGGGTTTTCCAATAGGGACTTGACAACTTTGAATTTAATTTGTGAACGCACTCTTTCACTAATCATCAAACTGTCACTGTCAATTTATTCAGTAAACTCAACATTTTCATTATAGTAAAGTACACGAACGAGAAACGTCTGCAAATTATAAAAATTTTCTACCGATATTCAGAGTCGGTGACTGCAACTTTAAGAGCGTTAACTCAAATTTCTGGTCGTAATTCTCGCCCTAGTAGACAGACAATAACAAGTTTAGTGCAAAAATTTGAGTCTACATATTCGTTGTGTGATGTTGCCGTGTCAGTGAGACAACGGGTTGGTCGAAGTGTCGAAAATATCGCTGCCGTGAAGGCGTCCGAACAAACGATCCAAATCAGTCAATTCCACGGCATTCTCAAGAATTGGGCATCGCTCAGACCACATTACGGCGTATTTTGCGTAAGGATCTTGGTTTACACCCATACAAGATCAAGCTGACTCAAGAATTGAAGACGATGGACCATTTGAAGCGACGTACGTTCTCCGATTGGGTTCTGGAGAAGATGCGCCAAGATGATGAATTTAATTGCAAAATCATCTTCAGTGACGAAGCTCATTTTTGGCTCAATGGGTTCGTCAATAAGCAAAATATGCGTTATTGGTCGGGTGAAAATCCACATGTGCTTCATGAATCACCACTTCATCCACCAAAAATAACTGTTTGGTGCGGTTTGCATGTCGGCGGCGTTTCTGGCCATATCGCCGCCATAACGATCGTCACGTTACTGTGAATGGTCACCGTTATCGCGCAATGATCACCGATTATTTTTGACCCGAATTGGAAAATATGGACTTGGACGACATGTGGTTTCAACAGGATGATGCCACAAGCCAAGCCAGCACACGCTACAATCGATTTATTGAAGAGTAAGTATGGTGAGCGCCGACGACGTTGGAAGAGCTCAGAGCCAACATTGATCGCGAAATAGCGGACTTTTCGGCCGAAATGTGTGGCCGAGTCGTGGAAAATTGGGTCCAACCAATCGACCGCTGCAAACGTGCCTGCGGTGGCCATATGAACGAAGTCGAGTTCCATTCATAAATGTTTTGATTGTACTTCAAGCTGATAATAAAGTTTTTGAAATATCTCAAATGGTTTGCGTTTTATTTTAAAAAAAAGTTGTCAAGTCCTTATTGGAAAACCCTATATTTAAAGCTCTAAACCCACTTAAAGATGGAAAACTGCAGGATTCTCGATCGAATTTCCGTCGAGTTCTATAAGTATGACACAAACAAACTATTAAATAAGTTCTATGTTGTTTTTAACACCATTTTAGAAGATGGGGTAATTCCTCTTCTGAAAAAAAAACTGTTCATTTATTTCAAAAACATTCAAATACTACAACTCCATTGCATATTACGGATCATAGCCGAATCCAGTTAAGAAACAAACGTGTGAACGAAGACTCACTATTATACCAAACTTACAAATTTCTTGGAGACGCGGAAAGATATTGAGACAGATCCCGGTACCTTTTAATGAAACATAACTTCAACTAGTGTCTTTTTTTATACTTTTAAACTAATTTCTCGAAAACCTGACTAACGGTAATTTATAAATATATTATTTACACTTTATGGTCAGATGGTTACAGTGATGGTCAGAATAAATCAACATTAAAATAATCTTTGAGGTCAACACGGTCGGTGTACTATATGCCCCATAGACCCGTATATTGAGAAGATAAAGACACCACCAAGTTACGTATTGCACTCGACGCTTCAGCACATACTCGTACAGCCAATAAGCTTTCGCTTAATGGTCACTTAGAGGTGAGAAACAACCTTTTGCCAGACGTCTTAACGGTTTTGACGTGGTAAAATAGGGCTCACAGGTGATATCGAAAAGGCCTTCCTACAGATAGTTTTAGCTGTGCCGGATCGGGAAAGTCATCGTTTTTCTTTTCTTTTAAGGATATCACAAGACTATATAAATAAATATCGTAACTGAATATTGTAACTTAAGATTTATTATCGCAGTCGCGCACTGAATTACAAAACAATTAACTTGAGGATATGATAAATATTGGGTTGTACAACATGAAATGATTTTATATTAAAAATTTAAAAGCCAATATTATTTTTCCGTAAATTTTTATTCAATTAAAATAGAATCCATTCGCATCTATGACATTCTTCCAACGTGATGCAAGGTCAAATATTCCTTCAAAGGTTTTTATGACCTGCTCGGTTCCGGAAGACCTTCTGCCGGCAAAATGAATCCAGATTGTGGAAAAGTTGGTAGTCCGTTGGGGATTACGGAATGCGGAACTTGCGGAAGAATTTCAAATCTCAACTGCAACAGTTTTTGCATCGTTACTTGTGAGGTATGGGGTCTAGCAATTTCATGCAAAAGGATCGGACCATGCCAATTGACCAACACAGGTTGCATTTCAGACGATTTTGCATGCAATATGTCGATTTCCTCACAATATTTGATAGCGTTTATCGTTTCTCCTAGTTGAAGAAATGAAAAGTGGATTCGTCCTTCCGATGTCCACCAAATTGTCACCATAACCTTATTTGGGTGATGATCGGGCTTGAGGATGGGTTTTGGTTTTTCATCTGCATCCAACCACTGCTCAGATCTTTTACGATTATCATACAATATCCAATCCACAATATCCGGTGCAAAACGGTTCAGTTTGGTTTGTTAATGTGCGCAGATTTCCAGGCAGGTTTTTTGGGATTCGTTCAGTTCACGGAGTACTCAGTTATTGAGTTTCTTTACCTTTCCTATAAGAGGAAGGTGTCGACTTATTGTCATTGGGTATACTCCCATGCTTTGTGCAATCTCCCGCACCGATTTCATTGGGTCCGCATCCACCGTTGCTTCACCATCCCCAGATATCGCTAAACCTTAATTTTTCTTCTAGTTTTTAAGTTTGTATTAAGCCAAAATAAATGAGGGCGTCAACCCCCACCAAAATTGAGCGTCATTAATGCTTTTCATTGCCAATAACGCATTATGTCCCATTTTAAATTCGTAAAGGAAGAGGAAGAGGATCCATGCCGACAGCATGGAACATAATTCCCAGAAAAAAAAATAACGGTACTTGTAACGAATCCTAAAATTCTCACACTTCAAGCACATGTACAACTTTATTTTATGAAAAAAGAGAATTTAACGTTCTGGCACAGATATTCACTCAAGAACATCTTAGTTCCAACTGAGAGAAAATCGGACATTTCATGTGATACAACCCAATAAAAGTATATTTTATTTTCTCGTGAATATTTTTAAGTATGTTTGCACATATTCATATGTACTTTATTTCTTTTGAAAAAGATATTCGTGAAATATTTTGTCGTTTGTATAACTTCACTTAGAATAAGAAACTACTAAGAATACAAAGCCAGTAGTTATCTTTTCACATATCACCCACAACAAAGCTATTCAATGAGCTATTTAATGTATTTTAACCGAGTTTCAAATAAACATTCCTCTGCAGGGACATTTCCATCAATCTATCAAATATTCCCAAAATCTACGTCAAATTAAGTTCTTTATGTTCCACTTTGCGAAGTTCTTAGATTAGTGTTTAATTCGAACGATATTCAAATTAGTAATTAAATAAAATATACGATCTAACATGACCGTACGAATATTATTTTTTATTGTTAACGTTTATTAATGACCAAAGTACGTGTAATTTCCCAAAATAAAGACAAAAAAAAAACCATCAGAGCACACAACAAAAATAAATTGCAGATACGTTCGAAAATGTGAAATTGATGAGTTTTCCAAGCAAAAAATATTTACGGAGACATTAATAATAAACTATTTCAGCTTGATAAGGACTCTTCAGTCAATACAGATTGGCCCAATCCCAAAACATTGCAATAACATTATAATTGAAAAACCCAATATGTACTTTGAAAACGCTGTGTTTTTACAGTAGAATAAGGCCATGAATTAGTATATGCATTTGGACGCATGTACATACTCGTATGTGCAAATCTCTTCAACACATTATCCTTAGTATTTCTCTGCAAATATGCACATACATATATTGTACATATGTAAAAACTTTTTTAAATTACTTATATACTAAAGCATAATTACCAGTAAATACTTTATATATTAAATATTGTTAGTAACTGGCCAGTCTTCAACACCTTTTCTAAAAGAACAACATAGAATGCATAAATTCATAAATTTTATTAATTTATACGAACCGATACTTATGCCATACATACGACCTTGCCCAAAAACAATTTTTGTAGATTGCTCAATAAAATGAAAAGTCGTTCCAAATACAAAAATGCAAAGAAGGAAGCAAGCAAATGAAAAAACCCTGTAGATAAAACGAAAGACACGAGTTTCTCTCTGAAAATCCCAAAGGGCGTGTACCCACAGATGTCTTAAAACGAGAAAAACTTAAATTTATGACATTTTTGGTATTTTTGTTGTGAGATTTGCATTTTGATGTGCAGAGGTGCATTCCACATTCTTCACAGTTTAATGGTGTTTTTGTCGATCTCTCCCTAAACAGTTATTTTTCATACATATATATATTTTTTAATTTCTTTCACACCCATATTCTTTTGTGTTTTTCGTTTTTTTTTCTGGGTCATTGACGTGGAGTGTGAAAATTGTACTGAATCAAATCGAAAAAAAAAACTGTAACAAATGTTATTTGATATTATTATTAATAGCCAACGTCAATGTTGATAGATTTTGAATAAGGAAGCCAATTGCTGACCTAAATAATTGTTCTTTTGTATTTTCTTTCTTATTTTTCATCCGTGTTCTACTTCTTTAAACCTAATAACATTTTTAACCACACCTATATGAATTTGGTTACAGTAGGATAGCATTGCAAGGAGAAGAGATAGAGAGCACATGAAAGCCGACTACATCAAAATGTTTCTAAAATCAACAGTTTTCGTAAGCTTCGTTTATTTTGATTTATTTGTCCCGAGCTCATAATTCTGCTGTGAATAGCAGTCAAGATATTGACGATCATATAGAAACATTTCTAAGCAAAATATCCGAAGGCATTCGTGCTTCTGTTCCATCAAAAAAGACTCCTAAAAGAGCATTTATGCTACCTCGAGAAATACTCAATTTAATTAAGATTAAAAATCGTTACAGAAGGCTCTGGCAGAGGTACAGATCTCCTAACGATTTCTATGAAATGAATGTATTCAGTCGTTTAGTTAAAATTCGAATAAATTAGTACAGAAATTCTTTATGGAATAATAAATTAAGTTCACTCGATTTCAACTCTAGACCTTTCTGGAATGTTACTAAGATACTGCGCAAGAAAAACTATTACTGTCCGAACTTCGAAGTTAACGGGTCACTAGTATCAACTAATGAAGACAAAGTGGAAATCCTAGCAAATACATTCCTTAGAAACCATACGACGACAAATAGTCGTTTGTTATCTCCTCTTGAACCGGAGGTTGAAAACGAGATAACTGTTTTGAACAACTCCACTATTTCCCTACCCTCTAATGAATTCACAACTGTTGAGGACATAAAATTCATAGTTTCGGACCTAAAAGTTCGTAAGTCCCCTGGTCTTGACAGCATAAATAATCATGTGATAAAGCAGTTGCCAACTAGTGCCTTGATATATTTAACATTCATCATCAATGCCTGCCTAAAAATGCTATACTTCCCTGATTTATGGAAGAAAGCCAAGGTAGTTCCACTCTTAAAACATGGGAAAAATCCATCGAATCCAGTCAATTACAGACCAATCAGTCTTCTAAATGGCTTTAGAAAAATTTTTGAAAAAGTAATCAAAATTAAAATTTATGCCTTTTTGAGTACTTCCTAAGCAATTTGGATTCAGAAAGAATCACAGTACTACGCATCAAATACTAAGAATTTGTAAGACTGCTAAGCAACAGCTTAATCTTAAAAAGTCGACTGGCCTTGTCCTCCTAGATATTGAAAAAGCCTTTGATTCAGTCTGGCACAATGGCTGTAAATACAAACTGATAAAACTAAATTTTCCTAAGTATCTTATAAAAATACTACAAAGCTTTTTGTCCAATCGAGTCTTTAAAGTATATCTTTTTGGAACCTTCTCCTCAACAAATCCTGTTCCAGCCGGAGTTCTACAAGGCTCAGTTCTGGTCCCAGTTCTCTTCAATGTTTTTCTTGCTGATTTACCCAGAGTTCCCAACTGTGATATTGCACTCTATGCAGACGATCTGGCTTTATACTCTTCCCACGAATATGGGCCAATGAAAGAAAATTATCTTCAAATTGGAATCCAAACATTTTTCGATTACTATAAATGCAGGAAAATAAAAATAAATGTCGATAAGTGCACAGCTATGTTCTTCACTAGAAGAAGGCTTAGTTGCTGCTTGCCTACTGGAAGTCTCAACTTAGACAACTCCAATATACCGTGGGTCATTACTGTAAAGTACCTAGGGGTGTATGTATATACCAGAAATTGACCTTCGGGTATCATATACGAGAAACTTTAGCCAAGATAGATGTTTTAATAAAAATTCTTTACCCTCTTATCAATCGTAAATCACTCCATAATAAAAAGAACAAAATAATAATTTTTAAGGTCGTTTTTCAAGCACTGATGACTTGCGGGTCTCCTGTATGGGGTAATTGCGTGAAAACTCATATTAAGCGGCTTCAAGTTGCACAAATTAAGGTGTTAAAAATGATGCTCAACCTGCCGCGAGACTTCTCAATTCTTATTCCGCACGAAAGAGCAGGTGCTATCCAGATTGCTAGAAGGATTGAAATTCTCAATGGAAAGTTCATGTCCAGATTAATTGACGTTGATAATCAACTTATTAGAGACTTACAGCTGTTATAAACTTTTATTTATGTTTTCACCTTAAAGCTTTATTATTTGCCTATTATTATTATTTATTTATTTATTTATCTATTTACTATTTAATTTCTATTTATTATGTATTATTATTTATCTGTTTTGTACCATTATTTATTGTTCACTGATTTATTTGGCTGTTATTTATTTATATTATTTATTTACTGTTATTTATTTATTTATTTACTAATTTTTTACTTATTTATTAATTTATTTTTCCTTTTTTAACCTAAATGAAGGTTTTTTCCATAGTTTTCCTCCGATTGCGAATTTAATTACTGTATTACATATCCTCACTCATTAAACAATAATATTTTCAGCAGTAAGGTTCTATATAGACCGTTTCTCTGTGCAAGCTTGAGCAAATTGTACAAATATTGTTAAACCATTGTTACACTATGTAAGAAAGAAAATATATCTATCTATAATTCTGCTGTGTAGAAAAACATATTTATTAATGTACATATTGTGATAACCCTTTAAATAGATAAACTAACCAGATATTGGAAAATCAAAACTGGATTTCTCCTGATCGCCCCTATCCTTGTGACCATTTGAATTATGATCAATGGCAATTTCTAGTTTCCCTAATATTTTATACAAACCACACCCATTTTAACCAAAAAAACGTCATCCACATTACACACACTCGTGCAAATCGCTCTCATTCTAGCATTTTTACTTGTAAATTGCTCTCATTCTATCAAATTTTGACAAAGTTATAGAGATGTAAAAGTGTTGGAATTCACTTCCAACTTCCAATCGGCGCGAAAGTTAAGGGTTTGTAAAAGTATTAGTAGAGTTTGACGTTTCGGTTAGTTTATCTATGATGGACAGCTAGCTAGTACAGAAAGTTCTCTAAAGATCCCCGGGAGTATAGATACCAGCGTCGAAAAGAGGTGAAATCAGTTCAAAAACTGGAAATGAAAGTGAATGAAGGGTAGTGATAAAGTGGTTCAGGTAAAAAACTTAAAATTTTGACTTTGCCGTCACTTTTTTCGGAAAAACATATAATTAACCCCCACTTTTTGCAAGTTTTAAACGTGTACCTAGTATCTAAAAAGAACGAAAATGTCATGACAGTAGTTTTCAAGGTACGACCCAACTTGAAATTGAAACAGGTAAGATATAAAATTAAAAATTGTTAAAAGTTTTAGGAAAAAAATACAAACACATATTGATTGCACATTTCGATTTTTAATTTTTTTCATCAAGCCTTGTATCATATTAATTGTTGAAAGGACAAACCATTGCTTGGCAAGCACAACAGAACTCGTCTTTAAAAGGCTCTAAAAATGTCCATTCTTTCCAAATTCTGTTCGGACTTTCCCAGCTGCATCGTCAATTCTATAGTTCAATTCATCCTATGTTGTTATTTCTGATGAGTAAACAATGACCTTCATCCGTCTCCATAAATAAAGGTCCATTGGAGTAAGGCCCGGTGGCCTTGAAGGCCCTATCCACGATTTTTCATTTACGCGATCTAACCACAATCTAACTACATGACCATACTGTGCGGGGGAGCTATCTTACTGGTACACAAGGGCTGTTCTTTGTTGCAGTAGTATATCAGCTAATACTTCTGGTAATTTTTTTCGCAAAAATGTCAGGTAAAGATTCGAATGAAGCAATTTTTTATGTTGGTTTTATTTTAAATTAAACACTAGATTCATACAACTGGTAGATAATATCAGGGAACACCGTAATAGAAACTGTCTACTTCTTGTGACTGAAGATTTTGAATATAGTTTTTATAACAACTTTAATTCGTATACCATCGCGTTTTAGTTTCAAACCCCACAGAGTAGAGTTTTTGGTAAACTTGAGCTTGAGTTTCCAAATAAATTTATTTTGAACAATTACACAAGTATGTATGATACATGAGTAGGGGCTGTATAAAGCCTATTGACATACATATGTCAATAACTGTCAGGCAGGAGCCTATTTCTTATAGGTACGTGCTTAGGCTGCTTCGCGACACAGGGGGTTCAACTCCTTTTCCGAAGCGTTGAGCGGTTCACGCGACTTTGCCCCTCCGCTAAAGGTCAGGCGGGCGCCTATACCCGCAATATGAATATATATATATATATTTTTTTTTGTTCAGGATGACGAATACTACAACATACTAAAATTTCATAAAAATCGGAGGTGTGGGGGTATTACCGAGCCTTTCAGCTTGCAATAACTTTATTCAGTTCTTGTACCTCGTTTAGTTATGTCTAAAAAGCCGCCGAATTTTACTAGATATGTAGGTGCTTTAAACATCCAATGTATCAATGACCTTAATTCCTACCATCTTATCAAAACCTTTTGTACATGGCTGTGCAATAACTTACGACGACGCATACCGACGGCGGCACACAATCGACCCACACACCATCACCAACATCCCAATTAGTCCACAACTCACACTACAAAAAAAATCAAAAAATAAATAATAATAAAAAGGAGTAAGAATTACGTATATCCGGCGGAAAATGCGATACCAAAAATGGGTTAACCACAAACAATTAGTGTGAGTAGTAGAAACATCCAAATTGCTGTGGTACACATATTTTTATCGGCCCAGATTATGATCTATCAAAGGTGACCACAAACCGCCATACTATTCAAACTTTCAAACGAGATCTTAACTGTCATCTAAATTATAAGTTGTAGGCGGATTATCATCGCGAGAATACAAAAACATGGCTTGACCATCATCGATCAATTATTGAATTATTGGTAGCGACTGGAACTCGAACTCGAACATATGAAATATCACGATAAAATTACTTTAAGAGAGTGCCACTATAGAATCCAGAGGCTCAGCCGACTTAATGTTTTCTATGAGCCAAAATGTACTACATTACTACATATTCTTACATACATGCGTATGTAAATACAGAGGTATAATTGGCGACATCCGTTAAACGTGGGTGGTTAATTACACACCGGATATTTTGCATTAAATTTATTTTACCTATGAAGAATATTGCATAAAACAAAATTCTGTACATAAGTGGATAAAGAAATTGTTTCTTTACTGATGGCTTTATTTTTATTTGCTTTATTTCAAATCCGCATTGTTTTTAGATAGATACTATGTACATTTTCAGCTTATTAATGACAGTTTCGCATTTTTTTTTCTTTGCAAAATTAAGCCAGCATCGTCAAGTTGTATACTCAATTCATTTACACGGCTACGTATTCTCTCCCCCTTCCCGGAGAGCTTAAAACTACAGTCACAATTTTCGCAATTGCTAGAAAATAACTAGATATGTACATATATACATTACATATATGTCTCCCATATGTACATTTACATATAAGTGGGAGAATATTCAGTTGATCAGTACCCTCGTACACATTTAAATGAATTAAATAGAATGAAACGAACATGATCATGAATGTTGAAGTTGTTATGGAGCACGGGCACAGTTAAACTGATCAAAAACATTAAATGTGAGTGGTGTTGCGTCTACTAGAAAAACTTGTTCGCCTCTAAGCCACGTTATTTGACGTGGATTGCGTTAGGTCTTGTTATTAAGGTTGATGGTAGTTTTAAGATATTCGTAAATAGTACAGAAATAGTTCCCCCTTCTATTCAGGAGTGCGCAAATATGTTTTAATAATTCCAATATATTACAAATCAAGTTATTTTCTGTTTCGTCGTTGTGGCTGAAGATATATTCGCATATTCGTCTATACAAACACACACAAACTTATGCAGAATTTTATGCATTCCGATGCTTATCCATAAAAGTTTGATTTCTCAATATATTGGAAGAAAATTGTTTTGAGAAAAGAAGCTACGAGTACCTTCAATACCCACAACGACACAGATAATTAGAAAGGAAATTATTCTCTGACGCTTTATAGTCCGAGAAACATTTAAGGATCCGAACAAAGCTTATTTATTAAATAATTTGAATTCGATCTGTTCTTCAAATTATTTCTTTCCTAAAAATGATACATTAATATATCTATTGTTATAATTCCTTTTTGTTCATAAATTCTTCATTGAATGGATGTTATTTAAATACTCTGTTAAAGCTACCTATATTACATTGCATAAATGTAAAAGTTTTTATGCGAAAAAATACATCAAAGTCTTACGAATAGCTTGTATTTTATTGACCCGAACAAGCCCGTGCAATCGATTTATTCACTCAATTGATTTTTTCGTAAGCAGCTCAGTCTCAATCTGGCATAGCTGTTGCAAAAATTGTAGTAATGTGTCTAGAGTTTTCCAATAAGAACGGAAGCATACTAACCGATTTTAAAAGGAACTGCATTTAACAAATGATTTCTTACTTAAGATGAAATTTGTTGCGATAATAATTTCAACTATACAAACTTTGATCGAACAAAAAAAATAAAGGTGGGATATAGTAATATGTTAAATATTATATAAATATTAAATATTAAATTAAATATTAAATATTATATATGTGATGTTTAGTTGAAACGCGCAATAGATTTTAAACACCTATCATCTTTTAGACTTTTTCCGTTAGAGTATTGGACTATTCATAAAAGTTGGAGATTGAAATGAAGCGATATGCTACCTAAGCTCTTCCATAACATGTATTCCATTTTCTTCGTCAATTACATTTTATTTCTTTTCTCATCTCTATGATATGAAGCAAAGGAAGTCTTACACAAAAGCAACAATCATTGCATATGGTGTCCTAACAATAAATCGAACGTTATTGCAGAACTGTCTTAACAGGATCGACATCAATGTTCGGGCACGACGAGTCTTCGAATTAACCTAAAAGGAACATCGTAATGGGAATGACTGGATAGGGCTGTTCGTTGAGGCCCAGATCTAACCTGGACTGTAGTACATACTATTTCGAAAGGTAGATAGTATAAAATAAAATCTCAACAGGTATCGCGGATATTTCTATTGTTCCTATTGTACTTTCGCATGTAAATTAACCCTTTTTAAATACAATCTAATAGAGGTACTAGTATTAAACTGTAAAATCAAAAAAGTGCAGTTTATTGGACTTCTTATAATTTATAGCAATCAATCAATTTTATTTGAACAGACCTAATTTCACAGTCTTATCAATTTATTTTAATTATTTATTTTTAATGAGATTGTGCTATCTTTCCACTACCCAGTACAACACAACCCAATAGTACGAAAAACATGTCTAATTAGTATTCGATGCTAATGCTATTAGAATATTAATTTTTTTCCAATCCAGTTTCCACCCACACGCACCTAAAATGGTCCTATCATACTTACAAAAGCCGACACAACACGACCAGCCCTACACCAGGCGAAACATACACTAACAATTTGTTCTGATACCATACTGAAGGCTGAGCGTACACACAGTCAGACTATGTTGATCAATGTCATTTGCGTTACAATTTTGTTTGATGAACATCAAGTATATTTTAAGAAAAAGTAAAGTCAAATCATTTGGTTTTACTCACTCCAGTCATAAACCTTGATGGTTTCTGACACCGTAAAATGGTACCAAGTAATAGCGTATGTAGGACTTTTAGCTTTAAAATGCATATGAACTGCTTTGACATTTAATAAAGTTATTGTTCTCATTATATATAATTATTATATTTTTGGAATCGTTGACTGCCGACTTGAAATCGTCTTAAGATAAGGTAAGCTGAAAAAGTACAATTAACCGATAAGCAGTACAACAAGGGAAAAAGAAGATTTTTTTTTTAGAATACGCACGTTTGTATGGATTATAGATTTTAATATGTGACTGTATAAATATGTAACCTACAATAATTTAAAAGAACAGAATTATACAGGGTGTCTCCTAATTCGTCAAGGATAATTTAGGAAATGGTTTTTGGGTACATTCTAAGAAAAAACTCATTCTACAATAAGGGTCCATCTCCAATGTTGACATCATTTATCGAGGATTTAAGAAAAGGCTTACTTTGGTGTACCCTGACCCATGTCAACGGAAATTGCTCTGTTTATACTAATGATAAAAATTTCGTTTAGGACTTTATTTTCAGAAAAAATACTAGCCCTAGTTGTAATTGCGTTTAAATAAAGTTGATACGTATCTTGTTTGAGTCTTCAGATATCCATTTTGCTTCCATTTTTATTGCCCATGCTAATTTTTGAGTTGGAGGTAACTTTCCTCCAGAAAATGATAATTGGGAAAACCTTAGAATATACCCAAATATCATTTCCCAAATTATCCTTGACGAATTAAGGGACACCCTGTATATTACAAATATATCATGAAGTAGACGGTGGGAGATAGAACCAATCTTCGTGTTCGAAGTTTGTGGTTTATTTTTTTTATTGTCTATTTTCAAATCAAAATGATAATAATTTACATAACAAAAAAATAAGTTGGAATAATAAAGGCAAGTCTTTATCAAAAGTCAAATATTCATAGAATTTAGCTATATATTAATTGACTTGGAAAAAACCAAGAAAGAAACCTTATCATCCGAAAAGAAGATGGGATTTAATGATGTAATTAATTATTTTGTAATCAAAAAGGTTTATGCGACGCTATAAACGTTTGTGCGTTTACTACGCATCCTTTGCTGTTTCCTTAATTCCCGTTTTCTTCTCTTCACTAAATAAAATAAACAATCCTACAAAAATTTGGTCCTTTTAGGATGCATATGATCGTTCCGTTGATTTTTTGTTATTGGTTAATGCTCTGCTTTATATGAAACGAATAAACGTATTTATATTTACTTATTTTTATTATTAACCAGTTTTGATGTTATTTGGCACTTGGAATGTTATTTTCTGTATATAAAAATCTTCAAATAAGAAAGCATCTAAACTATTACAACCAAATAAATAAGTAACGAACATATACGACTAACGAATATATTTCTTGTTTCCCTCATAAGCAAATAAGCCGAGCTTACATACTTTTACAGTTACTATATGGTGCACAACTTAGCCAACGTTACCGGACAGTGATCATTGATTATTTTGTCGAAAATGTGAACGACATCGATTCAGATGATACGAGGGGCGTTCAACATATTCTCGGTATCGGGGTGAAGCTGTGGTTGTATATATAAATTGACTTATTTATCAAGTAATACTATTATTTTAGTGCATTCATGTAAAATTTCATAAAAATGTGATTATTAATTCGCGTTTTAACTCTAATTAAACAGAATCATAATGGCAACTGAGACGATGATGGTGAAAATTGAGCATCGCGCTGTAATTAAATTTCTCATTAAGCAAGGAAAAAGTCAAAAAACTATTCATGAAGAGATGGTGGCTGTTTACCAGGGTTCCGCACCTTCATTATCAACTGTGCAAAAGTGGTCAAGTGAGTTCAAGAGAGGCAGAGAGAGCATTGAAGACGACCCCCGCTCCGGCGCTCCGGCTACTGCTTGTACGGGAGAAAGCATCAAAGAAGTCGAAAAACTTGTTCTTGAGGATGCCCGAATAAAGGTGAAAATGATGGCAGAGATCACCAAGCTTTCAATTGGTACCATTCACACCATTCTTCATGACCATCTTAACCTTTCAAAGGTCAGTGCAAGGTGGGTGCCACGAATGCTCACAGCGCCTCAGAAAAAAGTGAGAATCGCATGCTGTAGAGAGCTTTCGGAGATGTGTAGTGAGAACGCGGACGGTGTTATGGATCGAATTGTTACTGGGGACGAAACATGGGTCCACCACTATGACCCTGAAAGCAAACAAGAGTCCATGCAGTGGCATAAAAAAGGAACAGACCCCCCGAAGAAGTTCAAAGTCACTTCGTCTGCCGGGAAGCTCATGGCCACAGTTTTTTGGGACTCAAAGGGAATCTTGCTCATTGAGTACAAAAAAAAAGGTGAAACCACCAACGCCACATCCTACGCTTCCACTTTGCATAATTTGCGGGAGGAAATTAAAAAGAAAAGACGGGGTAAACTCGCAGCGGGTGTGTTGCTTCTTCATGACAACACTCCTGTTCACACGGCGCGAGTTTCCAAGGCTGCTGCGCGAGATTGTGGTTTCGAAGAAATCCAACACCCACCCTATAGTCCAGACCTTGCCCCTAGTGATTATTTCCTGTTTCCGGATTTGAAAAAATGTCTTCGTGAAAAAGATTTTCGGATGATGAAGAAATCAAGTCGGCAATAAATGGGTATTTTACAGAGAAAGAGGAAATTTATTTTTTTGAGGGTTTAAAAAAGCTTATCTCAAGATGTAACAAATGCATTGATGTTAGGGGAGATTATATTGAAAAATAAAAACAATTTAAATTGAATTCGCATTTTCCTTCATATCGATACCGAGAATATATTGAACGCCCCTCGTATGTAGTTTAGGATGGCATACATTGACTTACTGAGGACTTGTTATAACGTCATATGGATTTTAGTAGTATAGAGTCCTAAATCGTCGAAATATTGGCCCAAAATTTGACGGACAGGATGCGCTTCATCAAAAAAAAAAAGCGGGGTAGTCATATGCCTGGAATGGTGCTCATTCTACTTAATGAATAAAGATTTTTGATTCAAATTAAATATCTGTTCATATTGTTTTAAAAAAATTCTATAGCTCTTAGAAAAATACATGTTTCTGATCTGGCCGTTTCAAGTTCTGCTGATGATAGGTTTTAGTATCGACTCCTTCTGTTTTCGTAAGTAAATCTAGCACTAATGTCTTGTGTTTTTCTAATTTAACTTTTTTTAATTCAATCCTGATCATTGGATAGAGATAAGATTCCGAGTTCATACTGATATTTGATACTTTATATCATTTAACGCATCTAACTTGTCGAGTTATAGAGGCTGAGTAAAGTCAGTGACTCTCGAGAAGTTCTCCAGATGAGTCCTGAAACTAAAGGGTATTCACTCCCATACCCCTTCTACCTTCCTAAATTCCTTCCCCCTATTTCACCGATGGGCGGATCAAGTTGTTCATACGACCCGTGCCGAGGAACAGCTTGGCTGAGGGCCCAGTATTTTCAAAATAGCTCAGTCGTGAACGGAGTGTCCGGATATCTAATGACCTCCGGATTAGCTAGACTTATCTATATACAGCGGATCTCTGTATAGGTGTAACTCCTTTTCCGCAACTCGTGGGACCCCATAACTGATCGCAAAACGCCGAAATATTCCTCCAAGCACCAGAAATCATTCGGGAAAACCGTGCCAGTTCCCAAAAGGCCCGGGGCCTACCAACGCTACATCTCTGAGGTGTTTTAGCGAAGTCCTAAACGGCGCCATAACGATCGCGGTGATCGACGAAAGCGACGCCGATGGATCAATTTCACTTGAACGGTGGCAGTTGGACAAGCTAAACCTTTCGGACAGTTTCTTGGTCTTCAAGCGGGACCACCCAGACCACCTCCCGTCACAAGCCATGGTGGTTGGTACCAAGGCCACGTCAAGCTTATCGCTTATGCCGACCAAAGATCTCTAAATCTTTATATAAAAGCCGTAGGTGGATTAGTAAAACCTGACCGGCTACAAAACTCGATGCTGAGACTAAGCAGGATCCGCACCTGGATCCCAACTGAACTCTTCTCCCCAGAAGACATTTTGGAGACCATTAAGGTCAGTGGCCAGACCCTTTCGACTCATGACTGGAATGTCGCAAAATTGGAGGAACTAAGGGTCTTTATATCGATAAATGCGCGTTAATTGTGATCAATGAGGAATCCCTTAATCTACTGGCGCAGACTAAAGGCATGATTCGGTTCAGATTTGAGCCTTTGACCATAACTGGTCAAATGCTGGATGCTAATAAGCTTTAATTGAAACTGGTAATACAGCCTCATACCTTGGAACATCGATCTCCGTTCCTGAAATGGATAGCAACGACTCCAGTCTTTCCGAGGTGACAATCAAGTCGACGGTCTCCACCTCTGACACCCTGTCGGAAAGGAAACCTGCGAAAAATCAAAAAAAAAATTCCTTTACCATCAGAGGATGAAGACGAGCTTTGGGCACATTTTCAGAATCGGAGGACTCCAATGGCACCATGGTACAGGCTCCTCTGGTTGATTGTAGCAATGAGTCTACGGTTTCTACTGGCTAACCTCCATTACTCAGAGTCTATCCTAATCCACGATTGGGATGGATTGTAGAAGGCGTGGTGCGTGGACTTGGGACACCTGAATACGTTCCGTTCTATACAAAAGACAAAGGCAAGATCAGAACTTGAAATTTAGTGAAATGTAGACTTAATGTACTCTTACCTCCTAATCTCAACGACCCCGACATAATCATTGCTGGACTGGAGACTGCAGAAAACAGAAAACTGGCCTCATAATTGGGTGCGATGTAAAGGCATATCTCACGGTATGGGGCAGTGCAAACACTAACGATAGAGTTAAGTCACTTTTTGATTATATTATAAGTACTAACCTCATTATTTCCAATATTAGCATTGAGCATTTATAGCTAAAAACCGACAAACAGTGATGAAAATCACTCTTGTCTCGGACAACATCATAATGACGAACTTAATGGTATAGTCTGAATACTCTTTTTCAATCACAGATACCACCAATTCAGTCTGAATGATACTCCCCGCCAACTAGCATTCCCAAATTATCCGAAAACTGATGGCCAAAATACAGAGGAACACTTCTAAAACTACTATCTTCTGAACTCTTAAGCCCATGTAATACCCATGAGCTTGACATGAAAGTCAAGAATTTTACCCTGGCTCTCAATCAGGCAATCGCTGCTTCTTGCCCTCTTGGACGACCTCAAGTGATAAATCCCTCAACCTGCTACCGGACACCCACTTTCCAGGTAGCTCCCTATTCAAGGCCAGTAACAACCTTAGTAGGATTACTGCAACGATGAAAAAATCTGGCCAAAACTGAGTCTGAATCGCTCTGGAAGTTTGATCTTTCTAAATAGGAAGCATCTCAGCGCTATCATAGGTGTCATCATTGAATACTGTCTTATAGGCAATCATGCAAAAATGCTTGGTGTTTTTACAAACGACTTCTTCAGAAGCTGCATGGACGAGGAGGAGGAGGAGAAAATCCTCCAACTTCTCTGCACATGCCCAGCTCTACCCCACTTATTAGCTTTCTTCTATAATGACTTAAGCGATCTAAATAATATAAAGGTTAACAGTGTCTTACGCTTCGTCAGAAGCTCAAATTGGTTCCAAGAGTAGGAGGATCATAGATCCACCACAGAACACAATGGGCCAATCCAGTATGCCCAAGTGCCACTTAATAGGTGCAAAGACCTGCGACAGTGAGAAAAAATTCCACAATAAGAATTTGTGTAGGTGAGGGAGCAGACTGCATCCGTCATGGCAGTAAGTTGTCACCAAGAACTCATTAGCTTATTCAGTTGTAAGAATTTGAAATCAGGCTCCAACTTGTCCTGGGAAATCAAAAGTGCGCTCTTTATACGTAATCTTAACATGCATAATAACTTTTTGATAATAAAAAGGGTTTGAACAATAATTGAAACCTAGCGATAAGCCTTAAACTACCGTTGATAATGGTTCCTACATAATTTTATAGAAACCAGCAATGTACATACATATGTATGTGTGTATGAAGATGTGTGAGTTTTACTCTTTCAACTTTACTTTAACTGGACTCGACTTCATTTTCGATACATAATTGATCTAAGACAATATGTATGCATTCGTAACTATTCCTACATACAGCAAACATATGTATACAAATGTACATATATGCATATGATCAGTTTTATTGAATGAAATTACAACTACTCGTACACATATCATATTATAAAACTTTAAGTTAAAAAAATAATAGTAAAATGATATTAAATTATCACCACTATACTTACTTTAGTTAATATGTATATCTCAGATGCACAATACACGCATTCAGGTTCATATGATGAAAATGTATATGTATTTATTTAATCTATTCAACATCTATACTCTCTGCATATCCCTGCAATCGCATAAAAGTAGTTTTCTCTTCTCTCCTTTGGCCAGCAGCCATCATTCAAGCAGCTCAGTTGCGCGCGTGTTTTTTACAGCTCTCTTTGGGTCATTCACCTTACGAGTATCACGTCGGTATGTACAAGTATCTCTTCACAGCCCTGTTCAATTTTCAATATATTAAGCAACCAAACGATGATCATCTCGCCAGCTATAAACATACGACCCGGTGGATCCAACGCATGGTGTGTGGATTAGACAAACAGATTTCATCGTTTTACATATTTGAAGTAAAAGTATCTCCCTACTATAAGCAGACCATTGGTACTTCAGGCACTCTCCAAAATACAAAAATTTGAAATACGTGTGTACGAGTATGTCTGGATCTAGACAGTGACAAGAGAATGAAAGTAGGCAAGAGAAAACAACCGACCCCATGAATATCATAACGCTAATTAATGTTGCTTTGATGTGTCTTTGGAGAAAGATTGGTGTGAATTGAACTGTTCCTGCGATCGAAAGAACAATTTTGATTTATCAATTGGAAAATATTCTGCTCCTAAAAAATACGTATCATAATAACGGTGATCCACAGAGATAGAATTTTATTTAATAATAATAAAATATGTACATACATATGTGGTACATACATAAAATCGTATTATATGTGCATACAAAGAGTACAACGCACTTATATATGTAGTTTGAAAGACAACTGTTTTAGATCATTAAATCAATAAAAAATGTTTCCGTAACTTTTAAAACTATAATATAATCGTTAAAGTTTGGAAAAATGGGGATCAAAAGTAAGCTTTCACTTTCTTTATTAGTCACAGTTAAATGTAGCATTTTTGCACATTATTCTTACATTATTCCAAAGATCTTTTTACATTCATCTTTTGAATTGAATTAAAAATAGTAAGGTTTCATCCAAAGACATATTATAGATTAAGTGTTAGGTTTAACTTGGAGTGGCCGCATAGGGCGAGAAAGTAGTGTTAAGATTATTATTATGTATTTATTGCTTGCCTTTAAGAAATTTTAGAGCGTAGCATATAAGTATTAATGCATTAAATAAATAAATAAAATTGCATTTTAATCTCCTACCTTCAGAATTAACGTTCTTTACGAAATCGCTTGAAAATTTGCAGATATAAATGCCTTAATCGAAGACTTGCGTGATGTATGGAATGAAATTTCCTTTAGTTACTAAAAAATAATACAACTTCAAACCGTCTTACAGAACTAATGTCAACAAATTGAAAGCATGCTTATTACTAAAACACAGTAAATTAATGTTTAAAAACCAAAATATTATCACTTCTTTATTTTAAAAGATTTTCCAAACGGCCTCAATCAAAGCAAATATAAATTGTATTATATATACTATATATACATTATTATATATATTATATACACATTATTATATATATTATATATTATATATACATTATTATATATATTATATATTATATATACATTATTATATATATTATATATTATATATACATTATTATATATATTATATATTATTATATATTATTATATATTATTATATATTATTATATATTATTGTACATATAGTATTATATATTATTGTACATGAATACATATCATATGTACGTACACACACATATGAACGTATAAATAGAAGGATGGCATCATTTGCAACCGATTCTATCTGCATCGATGGTACCACTCGTACAAATCTCATGGTTTCAATCCAACAGGAAGGACTCTCCACTGATCCCAAAGATCTTCGACGAATTTTTATCGATTTTCACAATTGTGAAAATTCAATCTCTTCTGCAAACGTCGATAACGATCTCTCCTCATACGCCTCTCATGTCTCTTGCAAACGTCTCTTGCATCTCCAAAAAACGCGCTCTAGTTTTAAAAACTACTATCGTCCCTAACATGCCCCACAATCCGGCAAACAATCGTCTATCACTCTACTACCAAAATGTGAGGGGGTTGCGTTCAAAAACATCTTCTATATATCTCAACTCTCAACAGCTGCCTTATGATATTTTTGCCTTAACCGAAACTAATCTAATACGAGTATCTAATATCAAGGATTCGAAACTATTCACACCAGAATTCCGTTTATTTCGCGACGATGGACGTGATAATAATGACGATTCTATAGGACGAGGTGTCCTTCTGGCAATCAAAATTCGGTTGAACCCTGAGCTCGTCAAAAAGTCATCTACAGCCGATTTCGAATTTATCTGTGTTAAAGTTACTCCCTCCAAACACAAACTCTATATCCTCTGTTGCTATGTTCGCCCCTCCCAACCAATACACAGTTATCAGCTCGCGACTAATGCGGTTGATTCCCTCTTCGAAATCACAGATCCCTGTGATGAAATCATTGTTCTCGGTGACTTTAATCTCCCTCACCTCCAATGGACTCACTCGGACGAAGAATCCTATCTTATTGCCACAAATGCAACTTCTGACAAATAAATCCTCCTCACAGATTGCCTCACAAACTTTGGCCTTTTTCAAATAAACTCAATTTCTAACTTCATGGGTCGGAAACTAGATCTGATCTTTACATACGACACCACGAACTGTCTTGCTCTCGAATGTGAACTTCTTCTTTCGAAATTAGACCGTCTCCACCCACCTCTCCTCGTTATTTACTCATATGATAACAATAATTCCTTGAGCCTTTCAGAAACTCCCTTCCATTTCGATTTCCGTAAAACCAATTACACTAAGCTCAACAATCTTCTCAAAAATGTTGACTTTAGTTTTCTTCAAAACAGTAACTTAACCGCAGATTCTGCTGTAGCTATCTTCTACGATAATATTTTCCACTGTATAAGGCAAACTACTCCTTTTATTCGACGCAGAAATCCTTCGTCATCTCCTCCCTGGTATAATAAAGAACTTCGTACACTTCGTAATAAGAGAAACAGGTTATGGCAACAATACGTTAAATCTGGTTCTGACTTTGACCAACAAAACTACCTCCTAGCTTACAATCACTTCTCCCAACTTGCTGAATATCGTTACCAAAGATCTCACCCAAATGCAATCTTCCATCATCTCAGACCCTAAAAGATTCTACCAATGTATTAACACAAAAAAAAAATCCGATTGCTATCCATCAACTCTCAAATTTTCTAATATGTCTTCCGATGACCCAACAACCATCGCTAATCTATTTGCGAACTTCTTCAGTCAATCGTTTTCGGCCCAATCAGATGACATCGATCCTGAATACTTTTCTTACCTGAACAACGGTTGTCAAATATCTCCCTCGTCAGTTGAAATTACTTCAGCGCAGTTACTAGACAAAATACATAAACTGAAAGACGATTTTTCCCCCGGTCCTGATGGATTGCCCGCAGTTGTCTTAAAAAAATGCGCTGATAATCTAATTAATCCCCTCACTAGTATTTTCAAACTATCTTTGTCTGAAGGGCTCTTTCCTCATCTGTGGAAAAGCGCTTTTATCACACCTATTCACAAAAAAGGATCTCCAATTATCGCCCCATTGCTAAACTATCCTGCATCCCCAAGGTTTTTGAAAGTATTGTTTATGATGCACTATATTTTCAATGTAAATCTATATTTGCAACCAACCAACATGGTTTTGTTAAAGGCAGATCAACGATCACCAACCTCATTGAGTTTGTTTCTAGTTCACTATGCGAACTAGAGCAAGGGAAAGAAATTGATGTAATCGCCACGGACTTCAGTAAGGCCTTTGATAAAATCTCCTACTCCTACTCCTACATTAAAAAACGCTCCTATATTGTTTATTTTCGTTCCCACTTTTCTGACCCAATTCTCGCCACTTCGAGTGTTCCACAAGGCAGTCATCTCGGTCCATTAATTTTTATTTTAACTATTAACGATGTTGTTAACGTCATAAAGTACTCCCACATATCTATCTATGCCGATGATATGAAAATCTATAGACAGATCTCAAGTCTCTCTGACTCTCAACCTTTACAAGATGATCTTAATAGATTCTCGACATGGTGCCATAAAAACTTTCTCGAGCTCAACATAGAAAAATGCCAAGCCATTTCTTACTCCCGGAGGCGTTTGACACTTCGAACCCGCACCTACTATTTATCAAACCAAAGAGTAGCTGTAGTTACTTCAATGCGGGACTTGGGTGTCATTTGTGATTCACAGCTTAATTTTCGCAACCATATAGACTCCGTAATTAGGAAAGCTAACTCCGCTCTCGGATTTGTTAAACGATGGTCAAAAGAATTCTCCGACCCCTATGTCGCCAAATCCCTGCACACAACCTTTGTTCGTCCACTTCTCGAGTACGCCAGCGAAATATGGTCTCCTTACTATGATGTACGCATTACGCGGGCTGACCACAATATTTTACCCCCCTATGTAAATCGACTAAAACTACTCTTTGTCTCCTGTCTTTGGAAAAACGTCGGGAGTCCGCCGATATTCTCTTCATACACAAACTCTTAACTGGTATCACTGACTGTCCCACAATACTCTCCCAAATCCCAATCAATACCAACCCGTGTCATTTGAGATCTGTCTACCTTTTCCGTCCGAATAATCACAGGACAACTTATGGTCTCAACGAGCCACTGTGTCGTATGCTACGTGAAACAAATCGGGTACGTCAAGTGTTCGATTTCCACTACAGCAGCCCAGCCCTCCAAAATTCCCTAAATAACCATTTTTCCCGTCTATAGACCTTAGCTTAAGTAGAAATAGTAGTTATAAGTCATAGTTTTAAGTTTAGTTTATTAAGTTATATGTTTGTATTAAACATTTCCAATAAACTGTCCGGGGTTGACCCGGGCCTCAAATATAAATATAAACTTCTCAGTGACATTTTTCAGTCAGTCTCGGGATGCGCTCCTAATGTGGGATATACTCGTATGACTAAATATATAAAATAAATTATGTGGATTAACATATTTCTTACATACTCCAAGAAAATCACATCCAAAGAGTACTATTGTTAGCATTGTGATTGAAATTAATTATTATTAATTTCTGCAAACATTTCCTACAGTAGCCTCTGAAGTAGTGAAGCTGAAATGAAGTGTAAACACAAATGTATAAATCTATACATAAACTTCTCGGTTTTATTGTAACTTTTATTTCCATCAAAGTGCGATTCATAAATTTAAGATTGTTCTTAACTTTCATTTTCTTCATTAAAAACTTGGGGCAATCAATTTATTTTAAATCGATCTTTTTAATATGAACTGTTTATTTTTTCCAGGCTATATAAAGTCCGGTTCACGCAAAATCGTTACGCATATATGCTATTATAACTTTTTAAATAATACTGTGAGGAAAACAAATTATACTTCAAATTAAAAGTTATTTGTTGAGCTTAAAAGTAATATTAAAATAAATCTTATATTTCTTTCGTGTGAATAAAATTTCGGGTGTTTTTCCTGATGGACGCCATTAGCTTCTGAAAATCCTTCCTTTGGACTTTTGCTGCAGCATGGTTCCATTTTATCAACATTGAGTTGACATTTTTGACAACTCCTGCATTCCTCCGCAATTTAAATTTAACAATTGCCCAATATGTTTCGATTGGTCGAAGTTGAGGGCAGTTAGGTGGATTCATGCTTTTGGGTACAACTTCTACATTATTTCTTTTATACCACTCCATGGCAACCCTGGAGTAGTGACCACTGGCCAAATCAGGCCAAAACGTTACCGCCGTATGGTGCTTACGTATGAAGGGCAGAAGTCGTTTTGTTAGGCACTCCTTGATGTAAATATCCGATGTCATTGTCATTGTTGTCACAAAAGCCCTGCTCTTAGGGCCACAGCTGCAGATCGCCTGCCAAATCATTGCTTTCTTAGCAAATTTATCGACTTTTATATATTTTAGCTCTCTCGATACTGAGTGTTTCTTTATACCTTTTTATAACACTGCACACAGTAGTTTTTGGTAATTTTAGCATTTTCGCGATTTTCTTTTTTTTTTGCGATTTTCGATCCCGACCACGAATGATTTTCAAGAAATTTGTTCACTATTATTTTACGATTTTGAACTTCCATTGCGTACAGAACTACCGATATGTCTTCAATCAAAACAAAAATTGAACAGATCAATAGTGAAGCTTTACTTAAAAAATTTGTGTCAAAAAAATCCATTACATATCACAGGGGCGCTGCAATAATCATCAAATGACGTACAGATTTTGCGTGAACTGCACTTTACTATAAAACCATAAAGATCAATGTTTTCTCTTCGAATTTTCAATTAAAAAACGCAGAAAAAAAACACGTTAGTATAAAAGATAATTTTGATATTTATTATGTCACACGTTCGCCAATTAAATTATGAAATATTTTATGAAATATTTATTAATTCCAGTTTTCGAAAATCAAATTCACTCACCTAAAAATGGAATCACAATCATGCGAAATTTCGAATAATGGCCATTTGAGAATTACGCCTCAATTTTTACATACCTTTTTCAAAAATTCAACTCTATTTTTATGAAACTGACAGAACAGAAGGTTCAGTAATGAAATATAAGTAATTCAGTAACCATTTATAAGAATGTAACCTAAGTAGATTTAAATTTAA
Source organism: Volucella bombylans (assembly GCA_949129095.1). NCBI lineage: Eukaryota > Metazoa > Arthropoda > Insecta > Diptera > Syrphidae > Volucella > Volucella bombylans. The sequence continues at coordinate 44,532,224 of OX422141.1, forward strand.
TTTAGATACGAGTATAATTAAGCAATTCATAATATATATAAAATGCTATTCTCTTAAAAATTTGCAAACTTTTTTCAATCTACTCCAAAATACAATTATTGAAGACCGAATTCTAATTAAGCATAGATGATAATTTATTTCTATAAGACTTGTCACGGACGAGTTGGGCATTGTTATTATTCGAGTGATTAAAGGTCACACACAAATATGTACTTATATTTCACACGTACAACACGTCTTGGGTTTAGCGTGAACACCAGTCTGAAAAGATTTAATTTCACAGGATGCCCCTATATCCATGGGAGCAAGGATACGCCTTCCCATCACCTGCCGCCCTCCTGAGTACCAATTCGGAACTGTTGCCTTCAAGTTCCATCCTTGATATGAGTCGAGACCGACCTAAAACCTCTTGCTGCTCTTAGGGTCACAGCACCCAGTACTGATATCTACTATAGATTGGGTCAAACCAACAGGAGAACCCTTCCTGCGATTTGGGTTTAAATTACATCCACCATGACGTTCCCGTAAGAGGGCCTACATCAAGAAGTCAGGCCCGGACCGAGATCCGGGGGGCTCCTGACTCCCAAGGTACCGTGATTTAAGTCCGGGTAGGGACTACCGGTGGTCCTGCCGCCAATAAAACCTATTATCGGCCGCTTGTAACTGGTCAAATCGTACCAACCTTCGGTGGCGTCATTTGAAAACCGTAACGATAAGACCTGTACTTTGATCTGCCCCCGCTTTGTATTAGACAACGTTATTGATGGGTGAAGCCTTGATAATTGGACCAGGGTCCAATTACATTTATTGAATTAAAAATTTAAAAAAAACATTTATCGTTATTTATTCGGCGTCGAAGTTCGAAAGGAAATTTTGTAATTTTATACATGATTATGAATGAATACTAATTAGGTACCTACGAGTATATAATGAAAGCAATTCTAGATTACTAGTTGAAATTAGTAAATCCTCGGAAGGATTGTATTATATTTTTATAACTATTCTTCACTCATCAAGAGTCAATATTTTCATTTAAAATCAACACTTTGAAAAATCTTTAAAATTTCATAATTGTTTTCCATATTATTGACCCACTTCGGTAGCAAACAGTTTTCTCGTATTTTGGATTTCACAGCCAAGACAGTTTAAACATGTACGTATACATACTTAGAATTGCAACGAGGTCCCATATTCAATCGTCCTATTAATATTTTACAAAAATAAATACAGAAGAACTTGATAACCTAGTTAGGTTATGTGAAGCTAACAAGGTTTAGAGAAAAAGAAAAAGTATGTATGTATACCTTACATTAATTGAGCTAACTCAGTGCAAAATGTGCAGCCTATATTTAGCCGTATTGAGGGACATTCATAGATTTTTGCATATCTGTATAATGTTTAGTTATACATGTTACTTTCATCTAGAATATTTTTTTCTTTTCTCATTTTTCAATATTTTTTCTAAATTAAATTAATTAAATTACTCTATTTTTATCCCACATAAATGCTTATTGTAACTTAAGCGCACATTTAAGAAAAAAATTACTGACTTATTTTTTAGGTAACAGATATTTAATTAATAGCAGTTAGATTAATGATGTGAACAACAAGACAAACCTATAATATTGACGGTTTACGTGTACATACCTGCAACGAAACAATAAAAGAATATTGAATTAGTTAGTAAGATTTAAATATTATTTATTAATTATTGGAAGATAAAAAATTAACTGGCAGTGGCAAAAAATTATGTCACTTTGTCTCTCTTGTGTTTAAACACGAACCAGCGCTGAAATTAAAAGTTCTCGGCCTTGTTTAATATACTAATGCAAAATGTGTCAGCATGTCAAAATTTTTTATTGCCTCTATTTGTCTACCACGTTCTCAACGTTCATGACTCTCTTCTTTTTTTTTTGGTAGTTGTAGCTGAATTTGTTTTAAGTACGCCTGCAAACTTGCACACATGTTCTCTAACCGTCAAAAATTATTGCAAAAATGCTCTGTCTAAGAACTTAATTCTTATTACAAATTATTACAACAGGCTGGACAAGTTGTCCAGAGCATACTGAATTTAAAATACGTCGTACAATTTTATTTGTTTGTTATTGTTAAGACAATATTTAGGCGACTTATTTTCAAAATGTGATAGTTTAACATAAACTGTATAAATGATTCCGTTTAAGGTGATTGGGTTAGATGAAGTCCGGAAAATAGTCTAATATCGTCTAGCAGACATAATTTGTATTATTTCAAGTTCATCATTAAAAAAATTACAACGGCAAATCACATTTTCATACATATGCTATATACTTCTTATCTTTACTTTGTTATCGAATATTTCTACTTAAAATCTACTTTAGCCAACAACGGTGTATACATTTTCATGTTTACAAGGCTCAGCGAAAAATATGGAATTTTAAGACAAAAAACATAACAAATTGTATTGTAAGTTATCTGCATTTCTATCTTTCTTGCTTTTTATGTCTCTCTGTTAAAAAAAAAACAGAGGATCGGCTAACGCCAAACCTCGAAATACAATTCCGACGTTTGATTGACGACTGCGTTGCGTTTTATATTTCAGGACGATTTTGCTTGTATGCCAGTTCATATTTGATACATTTGAGTGGTGGATTACCTTTAGATCTCTGACGACGCAGCAACATGTTGAAATTATTAAAACATTTTAACTAAGCAAATGTTCTTGATTCCAAAGTTATTTATTAACAACAATAACACCAAAACAAAAATCATCCAGTTTTCTTTTTGTATTTTTATCCAACTGAACAATTATTTAAACAAACTGTTTTGATCACAGTCGTTCACAAGCCACGTTAGTGCATAGATAGACCTGTTTCGGCTTTCCCCTGGTGAATTAGTATATTATAATCGCAAATCAACATACGAGTTTTCGTAGCCAAAGTTGGCGCAGTTCGATAGCGCGCAGGGGCAAAAATGAATAATTGGCAAGTAGTGCGGGTTCAATTCCAGGCCGTGGAAAATCATTTCCCGTTTTTAGTTTTTAATTTTTTAATTGAAAATAAATAAGAAAATTAGAGAAGTGGACACAAAAATGCATATGATAAGTGGCAAAGACCGTCCCGTTATCCAAATTGCGGGATTAGTGGAAGGTACAGCAACGAGTGATGTCGAATCGGGACACCCAACAGTAATGGCCGGTGAAAGAACTATTAAACGGAGGAAAAAAATAAGTGCAACTTCAAACTTAACAAAACGCCCCTCTCTTTGAACCTCTAACGAAATGCTGCTAAGTAAGGACGTCAACGTCTGCGGCAGCAATAGCAGCGCAAAAAGAAAGACACCATGAGTCGGATGATAAATCCTCATACGTCTCTGATAGAACGAGACATTATAAAGGGATAAGAACAACTTTGCCTCGTTGTCTACCTCTTAGTAGGAAGATGAAGAAGAGGAATTGAATGCAATTAATAGCAGCATCTTGCAATTACAAAGAAAAATTACAAAGGAGCAAGAAGCTAAGGCGTGCTCCTTACAGCAACAATAGCAACAACTGCACGAATATAATGTGCAGAAAAAAGACCAAATAAAAACACAGCATGTGCAAAAGCAGCAGAAAAATCAAAAAATGCAGCAACAAAAGCAATAACTGCAGCAACGAAAACAGCAACAACAGCAACAGCAGCTGAAAAAAAAAAAAAAAAAAAAGGTGCCTCCAATCAACAGTTACAACATGGAGGTCCAGAACACCAAGGACTTGTGTAAGTCGGCTATAGGTAATAACTTTATCATTAAAAGATTAGGCTCAGACAGGCACGTCATCCACTGTAATTCAGTGGAGGGCTACAAAAAACTGCAAAACCTGTTGAAGGAAACGACGATGGAGTACTTCACGTACACGTGATCAATTTAAAACGGTTCTATTAAAAGGACAGTGAAAAAGCCACGGTTGCTTCCTCGACCCCAGCGCCAAGAGCACCGGAAGCTGCACCCGACATGCTAGCTATCTTGCTATCTATTCGAGGGCAGATGACTCAGCTTCAACGCCAAGTACAGGAATAGGCTAAGCGGATGGATCAGATCTATGATCTGCTGCCGGGTCTAACGCACCTCATGTCGTAATGGGTATGCACGTGGTGGAGCAAACCCTGAAGGTCTTGCAGTGAATGTCAATTCACTTATTAGGATCGAGCGAAGAGCCGCGCTGTTTAAGTCGCTAGAAGACCAAGTTCCTGTGGTGCTTTTCGCTAGCGAAACTAAGTTTACCGATAAGCACAATCAGGAACACAGTAAATATAATAGTAGAAGAAGAAACCGACCCAACTCAACACAAGGAGAACACAAGGTCGCGATCTTTATTAGAAAAAAAAATTTAATTTATAAGAATGTACAAGGGTGTTTTACGTGGGTTCCGGGTGCTGGAGGCATGTGTCGTGCGCATCCCTCTCCGTAGCGGATAGTGGTTGTACACCGTCTCTGTCTACGCGCCTGATGCTTCTCAATCCACGCTATTCATCTCAGAGCTTGATAGACCCTTTCGACTCCTTAGACTAGAATCGGAAGAGAATTATTATATAATTGGCGGGGATTTTGATGTCAAACATAGAGTTTGGGGAAATCAAGTACCAAATACTAGAGGGAACCTACTACTCAGTTGGTGGAGTCAGCACAGTGTCATGTATAGACTAGGTTTGAAAGCGACGGACAGTCCGTCGTTCCCAGACACGGCTCTTATTTGGACCTATTGCTGTACGACGTACGGATACAACTGTACGGATACAAGCTACAAACGTTAAACTGTCTGCATACATTCATGTTCGACAGTGACCATTGCGGTTTTAGTACCGAAAAAACAATTCCTAACGAAATTGCGGAGTTGGAGGAGTTTGTTCCTAAACATTTCTACAATTACAGTAAGATCCGCTGGACACGCTTCTCCAGAACCTTGACAAAAGCACTCTCACCGAATTCGGTCTATCTACAGCCCAATAGGAATCTGTCTGACGAGGAGCTTGACAGGTCCTTAAATCAATTTGACCAAACAATTAAACAGACGATGGACATTGTAATACCTCGGTATGAATACACACCCAACGAAGACTTATTCCACAATGACGCACTGCTCCGACACAAAAGTAGACTGCTGTCAAGACTCAAATCCTGGCAGTTTACTGACAGACATAACGTGCAGGTTAGGACACTGAAGTCGTCAATTAAAACCTCTAAATATTGATAAGAGAGAATTACAGAGCATCTGTAAGTTTGTACTGGAACAATAGAATTCAGGCTGTAAATTCCAGCAACCCAAATATGTTCCCGCAAATAAAAAAAATATTTCGGAGAAAAAAATCAAAACGACCTACAGTGTCTTGAGATTCCTCGAACGACGGACAACGAACGAATACTGACTACTGAAGGCATAGATCCATAGGAGGCCATAGGAGCGACTTTTCAGGAAGTGTATAAAACCAATGATGTCATTGGTTCAAATCACGGCCTGGAGAATCGAGTCCTTCTGCACAATTTCTACTTGCGAAATGACGTACAGAACTGGCGATTCGAGAGCTTGGGTTTCATCCAGTTCAGTGACGAGAATATGGCAAATAATGTCATCGCCAATGAAGGGGAACTACTCGTACCTCAAAGGAAGAACTCTATGAGATCTTCGACACAATATTGTGCTTCGACATCTCCCTCTAGAAGCGGTAGACATTTACACCACCCTGTTTAACAATTCAAACATTATCCAGATCATTGGAAAACTGCGGTGGTTTATCCCATCCCTAAGAGGGGTAAAGATACATCCAACCCGGCAAATCTCCGGTCAATAAGTCTCCTTCCGAATATCAGTAAGGTGTTCGAAAAGGTAAACAATAGGGATTTGACTCAGTGGGTTGAGGATAATCAAGGTTAATCCGCCGATCTTATTCAGCATTTACCCAAGCTTCACTTCCCCATAGCATAGCGTACGCAGACGACCTGATAGCGTACAGAATAGGTCCAAAAGTCGAGGTCATTAACATGCTTTTGCAAAGTGACTTCGAACAAATTAGGCGATTTTGCGATGACTGCAAGTTGAAAATCAACTTTCAGAAGTCTGAAACCATTCCGTTTAGAACGCCTTTATCTGGTGCCTCTTGGGACACAAGAAAGAATTAGCGAAAATTCTCGATCATTGGACAACACGGCCAAATACCTTGTGATCTAGAACAATATCTATATTTCAACAAGAATGTAGATACTGCTCTGGCCCATGCCAAAGGTGCTTCTGCCCTCATAAAGAGACTGTTTTATAGCAGCATAACTCGATGCGAGGGTGAAAGTTATCTGCTACATGGCCCTCATCCGGCCCATGCTGGTATATGGGTGTCCCGTATGGTTCAACATGAGAGCAAGCTTAATGGAAAAGATTCAGGTGTTTGAGAGGACTTGCCTTAGGACTTGTCTTCACCTTTACAGAACACCAGAATCGGAATATGTACATACTCGTAAAATTCTATCCCAATGAGGTTCTATACAACAGAGCGAATCTAATAAGAGTGGACAACTTCGCTATTAAGTTGACTCGAAGGCATGTTGGAAGAGCAATGACCTCATCCAACAACCTGATATCTGGGGCCTACTACCCCAACTACTTATGTCATGAGAGTGTGCGCTGGAAAGGCTTCGTCCCCCCTGAAGCGTTCCTCTATTTGGACATGAAAGAGCTGATCCAGGATAGGTTTGCGGTGCCGCTAATTTTCCACTTAGCTCATGCAGTTGGTGAGGGGCGACTCAACTACAACATAGACGCCGCACATGGCAGTGTTGAACGTCTCAAGTTTAGTAGGACGGTTTCAGAACGCGGTAAAAAAGATGTTGTTCTGCAGCACCAAAATGTTTGGTGGTTGAGTGAAGAAGACCCGATTATTTCGCCGTTTCGTTCAAGTCCAGGTTACCCTAGTCAGAAAGCAAAGTGGGCCATATTTTCTTTGTTAAGTTTAGTAAATGGCGGACTTACATAGGTTAGGGTAAGTTTTAAGGCATTGGGTTTGCTAGCAATTAGGTTAGCAACTTTAAGTTTGCTAACATTTAGTCTAAGTTAGATTGTATAGTTAGGCTAAGTAGTTTAAGGTTTAGTATTAGGTAGCATAGGTAGTTAGTTTAAGTAGTTTAAGTTGAATGTTTAAGTTTTATACGACTATAAATATAAAAAAAAAATTAATTTACTAAGTTTTTTTTTTTTTAAATAATTAATATTTTCTTAGTTTAACTAAATGTTAATGTATAGTAATTATTTTAAAATATTAAATTAGACATTATTACAAATATTAAATTCTATGTCGAAAGACATAGAATAAGAACATAGATTAGCATAGAGCGCCCGCTTGGAGGGCCAGTAAGTTAGAATAAGTTAATAAAGTAATGTTAAGCTAGCCGTTAAGCATTTTTTCTGTTAACTTATAAGCATAGTCTATTTAAGAATAATAAAATAAAATGCATTAAAAACAGAAAAAAACTTTTGATAACTTCAACGAGTTGCTGCGGTTGTTAGATGCTATATAATAAATTGTTATCGACCACCGTCCACGACTATCAAATATTAACTACCAACCCTATATAAAACAATATCATCCTGGAATATAAAACGCAACCTGTATTTAGGTTTGGCTACGCAAACTGCAAAATTATTATTTGAGTTCAAAATTTTGACTGATCGATTGAGTTTTTCCTCGGATTGACGTAAAACAAATGTGTTGGTACACATTTGTGCCCGTTTTATCGCATTTTCCATGACTTTCCGCAAGATTTCCGGTGATAACTGTTCGGATTCCTGTCGAATATTCCCCTTAAGGGGTGCGATTTTCTGACCCTTGTTGGCATAAACCCGCGTTCAAGTAGCCCCAAAGAAAGAAATCGCCAAATCGCCAAATCGCCAAAACGGGAGATTATGCGACCTTCACAATATCCATTGTTGCTGGTGTTGTGTGTGAGGTTGCATTGTCTTGTTGAAGCCACATGTTCACCAAGCCCCGCTCATGAAATTCCGGCAGTAAGAAGTCGTTTAGCATGGCCCTATAGCGTTCGCCAGTAACAGTAACCGGGTTGCCAATGGCGTCCTCAAATAATAAGGCACCCCATCACACACCCCCAAAGAAAGTAATTTAAAGGCGTGAGATCATAGGATTGTGAAGGCTAGTTCACAGGTTCATTACGCGAAATTGTGCGCTCAACAAATGTTTCCCGCAATAAATTGATGGAGTCGCGCGCCGTGTGGCATATTGCACCATCTTGTTGAAACCAAAGCTCTGTCTCGTATGTACCATTCAACTGAGGAACAAAGATCTCAGAGATCATGTTTCTATAGCGCTCTCTATTCACGGTAACATTCTGGCCGGCATCGTCCTTAAAGAACTATGGGCCGATGCTTCCACCAGCCCATAAAGCACACTAAACAATGAGTTTTAATGGCCGTAAGGGCGTCTCGACAAAGGCTTCTGGGTCTTTTCCACTCCTAATTCGGCAATTTTGCTTGTTTAGATATCCATTTACCTAAAAATGAGCCTCATCGGAGAACAAAATTTTGCGTTGAAAATGAGGATCACGCGTATAATGGTCACTCGGTTTCAACTCTTGCACAAGCTGGATCTTATAAGCGTTTAAGCTAAGAATTTTCCGTAAAATCCTCCACAAAAGTGGATGACCATAGTTCCAATTGCTGTGCACGATGGCGAATCGACACATTCGCATTCTCTTCAACACTGCGCTCCACAACGTTAATAACTTCTTCTGTTCGCACTGTTTGTCGTCTTTGGGGATGCGTATTATCCACAAGAGTGTAGAGTGTACGTGATGCGAGAACGATTCATCGTGTTCCGAATAACTTACTCAGATGGACGATTATTTCGACCGTAAAATGGATTAGCGCACAATAAGTTTGGCGAACCGAACCATGGTTTTCAAAATAAGTTTGCACAATTTGCACGCGTTGTTCTGGCGTTAATCTATTCATCGTAAAATGGCAAAACGTACAACCACAATTCAATTTTGGACTGTCAAGTTGACAATCTGTAGAAACAGTGTTGCCAGTTTAAAAACCAAACCTCTGAAAAAAAAATTAATTTAATGCAACAACATAAATTTGTTGTTTGACTCTTAATTTTGTATAATATAGTATTATAGTTTTAAGCTAATATCTTAGTTTATTACAATTAAAATATTTATAACATTAGCGAATACCGAAACACAAAATTCCGTAATGATTTAAAAAAAAATTGACATTGAAATACTACTTGCTAATTCTAGCGAAATAACTTACAAAGTTTCATTAGAAATTTCGAATAAAGTTATTTCTTTAAAAAAGAAGCAATTACCTTATTTTGCCCATTGACATAGGTGGAATAGACTTACAATAAACACATTTATAATCCGCTTATATTTATATATATATATAATTAGTAATACCTACTTGAATAAATTAATAGAAAAACAGAAGCAACAAAAATAACGATTTGGAATCCTTTTAGAAACGATTATGAATATCGGCCGCTTCAGAAAAGTAGTGAATTGGTTAAATTATTAATTGGCACTTATTGAGGCACTAAGGCTTTACTTTTAGAGTCCTGCCATTAAATTGGAAATGATGTGGAAATTTTGATTGATTATTCTTCTCCTATTTTCAAATATATTCGTTCAGTTTTATTTAATTTTTCGAAAATGTATATTACATCAAAATACATCACAACATCGGTTAATACTGCAAATCATCTTTTACTTTTTTGTAGCGAAAATATGGTATAAAACACTCATACATTTGCATTACAAAAAAAAATTAGATGTATTTCATCAAGAAGTTCTTTGCGTGAACTGAGGAGCCAATACGACTTGATTCCTTTAATTATATTGTATCTATTTTAAATTAAAATTCCACAAAATTTTACAAAAAATATATAAACGATGTGTTTAATGGACTTTAAATCTGCCTTGTGTATGGTTTTACATAAATGAAATACAAATAAAACACATGTAGAACATTACTTATATATGTACATATGTACTTTCATAAGTACACCGCAACAGAATTTAATTTCTAGAAACATAAACAATCTGACTAACAGATTTATGTAAAGCCCATCAACCGCAGCGTTTTAAAATACATTATATTTCATAAATAGCACACACATACATACATATGTATATAAATTAACAATATAAACACACTATGTAAAAAATTGCCCCTACTAATAATAATAATAGACCAGTATTACTAGAACCTATAAGTACTTTTTGGGCTAGAAAATCTCAAAACCCATCTCCATTATTTTAAGCTTTTTGAAAAGTAATAAATTTTCATTAAAATCAAACTTTGTGTCGCTTTTTGTTTAAAATTCCAACCAGACAGCTCATCAAAATTCTTATGTCTACAAATTGAAGCAAATCTGTAGTCTGTGCAGACAAGAGCATTGACAAAAAAAGGTTGGATATATGTACATCTGTATGTTAACATATTTCGGGACACACTCTCTAAACTAGACTGCCATCATAACGTTAAACTATTTTAATATCTCGAGTTCGGATTATTTGACATGAAAACCAAATTTACCTTAAATAGTTACATATATGTGAAATATAAATATATAAATTTACCTATGTAGGTATATATCGATGTTAATGAGAGTATTCACTTATTTCACAATCTAATTTTAGCTCCCCTAGTGAGATGCAGTTAGGACTAAGACGACATATTTTAAGGTGCTCCAAAGCATATAAAAATAAACTTCTTCCCATATACACATCCATACATATGCGCGGATATGCAAACGAATACGAAGCTGCATATATATATGTATCTACTGTTCTCTACAGACGGAATGTATATTGAACAGAATGAAATGTGTAGCCGTGGATCCTTCTAAATCGCTATGAAGACGATGCGCACTGGCATGTTGCGCTCCATTGATCAACATTGCGCGAAATTGAGACGATAATCTTATAAAAAAAAAAACCCAGTCGTCTCACTTCTTTACTTAGCAACAAAAGTTTAGTGTTATTTTTGGTATTTCAAATGTTTGTATGCCAAGAATTGTTTACAAGGCAGCTCGTATTTTTTGAAATGGTATGGCATATCTTTCTTGGTACATACTCGTATGTATGTATGTGTTTTGGGATTTTGTTGATATTTACGTTAGCTTGTAAACTGAAATTCGAATTGGAACTTTGTGCCTTTATTTGCCAGCGTTGGATAGTTGGTCGAATGAGATATGCACTTTGAAGGCAAAGGAAGTCAAATTCATGAGTTGATCGCGGAGCTTATAATTTTAGCTTAGTAGCTTATAAATTTAACGATCTATTCATTTGTGTGCTATTCCTTTCCACTTATCATCAAGAGCAATTGTCGTTGGAAATCGGAAATCTAATAGAAACAACTTTATTTTGAATGAAATTATTGTAATGTAACGTCATAAACATTAGATCATAACACTCTCTTCGCAGGCAACTTTAATGCACATACATGGGAATATGTATGTATTATATTTGCATATGCTCAGAAAATATATATCTGGATGTATGTACATATGCATGTAACGTACATTTACAGTCTTAATGTTGTTTATGCCTGGCGACTGTGATCGTCACCGGCACTGAATTTAGCCAAGCCGATGTTAATCAGGCGTTCAAGAACCTATACATACATAGATATGAGCGTGAATGGATTTCATTGCAGTGTTTGTTGTTCGGTTTGTGTGAAGACGTTTCACCTTCGGATTTCATTTTAATCGTGCCTTTTGATGAGCGAAATTGGGCACAATGACTCACAATGGTTTATACCCATCTGTAAGCACATACATACATATGTATGAACATGCATATCTAATCGTTTTTCTCTACAACTCTACTGGATTATAAGCATTTCATCTAAATGCTTTCATTTTGACTTTATAAAGGGTTTTCCAATAAGGACTTGACAACTTTAAATTTAATTTGTGAACGCACTCTTTCACTAATCATCAAACTGTCACTGTCAATTTATTCAGTAAATTCAACATTTTCATCATGGTAAAGTACACGAACGAGCAACGTCTGCAAATTAAGAAAATTTTATACCGAAATTCGGAGTCGGTGACTGCAACTTTAAGAGCGTTAATTCCAATTTTCGGTCATAATCCTCGCCCTAGTAGACAGGCAATAACAAGTTTAGTGCAAAAATTTGAGTCTACATATTCGTTGTGTGATATCGCCGTGTCAGTGAGACAACGGGTTGGTTGAAGTATCGAAAATATCGCTGCCGTTCAGGCGTCCCACAGTGGACCGTTTCATACATGCTAGACGTAAAAAAGTCAACTGCGACTCATTGTTTTTGATGTAGCTCCGAACAAAAACAATTCCCCACTGATCATATAACTGTAATCCAAATTCTGTTTAATTAATTTAGCAACAAATTCTGGCTAATCAAAGGCCAATTTTTAGTTTTTTCTCAGTGATTGCGTGTATTAATTGCATTGTGAGTTTCTCATATATTTTGTTATAACTCTAAATTGAAAAGGAAACGATTTACAAGAAATGGCAGGCTTATTAGTCGGTATGTTCTCTTCTTTTATTTATCCATTTTTGATTTTTTGTGCCTAGTTTAATTGTCTTGTTAATAAGCCTCAAAAGCAAGTCGTATTTTGTGGTGTAAAATTGAAAGATTTTGTTTTTTTTAGATAATCTAAATATGAGTATGTCAATGTGTCCAGATGAGTTATATATTTTTGTAAAGTGTATCGTTTCTAGTTAAAGAATATGTGTCATTTTTGCTCCGCACGAATTTGCAAAACTTGATTTTCTTCCTTTTAATTGATAGAGTATGGGATTCCGGGAATGGAGTATTTTGAAATTTGGTGTTCCAATGAAAAGAAAAACCGTATTAACAAAATTTTTGAATATGTTTCAAACAAAATAAATATTTCTGAAGAAAATTGCGAGAAAATTCCAAGCAAATAAAAAATAAAATTCGACTGTTGTCAGTAAATTTCGATAAGAAATGGAAAGCAGCAGGCTTGAGAAAAGAAAGGTTTCTCTTGAAATATGAAGATTGGTTGAATGGCAATGATTTTATTCTAGAACGTAAAGCAAATAGTCTTGAAAGTGAAAATGAAGAATCTGCGCATACTTCTAAGCGTGGAAGGCCAAGAAAAAGTTTTGAGGATTGTGTTAATCACTCTAAACGCGCCAAGCTTCGCGATCTCCTCGAATCAAGATCTCCTTCAGAACTATTATATGTTGCTCAAATGGCTTCACGTGCAAGCGTATAGTTGCGGATGTTATAAAAGAAGTAACAGAGCATCCCCAAGCTGCAAAAGATTTTAAAACTAGTCAAAGGAAGTTAGATAAAGTTCGATCCTACAGTAATGACGAGGCCCTTGCTTTGTATATAGACACAAAACTTACGCGTCATACATACAAAATTTTAAGAAAACAATCGATCGAAAGAGGTCATGCATTATATCCAACAGTTTACAGTTTAGCCAAAGCTAAAAAGGATTGTTTTCCTTCCGAAAATGCAATATGTGTCGATGAATCGAGTGCCTACATAAATTTAAAAGACATAGTTTATCACAGAGCTAAGCGTTTGTTATTAGTGCAAGAGAGAGTTGTATCCCAAAACATAGCAGACGGATCGTCAATTCTTTTTATTTGTAAATGGGGAGGTGATGGTAGCTCAGCTCATAGCAACTACAAGCAAGCTTTTGAAAACCAAGCGAATTAATGCAGCTTGGGTTTGATATTTCTAATTTTTTTCAACCGCATTTTAAGCCAGTTGACTTTTACTCCCCTTGTATACTTTTCTGTTAGTGGACTTTTTCGCCTACTATTTCGAATAATGTGATACCAGTCGATAGGATTATAAATATACTGATTCTTTTTTGCATGTACTTCGATAATATCAGATGATCTGATTCCGCTGGTCCAGATGGTATATCTCCCCTTCTTCTGAAGAGGTGTTCTTCCACGCTGGCAAAACCATTGTGTAAACTTTTCTATTAATCTCACTCACAGCATTTGTCCATCCAGTCCTTAAAAAAAGCAAAGCTTCTTCACTCTCCTCCTACAGACCCACTGCACTTACTTCCCATGGAAACGCTGATAAACCGTCAGCTCATGAAATATCTTGATACACGAAAACTTCTCAATGACCGGCAGTACGGTTTTCATAGCATCACGTCCACTGGTGATTTGATGATATGTCTTACCCAAAAGTGGAACCAGTCACCAATCTGACGAAAGCAAGATAGTTGCACTTGATATGAAGGCATTTGATGGAGTTTGGCATCATTAGAAATTACCTTTCGGAACGTTCAATTCAAGTTGTTTTAGATGATTTTAAGTCTAATATTCACAAAATAAATATTGGTGTAGCCCAGGGCTCCGATCTGTCCCCGACATTCTTTTCAATCTTCAACAATGATCTTTTGGCTGCCACTTCTAACCCAATACATTCCTTAGCTGACGATATGTATTCGGCTGTAGAACGGGAACGACAGCGTATGTTAGGCACATTAAATTCCGATATCAGCATCATAAATAATTGGGGAACTATCAGCAGAGTGGAATTGTATGCTTCCAAAACACAATGCTGTCTCCTGTCGTTAATGCGAAATTTAAATACCTAGTCATTATCTATGAATGTCACTTGCATTGTCGAAAACAAAAATCTTTCCATTCTCAGTATGTGTGTCAATGAAAACTTCGATGTCAACAAAAAGCTGCGAAATGTCTACGTTTCCTCAAACGATGCATGTAAGAAATATTTCACCCCTCTGACCAGGCCTCCATTTATAATATGTTCATCCGCCCAAAATTGGTACTATTGCGAAATAAATTCATCAACTTTTAAATCTAATTAATTAATGTTTTTATATTAATTGAACATGTATCACATTAAAATGTCAAAAAACCTTGAAGTTATGGCCAAGCTTTGCCATCCGGTTGTCATTTACACATTGTCATTAAAGAAGAACAGTTGTCATTATTATCGTCTCCAGGATTTATTTCTTTTTACAAACCCGCATTTTGTACAGTAATCATCGAAACTTATTTCAACATAATTTCGCCTAAACATTTGGAGGCCCCGGCGAGATAAAGTACTGCAGGTATTTCTATTAAATTCTTATTAATTTCGTAGTTTTACGTGCATTGAGTAATTACGTGAAATAGCGGGAGAAGAATTAGAAGAAGGCGCGAAACACAACACTGAATCATCAACATCACAGACGGGATCTAAGGAAATCAGTGGATGAAGGAAAAAAATTGGACAAGGTCCTCGCGACTCTGAAAACTCCTCGTACAGTGTGCGAGCAGCAACTGCAATGCATACAGGAGTATCTAACACGTGTTCAATAAGATCCAGCCACTACAAACACTGCTTAAATGAATATTCGCGCCGAAGCCCTGAGTTCAGCATTCAAAAATTTAATGAGTATTTAAGGAAAAATCGCGCCGAACCGATCCACCTATGAGGAATTGTACTATCTAGTAGCATCAGCCCTAAAGGTTGTTATAGCTAAACATGACGGCCAAGAAAACGTATGAAATTAGATAAACACAGCGACAACTGATAAAGAAGACGGGTATGATTCTATAAAATTGCTCAAAATTGAGCTTCAAGAATTTTCAGGTGATGTAACAACGTGGATAAGTTGGTACGATGAATTCGTTTCATTGGTTCATAACAATGCGAATTTAACCAAGTTCGCCAAGTTACGTTACGTTACGTAATTACAAACTAAGTTCTGCTGCTAGGGCACCAATATCAGGTTTGAAAATTGTTGCAGAAAATTATGAGGTATTTTTGGAGAAATTAAGAGAACGTTTTGAAAATAAAAAAGTCATTGGAAAGGAACACATAAAATTAATTTTCCAACATCCGACAATTCTTAAGACAGCAGATCTATGCAATTTAATGGATAAAATGAACAACAATCTCACTTGACTAAGAAATATCAATCGCCTGTCGACGTCTAGAATGACACATCATAACTACGAAACTCGATCCAGACACAGCAATTAAATGGAATAAAGAATCTTCTTTTGATCGTTCCTCAAGAAAAGGTGCCAAGTTCTCGAAGGTAATGTAATGATTTCACATTCAACAACAACATATACTAAAGAGTTTTCCAATAGGGACTTGACAACTTTGAATTTAATTTGTGAACGCACTCTTTCACTAATCATCAAACTTTCACTGTCAATTTATTCAGTAAACTCAAAATTTTCATCATGGTAAAGCCCGAATTGGAAGATATGGACTTGGACGACATGTGGTTTCAACAGGATGATGCCACAAGCCACACAGCACACGCTACAATCGATTTATTGAAGAGTAAGTATGGTGAGCGTGTTATCTCAAAAAATGGGCCAGTCGATTGGCCGCCCCGTTCGTGCGATTTAACGCCGCTTGACTATTTTCTGTGGGGCTACGTTAAGCCATTGGTTTATGACAACACCCCGACGACGTTGGAAGAGCTCAGAGCCAACATTGAACGCGAAATAGCGGCGTTAAGATCCCAAGGTATCTGACTACATTTCGACAAGCAAGTGACTGCCCGTGCTGCCCCACGATCGAGAACATTCGCCAATTCCTTCTGGTATCCCTAGAGGCCCCAGACAAAGGCGTCCTAAACACAATGGTTTCCGATTTTTGAAAGTTGATTTTCAACTTCCAGTCATCGCAATATCGCTTAATTTTGTCGAAGTCTCGCTGAAAAAGTATATTAATGAGCTCAGTCTTTGGACCTGATCTGTACACGATTATGTCGTCTGCGTACGCTATGGCATGGTGAAGTGAACCTATCAGATCACTTGTGTAAGTGTTGAACAGGATCGGCGAATTTACCGAATTTACCGCAACTTGTTGCAGACCGTTTTTAATATTAAATGTTCCATAAGAAGTCACCTCGCCATTCTCCACGATGTCATTCGAAAGGTCGTTTTGATCTTTTCTCCGAAATATTTTATTTATTTGCGGGAACATATTCGGGATGCTGGTATTTACAGCCCGAATTTTATTGTTCTAATACAAACTTACAGAATTTCTGTAATTTTCCTTTATTAATGTTTGGAGGCTTTTAATCGACGACTTCAGTATCATAATCTCCGGGTTATGTCTGTCAGTAAACTGTCTGTACAAGGTTTTTAGCCTTGACAGCAGTCTACTTTTATGTCGGTGCAGTGCGTCAATGGTAGCGTTGCGGAATAAGTCTTCGTTGTCAGTGTATTGATACCGAGGTATCGTTTTGTCCATTGTTCGTTTAATTGTCTCGTCCATTAGTTTTAGATTTCTGTCAATCTCCTCGTTTGACAGATTTCTGTTGGACGGTGGGTAGAGCGAATTCGAGGAGAGTGCTATAGTCAGTGTTCTGGTGAAGTTTGTCCAACGTACCCTACCATAATTGTAGGAATGCCTTTGGACAAACTCATCCAATTCCGCAATTTCGTTGGGAACAGTTATTTCGGTGCTGAGACCGCAATGGTCACTGTCATACACGAAAGTGCGTAGACAGTTTGTAGTTTGTTGATTAGTGCATGTCAGTTGTATTCGTGAGTCGAACAGCAGAAGATCCAAATATGACCCATGTCTGACAAACGACGGACTATCCGTCGCCTTAAGCTCGAGTCGATACATCACACTGTGCTGACCCCACCAATTGAATAGTAGGTTCCCTATAGTATTTGGTGTATTATTTCCCCAATCACTATGTTTGGCGTTGAAATCCTCGCCGATAATAAAATAGTTGTCTTCCAATTCCAGCCTCAGGAATCGAAAAAGCGTTTCGAGCTCTGAGATGAATAAAGTGGATTGAGTAGCCTTAGGTGCATAGACAGACACCATGTACAACCGCTTTCCACTACGGAGGGGGATATACACGATGCATGCTTCCAGCACCTGGAACCTACGTACTACACGACTGTATACTCTTTTAAAACGTATACCTTTTCGTACGAAAATCGCAACGCCTCCTCCTTGAATGGAGTTGGATCGGTTTCTCCGTACTATTTTGTATCTTCTGTGCCTCATTTTGTGTCTTTTGGTAAGCTTAGTTTCGCTAACCAAAAGCACATCAGGGGCTTGGTCTTTAAGCAACTTAAATAGTGCGGCTCGTCGTTCTAACCTAATCAGTGAATTCACATTCACAGCAAGGACCTTCAAGGTTTGCTCTGCCACGTACGTACCCATTACGGCAAAAGGTGCGTTAGGCCAGGCAGAAGCGCGTATACTTGATCCACCCGCACGGTCTTTTCAGTTAAATGACGTTGGAGCTGAGCCATTTACTACTGGATAGAGAGCAAGATAGCCAGCATGTCAGGTACTGGTTCCGGTGCTCTGGGCGCTGGGCCTGAGAAGCAACCTTCGCTTGCTGTAGCGTATTTCCCCTACCGGGCGCCATTTTGGCGTAGGTAACATGGGG
>OX422141.1:45150827-45347232 GCA_949129095.1 Volucella bombylans
CGATTTAATTTTTTTAATAAAGACTGAGCGGAAATTTTTGTTATAATATAAAATGGGCAGTTTAAACGGGGTGGCCGTGGTGTAGTGGTAGTAGCAAACGCTTCTCACTCAGAGGGTCCAGGTTCGAATCCTGCCCATGGCAAAAAATCAGTTTTTCATTGTATAATTGGAACTCAGACAAAAAAATTCTGCGTGCGAAGGCATAACACTGACACGTAGATTTGGCTGTTATAAGAGTTTCAAGCAATGAAAAAAAATACTGGGAATTATATCTCGAATCACTCTGAGTGAAGAAAAAACTCTCCGTCCTATTCGGACTCCCACCCCAGGAGAGCAAACATAGAAACCAAACACACCTGAGTTTCAAACCACTACAAAAACAATTTTCCTTTCTCCTCCTTCTATCTTTCCGCCCGCGCCCTGGCAACAGTAAAAGGGTATCAACCCCTTAGGCGCGCGTAAATTATAAAAAAAAAAAAAAAAGTTTATGTTTATAATATTTCGACGTGGAGATTAGTTTATAGAAATTATCCATTGTCTTAACGTTAACATGGTCTTACCAAAATTGGTTTAAGTAGGTAAATGAAAAGATGTGTTAAGTAATAGCATTTGAATAAGGAAAATTGTGGATCTATTATGTTAGCTCCGTAATTCATGGAATATTTTCCGAAATTGAAAAGTTCAAGTAAATAAGAGACATTAAAAATAAATTTATATGATATTCCGAAAAATAATCAAAACTATCGCTCATGAAAAAATCGAAAAAATGTCATCAGTGTATGTGTTTACTTTTCTCATGCTTCTTAAAAATGGTCCCTTCTCTGTACGCTCATTCCTTTCAAGTACGGGGATGATCAAATTATATAAAGGCGCGTCACGTCATCCAAATTTGTTTTTTTTTTTTATATAACAGGTTTTCCCAAGATTTGCGGTAAATACTAGTCTTTAGGCTATAATACTAGTATTATAATGTTCACTAAACGAATGTTCACAGAATTTTCTATAACGATGTTCAAACGACTAATGCCTGTGTACTTGTAGTTTAGGAGGTCAATCTTCTTCTGGATCCACCATCGAATGTATGTAATATATTCATCTTAACTTATTAACAAGATGTATTCTCCTTACCGAATTAATTTTTAGTGGATTAAATACCTCGGCATGTTTGTTGGTTCAGCAATTTAATTGGCATTTAGTTTGAGTGTCGCTATTACACACATACAATCTTTGCTAAGTTATTTGGACGAAATTGCTGTGGCCTATATTAAATTTTTCATTTTTCTTGAAGTGAATGCTGGTCATCATAGCCTTTTGAATATGTAAGTCGATGACGATTTTTTTATTAGTATTTTTTCAGTGCCTTGACATTCGGAATATATAGATTTGTACCTTGGCTGCAACAAGGCAGTGTATATGTACGAGGGGCGTTCAATATATTCCCGGTATCGATATGAAGGAAAATGCGAATTCAATTTAAATTGTTTTTATTTTTCAATATAATCTCCCCTAACATCAATGCATTTGTTACATCTTGAGATACGCTTTTTTAAACCCTCAAACTCTCTTTCTCTGCAAAATACCCATTTATTGCCGACTTGAGTTCTTCATCATCCGAAAATCTTTTTCCACGAAGACATTTTTTCAAATCCGGAAACAGGAAATAATCACTAGGGGCAAGGTCGGGACTATAGGGTGGGTGTTGGATTTCTTCGAAACCACAATCTCGCGCAGCAGCCTTGGAAACTCGCGCCGTGTGAACAGGAGCGTTGTCATGAAGAAGCAACACACCCGCTGCGAGTTTACCCCGTCTTTTCTTTTTAATTTCCTCCCGCAAATTATGCATAGTGGAAGCGTAGGATGTGGCGTTGATGGTTTCAGCTTTTTTTTTGTACTCAATGAGCAAGATTCCCTTTGAGTCCCAAAAAACTGTGGCCATGAGCTTCCCGACAGACGGAGTGACTTTGAACTTCTTCGGGGGGTCTGTTCCTTTTTTATGCCACTGCATGGACTCTTGTTTGCTTTCAGGGTCATAGTGGTGGACCCATGTTTCGTCGCCAGTAACAATTCGATCCATAACACCGTCCGCGTTCTCACTACACATCTCCAAAAGCTCTCTACAGCATGCGATTCTCACTTTTTTCTGAGGCGCTGTGAGCATTCGTGGCACCCACCTTGCACTGACCTTTGAAAGGTTAAGATGGTCATGAAGAATGGTGTGAATGGTACCAATTGAAAGCTTGGTGATCTCTGCCATCATTTTCAGCTTTATTCGGGCATCCTCAAGAACAAGTTTTTCGACTTCTTTGATGCTTTCTCCCGTACAAGCAGTAGCCGGGGCGCCGGAGCGGGGGTCGTCTTCAATGCTCTCTCTGCCTCTCTTGAACTCACTTGACCACTTTTGCACAGTTAATAATGAAGGTGCGGAACCCTGGTACACAGCCACCATCTCTTCATGAATAGTTTTTTGACTTTTTCCTTGCTTAGTGAGAAATTTAATTACAGCGCGATGCTCAATTTTTACCATCATCGTCTCAGTTGCCATTATGATTCTGTTTAACTAGAGATAAGACGCGAATTAATAATCACATTTATATGAAATTTTACATGAATGCACTAAAATAATAGTATTACTTGATAAATAAGTCAATTTATATATATAACCACAGCTTCACCCCGATACCGAGAATATGTTGAACGCCCCTCGTTTATATACAACCACAGCTTCACCCCGATACCGAGAATATGTTGAACGCCCCTCGTATGTATATCTTTATAATACAGTCTGGATAATGCTATGACATGTATGCTGCTTCTTCAGAAAAAAAACGTAGCAGCAGTAAGATCAGATTGTTTTTTCTCGTGATCCATTACGTATGTTGTCCTAGTAATGTGCTCAAAATGTTTGGTGAGGGATTTTTTTAATCAGCTTCCTTTTCCTGAATTTTAACAGATTTTCGTAGGTTCTCCTTTAACTGATTCCACATGTGCTTTCTCTGATTATTTATCTACAACGTCCGAAGTGCAAAAAAAAAATACTCGTAACTTTGAGGTAGTTAGTTATTTTTGATTAAAATAAAGCCAGACAAGTCTAAACTGGTTAAGGAAATTACAAATTTTCTTATGTTTCGAAAGAAGATAGTCCCTATCAGAAACATTATTTTGAAATGTTTGAATACTCTGAATTTGAATGCTTGTGCATGCCCACGCTTAGGAGTTAATAGATATAAATTTATTTTACAACATGCTTATAAAATAGCCGCGTGTTGCTGTTGGGCAATGAGGTGCATCTCCCAATAAGCCAAAATATTAAACTCTAACGCACCTTTAATTATTTTTTATTTTTATTTTTTTTTAATATTAAATATAAATGAGATGAATTATTTTCCAGTTGTATGTCCTTCCAAAAATAATTTTCCACTGATTGATTCAAACACGTATGGCAACAACATATTTTCAAAATTGTACGTGAGTGGTTTAATAATGTCCGTGTAAAATGGACACCCGATTCTACATTTAGAGTTTTTCATCTTAATATTGTAGTTTAGTATTTTGCTGGTACGTATCTATGTATACTGGAATGATCATATAATGGGTGATTTTTACTGGGAAATTGCAAAAGTGTATACAATTTTTATTTGAGTTGATAAATCTATACCTGCCATTTACTTTTTAAAGATTATTTCATGTAAATGGTGACCATGACTACGTTTTAATTTTTTCATACGGAGCGTCCAATTATGAATCGCTTTTTCGATCATATTGGCTAGTATCTCGCTAATAACACGTGTATTGTTGTCTTCCAAGGTTGCACTTAACACTGGTTTATCGAAATAGACGAGTGATTTAACGTATCCCCATAAAAAATAGTCTAAAGGCGTCAAATCGCTCCATCTAACCGGCCAATTCACCGGTCCAAAACGAGAGATAAATTGCTCACCGAACTCATTTCTCAATGAGTCTTGCTGGAACCATATGTCGACCAGGTTCAGGTTGTGTATTTTGTGCAAAAAATAAGCTCGAAATCATTGACGGTAACGTTGTTCTCACAGTCATAAACCGCACCGAACAGTGCATTTTTTCGAGCGCCTTGGTCGCTCTTGTATTGCCTGAGATTGCTCATCGGACCAAATACTGCAGTTTTGTTTATTAAAATACCGTAGAATTGTCGAAATGCGCGAAAAAGATTTTTACCGGGCACGAATTTTGATAATAAAAAATTTCAATAATTTGTAAACATTTTTCGGGTTAAAGTCTTTCCATGATGAAATGGCAATGCTAACTGAGCATGTTTGACTTTGACACATGTCACGAATCACGCGTGAGCTGTCAAAAATAGAACACTGAAAAACCAAACAGCACAAAAATCATCCTTTATTTAGTTGTTTCATGCACTCTATCTCATTGTTGCATATATACCTACACTAGTAACTGCACTGCTTCTTCTAATTACTCTTCACTTTCAATAATTTCTAATAGCTGCCTTCTTTTAAATTGTGAAGTACAGTTCCAGCCAGAAAATATATTAGATAATTTAGGACTAAGTAGTGTGAGGAGAGTAGTTTTTTTTAAAAACAACCCTAACTTGTTTTGTTGGTTCTCATAGTAGTATCATAGCGGTTTAAACTTGAGTTGAGGTTCATGTTTGATTCTTCCTCCATAATATTGATTTCAATACCGTTATTGTTTATTAATGCATCGATTGCTTTAATATTATTTTTTTTTCTCTTTTTTAACGTCCTCCTTTGTAATTAGTCTTCGAGGTATGGGCCTATCTCTCTGTCCCTTTACATCTGCCAAAAAGTTTGTTGTTGGTAAGCATACAAGCCCATTCCCCACGAATTCGTTGGACCGGCTTACGAAACGAGTGGATTTATCAGCTTATCTGCATAACTTCCTGTGGGATGAGAAGAATTTATTTTGCTCATTTCATACATTTGGTTTGTTTGCTGGGCTCTTTCACGTAGGCGCTTTGACCTTCAGCCAGGCCTGATTTTCGTCAGTACTGCAGACTCCTCTGTTTCAGGGGTAGACCATTGAGCCACCCATTCATTCCACTATCACTCATATTATCATTAAGACTACTTTCTAAGGTGGATTTAATTCCTTATCTCATGGCTATTCTACATTCCTGCGGAGACAAAGATTCGAAGACTGTATTGTGAAATTTAGGTAATTGAAAAGTCAAAGTGAAATTAGATAGGTACTTCTTTTTCCACAAAGCCGTTGCTTAAACCAGGGGCAGTATTATTTTATCGCGCAATGTACGAGCATATCATTTGTGCGGGTCTGGCTTTTTGTTTTATGGTTTTTAAGAATTTGAAAGAAACAAACTAAGCTATTAACTGAAATAATAAGAGAAAAAATCCAGGTTGTACGCTCAATTGGAAACAGTCCTACCAAATTAGTACGCTTAACACCTAGTTTATCATTGAGCTGAATAGGGAGCCTTGTTAGTTGGAACAGCGGAATTGATGAACGCGGTGACTGAACGTCTTATGTTTATTCCCATCGACACTTCAACACAAAAATAATATGAAAATACGTAAAAAATTGCAACGAGAAACATAACCTCGAAATCGTGTTAACTAAATTTGCGAGAGCGATAAACTCAAAATGATTCTCAGGTTGTTCCTAAGGTGGTGAGGTCATGTAGATTTGAAATATTGAAATTACCGCTAATGCTTATTACTGTAGTAGCTCAGTTCAATTAGATTTTGTGGGTTAACTGTACGGATTTTTAAGTCTATACCCACATACATGCATACATACATACACAGTAGTTTAGTTCAATTTGATTTTGTGGGTTAACTGTACGGGGCTTTAAGTCTATACCCACATACATACATACTCGTACATAGTTATTGACAAGGACTCAATGGTCAAATCGATTTGCTTTTACATTTGTTTTAATTCCTCCACACATCAAATACATATATGTATATATTATGTAAATTCAATTGGAGTTCACTTAGTCATTCCTGGACGTCAGGTTTATCAGTTGCTTTCAAATACAATCATTTCCTAAATTCAGAATTATTATGCTCTTAAATTGTGAAAAAGATATAAGTGCATATTTAAATATGTACACAGTGACACACGACATATACGGATGCACTCGGTATTATATCGCGATGAACTCATTTCTTTGTTTCTGTCGTTATGTGTCGCCCTCGGGTTTCCGGTTGGCGATAAGATTCATAGTATGGTGATTCTCACTATGCTATACTCAAGTAAAAGAGATTTGTAAAATAATTATTTCTTTTTTGGCTTCATTAAAATTAATGGAATTTTTGTGATAAAACGTTAATCAATGTACAGACAACTATACATATTATAAATCGTAAATATACAACTACGATAAAAGGACATAAAATTGCTTCCTGATATACGTAAATTACGCCTACATACGTAAATGAAAGCCGCATTATGGATGTATTTTGTTTTTTTTTTATTGAAACCTTTTTCTTTTAAAATACCCATATCTTTATAGAAAAAATAGAAAAGAGCCCCCTATTGCACGTGTACACGTATACCCGTGTTAGTTAAATTATTACATGTATGTTTATATTTACACGTGTGTTTATATTTACACGTGTGTTTATATTTACACGTATATTTATATTTACACGTTTGCTTATACTTGCACGGGTATTTATATTTACGAGTGTATTTATATGTACGCGTGTATTTATATCTACACGGGCATTTAAATTTACGCGTGTGTTTATATTTACACGTATATTCGTATTTACACGTGTGTTTATATTTACGCGTGTATTTATATTTGCATGTGTGTTTATATTTACACGTATATTCATATCTCTACGTGTAATTATATTTGTACGTATATTTGTATTTACACGTGCACTTATTGCTTCACATGCATTTAGAAATACACGTGTAATTACTTGCAAATCATTTTATGGTCTTCCTGTTCCTCTAGAGCGTATTAAGCAATTTTGGAATGTTTGAAATGACCAACAACTTTGCTGGCTTTCTCTATCAATCTTTTAATGTCATCTGAGGATATCGACGTCTTTACTGCCAGTTGAAGACTGTTAACCGCACGTGTCAAATTCACTACTGCCATTACTTTTTAATTTAGTCGTCAGTCTTGAAGGATATCTCCCATCTTATTCGCAAGATCCTCCGCGCTGTGTCTTGTGTCTATTTCACTGATCTCAAGTGTAAAAGAGTGTGGAACCCAATCATCATTAATGAAATGAGCTGGTATTGTCATATAAGAAGACATACATGTTACTCCATAAGAAGGACCGCCAATCTTTTCCTTAATAACATTGTGCATATTTTGTTTTAACGATTGAAGTCATTTCTTGATCGCTTCTTCTTTCAAAGGGGTATAATTTTTCTCGACAACAGCCATGAATTGAAGAAAGCCTTTACTGGAACAAAAAGTATTTAATTTTAGTTGAATTCCATGAATTCCTTGTAAATGCCGTCGCAGTGTTGCAGTTGTACTACTGGGACATATTGCCTTACCAAACTCTTCGGCTTCATTTAAGTATACAAAATTCAAATTTATAAGCAATTAAGATCAAATTATTTTCGACTTGTCATGGGCACTACCGGTCAATACTGATTGATTAGAAATGGTAGAGACTATTATTAAGTGGTACATAGTATACTGGCATCCAAATCGGAAGGAAGGGTGTTCGAATCCCAACCGCGCCCGAAAGACATTCATTTTTTCAGCTAACAAAAATTAAGTCAGACGAGTAGTAGACTAGAAATCAACAACAAGCCAACTTCCACTAACAATTTAGTCTCCCCGTTAAATGTTGGATGCCACCCATGGAGCGAAATAGGCATTATAAGTTTATTCATACACATTTGAGTCTTAAGATCTTAAAAAAAAAAAAAACAGAGAATCATCAAAATAAAATTTCTATTGATATTGCCAAGGGTCGGGTTAAGATGAAATGCATGACATCCCGGCCAATTACAATATAAAAAAGAACCATCGCTTTTATAATTACACGTGCAGTTAGGACCTAAGCATGTTAAACAAATTTTACTACACCTCCATGGATCACGTGTAATTAAATACACGCTTGAAATCGAGAGCTTCACTATTGCTCCAATGTAAATTGTTTGCTTACACTCACTCAATAAGACTACGACTAGCTCCTGATTTTGTCGCTGTTTTATACACCCAATTATAATGGTTCTTAGCTTCAACTTTTTGTATTTATTTATTATCTATTTGTGTGGGCGAAGAGGCAAACGTTACATGAGTGGGTCACATTTGAACTTATGCTTTAAAAAAAGGTGTTTCTTTAAATAGACTGGTTATGATAAAGAAATATGACTGTGTTTTATGCTTATTTAAACAAAATATATGTGTTGAACAATATATATGTATATGTATGAAATTCAAATTAATATGTAATAAAAGGTGTATTTCAAGATAAAGCTGCTACACTTGTAATTTGGAAATATGCAACCATCCAATTTAAACTTACTGATACTGTGTTTATTTTGCACGCATGTTAGGTTAGGGTTAGGTAAGAGTGGCTGTTGGAAATACCAACCCACTTAGGCCTATTGGCCCATTGTGATGCCACATGGATCTATGATCTTCTTACTACTGGAACCAGTTTGAGCTTTTAATAAAGCGTAGGAGACTGTTAACGTCTATTTTTTCTAGATCGTTTAGGTCGTTGTAGAAGAAAGCTCCTAGGTGAAGCTTCCTTCTCTGAGAGAGAGCTGGGCATGTGCAGAGTAAGTGGGGGATTGTCTTCTCCTCTTCCTCGTCCATGCAGCTTCTACAGAAATCGTTAGTAAAAGCGCCAAGCCTTCTTGCGTGCTTGCCTATGAGACAGTGTCCGGTAATGACACCTATTATGGCGCTGAGATGTTTCCTATCTAAAAGGATCAGACACTTAGATCGACTCAGATCCAGCCTTGGCCAGATCTGTTTGGTCGCTAGACATGTTTGTCCAGCAGTCCACCTAAGGTCCGTTCTTTTATTGGCATCTAGCTTTAGTGTTAGTTTGCACGTAGCGATTGGTATACCTATACTGCCTTTGTCTGGTAGGATAGGTAGAGTGGTTCCAATTTTGGCGAGTTCATCGGCTCTGCAATTCCCTGGAATGTCTCTGTGGCCCGGCACCCAACAGAGGTGAATGTTGAACTGCTCTGCCATCTCCATGAGAGATGATCGGCATTCAAGGGCAGTTTTAGAACACAATGAGACCGAGTCCAGGGACTTGATGGCGGCCTGACTATCCGAAAATATGCGGATATCCTTTGCAGATATCACGTTTTTCTTCAGCCAGGACAGATTTTTTTAATCGCCTGGAACACGCTACAGTGATTTGGAAGGCGGAAAGAGAGGCTTAGATTTAGCTTATCTGAGAAAACACCGCCACCAACTCCGCTGTCGGTTTTAGATCCATCTGTGTAGAGATGGATTGACTTGTCCTCCATGAAAGCATCCTCCTCCCAGAATGATCTAGAGGGGAAGCTTACATGGAAGTTTTTGTCAAACCAAATTTCAGGTATGGTGTAATCGGTGTTCTCTGTGAGGATTCCTAATGTATTAAGAATGTTGGCGTGGCCAAATGAATTATTTGTCCACTGTTTAGTCGCTTTAAGGCGAATAGCTGAAGTCGCAGCTACTTGCTTGCTAAAAATGTCGAGGGGTGTCAAGTGAAGCAGAATATCTAATGCCGCAGAGGGAGTAGACCGCAAGGCTCCGCTTGTGCATAGACATGCTGTTCTTTGGACTCTGCTTAATTTAATGCGGTTGACTGCATTTTCCAAGGCCGTCCACCAGACAACCACCCCGTAAGTAAGTATCGGTCTTATGACCGAGATGTATAGCCAGTGGGTTATGCGAGGTTGAAGGCCCCATTTGTTCCCAATGGCTTTCTTGCAAGAGAATAAAGCTATTGTAGCTTTATTGACTCTTTCTTGAATGTTAGGTTTCCAGTTTAGTTTCCTGTCAAAAATGAGACCCAGGTATTTTGCTGTATCGGAGAAAGCTAAACTGGTACCGTTTATTGAAGGAGGGTCTATGATTGGAATTTTATATTTCCTAGAAAAGAGGACAAGATCAGTTTTATGGGGGTTTATTCCCAATCCACAGCGATCTGCCCAGCAGGTTAATCTGTTAAGATTTACTTGGAGGAGTTCTTTAATGGTATTTAAATGTTTTCCTGAGACGGCTATGGCAACGTCATCCGCATAGGCAACCACTCTGCTACCACCCGCTTCCAGGTATATCAGTAGTTCGTTAACCACTAAGTTCCAGAGAAGGGGGGAGAGGACACCGCCTTGCGGCGTACCCCTACTGACATATTTTTTAGCAGAAGTCTCACCCAGTTTGGAGTTGATTATCCTGCTTGTTAGCATTAGATTAATCAGCTCCCCAAGTGAGCCGTCTACCTGCAGAATTGACAGCGCAGTCGTGATTGCGGATGTGTTGACGTTGTTAAAGGCGCCCTCTATGTCTAGGAAAGCAACCATTGTGTACTCCTTATATTGTAGGGATCGTTCGATGTGGCTAGTCAGAGAGTGCAAAGCCGTTTCCACCGACTTTCCTTTACAGTAGGCATGTTGAGCCGTAGACAGAAGTCTTGGATCAACTTTAGCTCGAATATGGATATCAATCAGTCGTTCTAAAGTTTTCATAAGGAATGATGATAGACTTATAGGTCTGAGGTCCTTTGGGACCACATGAGAACATTTTCCAGCTTTGGGAATGAATACTACATTGACTTCTCTCCATAACAGTGGAATGTGGATAAGTTCTACACAGCTCCTCATAATATTTTCCAACACTGGTAGAATAATATCTGAGGATCTCTGTAGCTCGGCAGGTATAATACCGTCCGGACCAGCAGACTTGTATGGTTTGAAGCTATGCAGCGCCCAGAGCAGTTTGTCTCTCGTAATCAGACTATGAATTTTGGTCACGGTTGCAGTAGGCTTGTTTGGGCTGCTACTGGCCGCGAGTTGGGAGCTACCTGGAAAGTGGGTGTCCAGAAGCAGGTTGAGTGATTCATCACTTGAGGTTGTCCAAGAGCCATCGGTTTTTTTCAAACAGCTGGGCATCATAGGATTTGTGGAGAGGATTTTTCTTAGCCGCGAAGCCTCAGAGGTTTCTGTGATTTTGTCGCAGAATGACCTCCAGGATTGTCGCTTTGCCTTCCTCAGTTCTTTTTTGTATAATTTGAGGGATTCTTTATATGAGTCCCAGTCAGTCACTTTTCTTGTGCTTTTTGCTGCGTTGAAAATTTTTCTGCAGGTGTTTCTGAGCAGTCCTAGTGCCGATGTCCACCAATGTGGCTTTTTCTTGCCTCTTGGTTGAATAAGAGGGCAGGAAGCGGCCATAACCTTATTGAGAGTCAGAGTAAATTCCCTGACTTTCATGTCGAGCTCATTGGTGTCACGCGGGGGACTTGATAGTTTAGAGGATATCGTTTCCGACAGTATTCCTCTATATTTTGTCCAATCAGTTTTCCGGTAGTTCCGGAAAGCTGGTTGGCTGGGGGGAGCATCACTCAGACTGAATTGGATGTATCTATGGTCTGAAAAGGAGTGTTCAGACGATACCATCCAGTTTGTTAGCCTTTGGGTGATGCTGTCGGAGACAAGAGTAATATCTAATACTTCTTGTAGGTTTTTTGTTATGAAAGTGGGCTCATTGCCAATATTGCAAATTAAGAGGTTAGTACTTAAAATATAGTCTAAAAGTAACTCACCTCTATCATTGATGTCGGTACTGCCCCATACCGTATGATGTGCGTTAGCGTCGCATCCGATTATGAGGCCAGTTTTTTGCCTTCCCGCTTCCAGTACCACCCGTTCTAGGTTATCACCAGGGAGAGGGCCCACTTGGTCGTGTCCAAGGTAAGCCGATGCCAGCCAGTAAGAGCCTTTGGCAGTCTCTAATCTGGCAACGGTTAGGTCGGGGTCACTGAGGTTGGGAAGTAGAAATACGAGTACATTAAGGCTACGTTTCACTAATATACAAGTTCTAATCTTACCTTTGTCTCTTGTATAGAGCGGAACGTATGAGGGTGTCCTAAGTCCACGAACCACGCCTTCTGCAATCCATGGTTCCTGGATTAGAATTATGTCTTCTGCGCTTTTGGAAAGACGCAGAATGAGTGCGGCCGAAGCCTTTTTTGAGTGGTGGAGATTAATCTGGAGAAACCGTATCATTGCTACAGTCTTCCAGAGTCGCCTCCACCACGGTGTTGTTGAGGTCCTCCGATTCTGAAGATGTGCCCAAGAGCTCATCTTCTATCTCTGATCGTGTAGAACCTCTAATTGCTTCGTCATCGGTTTCCATTTCCGACAATGTGTCAGAAGAGGAGACCGACGGCTTGGCAGTCACCTCTGACAGATTGGAGTCGTCGCTATCCAATTCTGGAAAGGAAATCGACGCTCCAAGATCCAAGGTTGTGATGTCAGGTGTTAAAGGAGGAGGGGGTTGCTTATCAGCATCCAGCTCATCCTTTTTGTACACCCTTAAGTGAATGGACTCGAATCCGAACCGAATCATGCCTTTCGTCTGCGCCAGAGGATTAAGGGATTCCTTATTGATCACAATTAACGCGCATCTATAAGAACCCCTTAGTTCCTCCAGTTTCGCGACTTTCCAGTCATGAGTCGGAAGAGTCGGGTTGCTGAGCCGGATGATTTCCAGGATACTTTCTGGAGAGGAGGGTTCGGCTGGAATCCAGGTACGAGTTCGAGGTCTACTAGGAATGTCTTCCTTAGATACGACCTCGAGTTTTGCACCTGGCCAAACCTCTCCTAAACCATCGATGGCCTTGGTGAAGAGATCGAGAGATCTCTGGTTGGAGC
Source organism: Volucella bombylans (assembly GCA_949129095.1). NCBI lineage: Eukaryota > Metazoa > Arthropoda > Insecta > Diptera > Syrphidae > Volucella > Volucella bombylans. The sequence goes on from OX422141.1 coordinate 45,163,668, forward strand.
AAGCGATGAGCTTGACATGGCCTTGGTGCCAGCCAGCGTCGCTTATGATAGGAGGTGGTCCTGGGTTCTCCCGCATGATGGCCAAGAAGTTGCTCGAGAGCTTCAACTTGACCAATTGCCACCGTTCCGGTGTAATGGAACCGTCGGTATCGCTTCTGTCGATCACCGCGATCACCAATGCGTCCTTTAGGACTTCATTATAAGACCTCAGAGATCTGCTGTTGGATGGCCCAGGGGTTGTGGAACTGTGTGTTTTGGGCCTCTTGGAAACCGGTACGGTTTCCTCCAACGATCTCTGACGCTTAGAGGAGTCTTTTGACGTTTTGTGAGCAGTGGAAGCAGTGGGAAATCCGTCTTTTAGGATGTTTTTAGCCCACTCAACCTTGCTCTTTATTTCCGCACTTCTCTCCACCTCCTGAATGGATCCGAAGGTTTTGATGATGCGTGAAGCATTTCGGCGTCTTATGTAGAGCGCCTTAGATGGAGCTTGCCGATGCGGCTGAGCTCCAGATTCCTATTTGGAGGGAGGAGTTTTGGTAGCAGCAACAAGCCCGTGGCCTGCCACAAACTTGCTGCTGCTGGGGGCGGGGGAAGTGATAGGACCATGGCTTGCCACAGTCTTAACACTCCCTGAAGGAGTTTTGGTAGCCGCGACAAGTCCGTGGCCTGCCACAAACTTGCTGCTGCTAGGGGTGGAGGAGGTGATAGGACCATGGCCTGCCACAGTCTTAACACTTCCTGAATTCTTGTTATTTGGCTTATTCCTTTTGCCTTTAGAGGATGGCGCACCATGGCCTGCCACAGTTTTGCCTCCTCTCGGCAATGCAGGAGCCTTGCCGGTAGTCGGTGTAGTCACCGTTCCACCGCCCGGTAATGAAGGAGTACCGGCCTCGGTTTTTGTTTTCTGGTTGTTTTCCATTGATAGTCCCACGAGTAGCGGAGAAAGGGATGTCCATCTGTACAGAGATCCGCCATATACAGATAAGGCTAGCTAATCCGGATACTCCGTTTGCGACTGAGCTATTTTTGGAGATACTGGGCCCTCAGCCAGGTTGATCTTCGGCACGGGTCGTATAACACCTTGATCCAGCCCAGGGGAATGATGGAGTGCTTTGGGAGTTGGGGAGGGGGGGGGGGAGCATCCTTTGGTTTCAGGACTCGTCTGGAGAATTTCTTCTCGAGATTCATTGACCCTACTCAGCTTCTACAACTCGAAAAGTTCGATGCTCGCGGTAGAAGTGCACGCATGTTAGCGATCGTCACAAAAAAATGTCTCAACTTCGCTTAAGAGTTCTGTATAAAAACTTGGTAGCACAGATATATACGTATATGACGTTTAATAGCAGTTCAATCATCTCTCGGTTGGGGTGAATAAATTTAATATCTTCCGAAAAAATGTTTTTGACTTAGCTTACTTCGCTATATCACTGTTGTAATTTACACGCAAATTATTCTTTTAGAGGATAGCAGTTATGCAAAAAAAAATACGGTTATTAATGAAGAAGATAACGACCATCACTCCGCGTATTTGTGCATAACTAGTCTAGAATGCGGCTATGTTACATTTCAATGAAGGTTACCTTCATTTCTGTGGCAGAAAAGTATATCCACTGTCAATTGTAGTCTTTTATCCTGACCATTTTTGAAAACCTAGTCAGCATTTATATTCACTATCGACTTACAATGAAGTTTCTACGGTTTAACACACTTGCATAAAGTCACGAAAGAACAGCGAATATACACACTCAACAGGAGTATGTAGGGAAGCAATGTTAAAATATGAACCTGCCGAATGAAAGAAACATCATCACGAGACGCCTCGAGCTTTAAAGAGACTGTCAGGGTTAGAAAAATGTTTTCTACAAGACCAATCCGACAGAGGAAAACCGAAAAAAGTTTAAACGAGCCAGGAATGACTGCAACGCCTTTCGTGTGAAATACGACCAAAAACTGACGCAAAAAATACTACGATGTCCCAATGGTAGTAAGAATTGTTGGTTGTTCGTCAAAAACATTAGAAATTATGTCTTATTCTCTATCCCAACGCTCATTTACAATGACATTCCAGCTGTGAGCTCTTTAGACAAGGCCAATCTGCTTGCTTCACACTTTGCGGCCAGGTCTACACTTCCAGTTTGTGCCTTGTCCCCGCCTACACTTGAGTCCGTCGAATCTTCAATGGGACGGATCCACTTTCGCACTCGTGCAGTAGCAAGGGCACTTAAAGACCTTAATATACACAAATCCGCTGGTCCAGATGGTATATCTCCCTTTCTTCTAAAGAGATGTTCTTCCTCGCTGGTAAAATCAGTACGTACGCTTTTTCACCAATCCTACGCTTTAGGACTCTTTCCGAGCAGATGAAAAACAACATTTTTCAAGGCGAATCTTCTTCTTTCTCCTTCTACAGAACCATTGCACTTACGTCCCTTCTTTCTAAGGTCAATGAAACGCTGATAAACCGTCAGCTCATGAAATATCTCGAAACATAAAAACTTCTCAATAACGGATTTCGTAGCAACAGGTCCGTTGCTGATTTGATGGCTTGTCTCACCAACAAGTGAAACCAAAGCGTACATCATTCTGGCGAAACAAGATAGTTGCACTTGATATTTCTAAGGCATTTGACAGAGTTTAACATCAGCCTCTTTTGTCGAAAATGCGTGCAATTGGGATCGACGACTCTCTTCTTCAATGGATTAGAAACTGCCTTTCGGAATGTTCAATTCAAATTCTCTTGGATGGTTTCAAGTCTGATGTTCATATTCATATTCGTTTCCGGCCGTAACGGGAACGGCAGCGTGTGTTAAGCTCATTAAATCCCGATTTAGTAGAATAACCAATTGGGGAACTATCAACAGGATGGAATTTAATGCTTCCAAAACACAATGTTGTCTGCTGTGGTAAAAGCAAAATTTAAATACCCAGCCATTATCCATGAATGGCACTTGCATCGTCGAAATCGAAAAACTGTCCATTCTCGGTATGTGTGTCAGTGAAAACTTACGTTGAAATGACCACATATTTGATGTCACCAGAAATGCTGCGAAACGTCTACGTTTTCTCAAGCGATGTAAAAAATATTTCACCCCCTCTGACCTGGTTCCAATATATAAGGCGTTTATATGCCCAAAACTGGAGTACAAGGACCTCTTTGCACTTGCTAGATAGAATCCAAAATCTTGCAATAAAACTCATAGGTGATACTAATATCAGTCAGTCAATTGACACCCTCGAACACCGACGTAATGTTTCCTGTCTCACTTTGATCTATCGCTATTTCCACCACCAGAGTTTCATAGAAATCGCCAGTATTATTCCGCACCTTCAAACTTTCAACCGTAAGACCCATCGTGGTATGAATGGTTATCAGTACACCCTCCAACCCACTTACTCTGAGATATCGTGATTCAGTCCTAAGCCGTACAGCTCGCTTATTTCCTATTCATTATAACTTGTAAACATTTAAGACCAATGTACAATACATCGGTATTTCTCTTTTCTTCCTTCCTAATTTTCCTTCGCCCGCGCTGTGGACAAACATTTTAAGGGTACTCAAATCCCTTGAGCGTGCGCTGATTATACAACAAATGCATCAAAAGTTATTGAAGGTCAAAAGTGATTTTTGTTTTTTTTTTTTGTAACATAAAATTTTGACTTTGTTCTAATTTTTTTTTCGGAAAAATATATAATTAACCCCCAATTTTTGTAACTTTGAAACGGTTACCTAATATGTATTTACAAAAAAAAAAAATAACCGGTCCTTTCATCTTAAGTCAGTGGTTTTGAAGACCCAATTTTTTCAAGTTATAAAACTCAAAAATGAGGTATTCTTTTGAAACAGCCCTATAAAATTAACTAACAGCCGCTTTAAAATTTTTTTCCGCGAAATAAGTTTTATATTGCGAAATGTGAATCCAATAACAAAATTTTTAAAACACCTTGCAAGAAGTGGGGGTTAATAAAAAATTTTTCGGAAAAAATGATTGACAAAATTGTAGGTATAAAAAAATTTTTTTGATTTTCAATAACTTTTGACACATTAATTTTAGGACAACATTTACGTTAAAAGGGGCTGCGGAGGAGATGCATTTCCGACCCCCCTCCCCCACTCATTCTATTTTTTTATCATAATATTTCAAGGAATTCACCATTAAAGTTTTCGACGCATTATCCGGAACACCGTGTATATTGAAACGATCATATATTGTATTAAGCTGTTTTGTGTATTCTATTTCATTGTTGCATATGTACACTATGCCTAAGAAAATTTTTTGGATATTCAGTGCTAGTAACTGCGCTGCTTCTTCTAATTTCTCTTCACTTTCAATGGTTTCTGATAGCTGCTTTCTTTTAAATTCTGAAGTAGTTCTAGTCAGAAAATATATTAACTAATTTAGAACTAAATAGTATGAGGATGTAGTTTCTTTTACACAACCCTAATCTTGTTGTTGTTCATAGGTCTGCCATTGTAGTTTTTATTTCTTTAATACTTGAATTGAAGTTCCTGTTTGATTCTTCCTGCACAACATTGATTTCATTGTCGTTATTGTTTATTAATGCAGCGGCTGCTTTAATATTAATTCGTTGACTTGCTTGAGGCTTTGTTTTTTTAAAGTACTCCTTTGTATTTAGTGTTCAATGTATCTACATGTTCTGTCTCTCGAAGTAGAAAAAGCACTGACTCACGACAAGAGTGGATTTATCAGTTTATCTACCCAATTTCCTGTGGGGTGAAAATAATTTTTTTGTTAACTTTATACATTTGGTTTGTTTTCAGCCAGGCCTGATTTTCTTCAGCCAGGCAACACCCAAGTCATTCCCCTCTCACTCATATCACCATTAAGGCTACTTTCTAAGGTGGATTTATGTAATCCACCTCTTATGACAGGCATGCCTTACATCATGGGTATTGGGGTAAAGATTATAAGATTGCATAGTGACATTTAGGTAATTGAAAAGTCAACATGAAAAGACTCTCAGCATTGAAATTAGAAATAAGAGCAGTGTAGACATGAAGTAGTATTTGCTTCTAATGATAATAGATAATGGGTGGCCGTGGCTCAAGTGGTAGTGGACTGGCTTCCAAATCGGAAGGTACGGTGTTCGAATCCCAGCCTCGCCCAAAAGACATATTCATTTTTAGTTAATGAAAATCAAGTATGACGAGTAGTTGACTAGAAATCAACAACAAGCCAACCTTCACTAAGAATTTAGTCTCCCCATTAAATGTTGGATGCCACCCATGGAGCGAAATAACTAATGAGCCCAAACATCTTTCTTTCTCCCTCTATCCCATTTTCCAAAAAACCTAACACGTGCTCAGGCACTCTAAGTGTATTCATATCCACTTGAGTGTTAAGTTCTTTAAAAAAAAAAAAAAAAATAATAATAGATAAATCAAAGCTACAATTTGAAATCTTTGTATGTATTTATTACATGTTGTTTTTTGCATTCATTATATATTTGCCTTCCCAAATTTTGCAATTATCGCTAATGCCTCTTATGTAGTCGTTTAGTTTAATTTGATTTGTGGGTTAACTGTACGGATCTTTAAGTTCATACACATGTATACATATGTATGCATATACATATATATTGACAGGCACTCAGTGGTCGAAACGATTTACTTTGACATTTGTGTGGTGTGTAATCCTCCACACATCAAATACATAGATATAGTATGTAATTTAGATTATAGTTTTCGAATGCAATTATTTCATAAATTCTGAATTATTATGCTCTTTGTAAGACACGATTAAATTGTGAAAAAAATATGTGTACAATATATATTTAACTATGTACACAGTGACACACGTAGTATACGGATGCACTCGGTTTCTCTGTTTATTTCCCTATTTCTGTTGTTATGTATTGGATTCGAGTTTCCGGTTGGCGATAAGACTTATAGTATTATAATTTCCAATATATTACACTCAAGTAAAAGAAATTGGTAAAGTAATGGTTAATTTTTTGGCTTCATTAAAACTAATGTAATTTTTGTGATAAAACATTAATCAATGTACAGACAAAATATACGAAATGCTCAGAGATGAACGAAATATAAATACCTGTAATTTGAAATATTGTAAACCACGATCCGATTCAAACTTAATGCCTTTTAATGTTCATAATAAAAATTTAACGACAATCATTCCACGTGTTTACACATAATCAACCTAGAATACGCTAAATTACATTTCAATTAAGGTTATCTTCATTTCTAAGGCAGGAATATTTACACATATCTAAGTTAACACAATATTCCACGAAATAGAAACAAATAACTTCAAACAACATAAGTACATTACTCAGGTATCGGGTCACCGATAAATTCGCACGCACTTCCAGACGCTTACGCTGCAACAAATTCCAAAACAATGCATGTCCGCCAAGGTATAAAAATAAATCTGTATCCTGGAATAAATTTAGTTGTAAGTTGGTACTCAATAAAGTTGTATTTTTTCCCCCTAAACTCGCGTTCTGCATTTTAACTGGCGTCCGAGCAGGGACCGTGGTTTTTATTGTATTAATAAAATTGCAAAGTGTGTTATAGTGTCCCGTGTAGTCACTACCCATTGCGCCACGGTTTCGATGAAATAAAAATGAAATCGGACATGAGTGGAAAAAAAACAAAAAACTTTCAAGCCAACAACGAGGAAGAAACGAGGCCCCTTAGTAGTGCAGCATCGCTTCATAAAAATGAGTTTTGACAAAAACAGCCGCTTCCCGATGCAGCTCTTCTTAATGTAAGAATAGAGTTAAGATTTTAAATTCTAGGTGTTAAAATTAAGAAAAAAATCAAATAATATTTAATTTAAATTACGTGAAAGATTATTATTATGAAAAGATTCAAATTACATAAGTAAGAAGCTAAAATTACTGCCTAGAATATTAAGACAAATATAATTTGTTTCCTCTCTATAAAAACATATCGTGAATAATCAAGTTAATATTTACTTGCCACAGACATATTTTTTCAATTTTTAAATCCAATTCGTGACGCACGTTTCCCCATTTGTTACCCCTGGACTCATTATTCGCTATGTCTAGAAACAAAAATTTGATACGGCCACCAAGATTGGCCAATGTTGTAAACCAAGGTCAACCTCAAGCTCAGGCTCAGGGACAACGAAATGGACCAACTACAAAATCAAATCAAACAGCTTGTAATTGATGTCATAAGTAGGGAATGTCCTCTTCTGATTCATAACTTGCTTTATCCCTTTGCCAGACAATAATTCCGGAACTGATCAAATCATTAACGAAGATCAAAGAGCTAATTTAGCCGATATGGACAAGATCCCGCATGTTGTCCGCAGTCTAAGGGAATTCTCGGGATAGCCCAGAGAATACAGTTCATGGAAAAAAGGCGTTGAACGTATTCTAAGAATCAACGATTCTCTCAGGGGCACGCCGATCTTAACCGTGATCCGTAATAAGATTTTAGGCCAAGCTACAGAAGGAAAAGGCATGAACCAAGATCAAACACTTGCCGATTAGACCGCAACCATCGACTATATGAACAACTAAAATGGAATCTGTGCCAGCTATAACCCGAAACAATATCAACAACCAGATCCACAACACTATCAAAAACATGACATTTTTACTGAAGAATCGCAGCATTTGGAACAAAATTTCCAAAATCTAAATTTTTTAGGCTAATAAGCTCTTTGCTTCCGTATTTCGAGTACAGAACGAAGAGTGGAAATATCTTTTATCGTTTTTAATTGAGCAACAAAAACTATATAAAACCCGGCTGTGTCGATTACTCGTCTTTAAATAAAAACCCCATTCCTAGTAAACTCTGTAGGTGGTAATACCAAAATTACGGACCATGCCACACTAAATCTTTTCGGTGCTCAGTACCCTTCCCCCAATATTTTTTTTTACTTTTACTTTATTCTTTTCCAAAATAATTATAAATTCCAAAGATCACAAAGTTTTTTTAAAAATGCATTTTGTAAAGGAAAAAGATTAATGCGATTTCATTCTGTAGCCATTTAAGACTAGTGGCGAATGATCATTACAAAAATATCCTAATTACTCGTGTGGGGTAAACGCTTAAATTTCATAATATAAGATTAATATGATAATAAAACTAATTAAATAAAATTAAATAAAACCACTACGGATGTAGAAAATTTTTAGAACTTTATAGACATAAATATGTTTAAGTGGTAGGATATGGAGATCTTGAAAGAGAGGCCAGCTGTTAACAAGTCTTCCTTTGTTGTAAATTATTCGAATAATATGATTCTGTGCTATCACAATAGGCTCAATGGTGCTAGAATATGTTCCTCCCCAACTCGATATGCCGCATTGCAGTTTCGAGTGTACGAGTCCATGATATATCATTAGCAATAGATTTCTTGAGCAGTATGGTTTTAATAAGACATGTTTCGAGTTACCGACATCATATATTTTTTTAAATTTGCTGCATGTGTCTTCCAATTTAGGGTCTTATCAATTATAACTCCTAAATATTTAAAGCTATCGACGGATTCAATTTTGAAGCAGGTCGAAGAACAGGGGGAATCTGTTATACAATTTTTTCTCCCACATGTGTGTAAGCACATGCTTAGTTTTTCACATGCAGCAGAGTGAAAGTAAACTTTATAATCAAACAGTTCTATATTTGAAAGACTGCAACCCATAATCTTCGTTTTTTCACTTATAAGAAGTTTATGCTTTGCGAACCACTGCCTTAAAATTTGCAAATCCTTTTGTTGTTTTATTACGGATCAAACAGATTTTTGCTTGTGTATGTAAAAGCCATGTCGTCCGCAAAAGCCGTAATATTACTACAAAAATTTTGTTCGAATATTGAATTTACATAAATAAGAAATAACAATGGCCCCATGACTGAACCTTGTGGTACAACAGTGACCATTTTCATTTCCTCACTGTAAATGTTGTCCAATTTGACTCTTTGAGACCTTTCACTTAGGTATGAAGTAAGCCAGTCGTAGATTGCACCTCTAAATCCAGCTTAATAGAGTTTGTTTAGCAAGATGTTATGATCGACCATATCAAATGCCTTGGTCATGTCTATAAATAACGCTAAAGTTTTTTGATTGCTATTTAAACCTGAATATAATTCGCCACTTAATTTTAAGATTGCATCTTCGGTTGACATACCTTCCCGAAATCCGAATTGTTTTTCACTTAAAAACCCAGTTTTGTTTAAGAATGACTCAAAACGGGATTTCATTAACTTTTCAAACAATTTAGAAAAGGTTGGTCTATATTGGCTCGATTTTTTTCGGTTTCCTTGTTTAAACAAAGGAATGACTTCTGCATTTTTCAGTGATTTGGGAAAAATACCAAAATTCGCGCTCAAATTAAATATGTAAGATAATATAATTTGTAATACCATCAGAGGTACACGATTGTTTGTTATCAAGAGACCTAACACATTTATAAATTTCGTTTGAGGTAATTTGTTCGAAGAAGAAACTTTTAGTTTGAGAGACATCCTCAACTAAGTCTGAATAAAGATCACATCTGCAATTAGTTTGCGGTGAGTAGGATTTAGATTAAGTGCCAACAGAAACAAAATATTTATTTAAGGCGTTGGCAATGTCTTTTTGGTTGCCAATTTTTGTATTAATCTCATCTTCGATTTCAAGTATCGTTTCCCTTTTTGTGTCCTTCTGAAGAATATGGTTAACTACCCTCCATTCCTCTTTTACATTACCTCTGCAATTTTCAAACTTTCTAGAATAAAATTTATCGTAACATGATTTTACCTCTATTTTAACGTCTTGACTGAATTTAATAAATGTTTGCTTTAAGATCTGATTCCCACGGTTATTTTTACATTTTTTCCGCATTGAGTTTTTTTTTGGCAATCTTTTTTAGTAGATTCTCTGTAATCCAGGGCTTAAGTCGTTTCAACTTGGAACTATTAAGTGGCCTGGATCCAAATACGGTAGAATTTTCGATATGCAATTTTAAAATATTCAAGAAAATATCATAAGCCAACGAAGGGTTGGTTTGTTCATAGACCTCTTCCCAAAACTCGAATTTTAAGTAATTATTTAATTTTTGAAAATCAATTGTTTTTTTCTCCGGGAATAATATGTTTTTTTTTTTTTTTTTTTTTTTTATAATTTACGCGCGCCTAAGGGGTTGATACCCTTTTACTGTTGCCAGGGCGCGGGCGGAAAGATAGAAGGAGGAGAAAGGAAAATTGTTTTTGTAGTGGTTTGAAACTCAGGTGTGTTTGGTTTCTATGTTTGCTCTCCAGGGGTGGGAGTCCGAATAGGACGGAGAGTTTTTCTTCACTCAGAGTGATTCGAGATATAATTCCCAGTATTTTTTTCATTGCTTGAAACTCTTATAACAGCCAAATCTACGTGTCAGTGTTATGCCTTCACACGCAGAATTTTTTTGTCTGAGTTCCAATTATACAATGAAAAACTGATTTTGCCATGGGCAGGATTCGAACCTGGACCCTCCGAGTGAGAAGCGTTTGCTACTACCACTACACCACGGCCACCCGTGGTCTATATAATTTTTTTCTTGAATTGAATGCTTTAATTGTACTTTAATTAAGCAGTGATCTGTAATTCTTTGATCCATAACTTCACTGTATATTTCATTTACAAAGTTCTTACGAAATCTTACAAAGACGTGGTCTATGCATGTCTGAGTTTCATCTGTTATTCGTGTAGGTTCGTTTACAACTGAATCGAGCCCAAATGAAGACATACGAAACATATAATTGTTTCAGTCTTTGTTAGCTTCCAAGATATCTATATTAATGTCACCTAAAACCAATATATTCTTTGAGTTAATACCTATAAGAAGATCACCAACTTCATTTATAAATACACTTTTACTCAAATTGTTCTCGTGCAAGCGATAAACACTGAGAATAGTAAAATTTTCGTTTCCTATTTTAAAATTGATTTGCATCATGTCAGCACTACTCTTACTTATGCGCTTTACTTCACATTTTGCTACTAACGAATTTTTAACAAACATGGCACACCACCTGCTCTATATGTATCATTGCAATTGGCAACAGGGTCGTAACCTGGAATATTGTAAATAGAAAGCTCATTGTCAAATATCCATATCTCTGAAAGTCCGCTTCAAAATCTAAAGCATTTAAATGTGTTGCGAAGTAATTAAAATTTGCTCTTATGCTTCGAATGCTCTGGTGAATTATGAATAAATTATTTGGCTTACGGCTTTGACAATATTTTGAGGATTTAGAAGAAGAAGAATGCATTTTCAGATTTTGCTTACAGAGAGAGAGAGAAAAAGTTAGAGAAAATTAGAGACCATTTAGGTCTTCTATGCATTTTCTCCTTCTTGCTTGCGCAGAAAAATTGCGTTGCTCCTCATCCACATATATTGGAAATTTTTTTCGGCCTTTGTTTTTCTCGCTGCATTGAAAAGCTGTCGTGTGTGCGCAGTCATACTGTCGTTGAGATAGATGTTGGCACCGTCGTGATGATTGCCCAATATTTTCGTGTTCAGTTTAATTTTGTTCTTTGATTTAGTTTTTATTATTATGTCTTTTTTGACGAGTAAATTTTATAACCAAAACATTTGTTTTACTTTTTTTGTTTACACTGTTTTTATTGTTTATTTTTTTCTTCATGTTACCCGAATTAAAGGCTTTCCACGGGATCATAGGTAACGACAGTCTTAAAGACTTACAGGCAATCATATACACCGCCGAAAGCGGTTTGATTCTGCTTAAATAAATAAGAATCCCTATAAAGCAACTAATATGAGATTCTGTAAACAACATAACTGTCAGATCCTTTCACCTCGATCAAACCCAATTAGCAAAACTAGATCATGTTTTAAGACGACATCCAAATCTTATCTTCATAGTCTCCGACGAAGGAATTAAAATTAAACCTGAGAAAGTTAAAGCTATTGTTAACTTTCCACTCCCAGAAAACCTCAAGGATTTAAGATCATTCCTTGGATTAGCAGGCTACTACAGATGCTTCGTTTTGCAACTTCGCTAAAATGCCAAATCCCCTAACTTACCTCTTAAGAGAAGAAGAAGGGCGCATTTCGAAAGATATGTCTAAAAAGATCCAATTAAATTACAAACCTTCGCAAACATAAAGAATGCCTTGGTATCAAAAGAAGTCATACTTGCCTATCTCAATTTAGAAGACGATTCTGAACTTACGACCGACGGTGCACCAATAGGTGCAGTCCTCTCTCAAAAGAACAAACCCATAACATTTCTTTCGCGCACCGCTAGCAGCACCGAAGAAGCTTACGCAGCTAACGAAAAAGAAATGCTTGCTATAATATGGGCACTGAATTCGTTGAGAAATTTCTTATATGGCTCTAGGAAGGTTAATATTTATATATACAAACCATAAACCCCTAACCTATACCATAAGTAACAAGAACAACAACTCAAAAATGAAGAGGTGGAAAACGTTGTTGCTGATGCATTATCTAGGCCAACACAAAAAACAGCTATTAATTCATTGAGTATTACACAGCACAGCGACGAAAGCTCCTCTCACCATTTAATTCCCTCCGCTGAAACTCCCCTAAATGTATTTAAAACACAAATTATACTTAACATTGGCGATAAAACCGAATACAACTGCGAAAACCTTTTCCTTCTGACTGGAAACACGAACACAGAACCATGCTATACAAAAGAAAATATAATTAGCATTTTCAACAGATTTTTAAACCCAAATGTAATAAATGGTATAGAAACTAGAGAAGACATCATGGGACTAATCCAACAAATATACCCTTTCTATTTCAGTAGTTACAAGATACGGTTCACTCAAATCAAAGTTGAGGACATACCAAATGAGACTGACCAAGAAAATATTATAATAGAATATCACAAGAGAGCCCATAGAAACGCAGAAGAAAACAGGCTTTAAATTCTTGAGAAGTACTATTTTCGAAGTATGAACTCTAAAATAAAAACAATAGCTAAACAGTGTAAAACGTAAAGAAAATAAATATGAAAGGCACCCAAATAATCTCATCCTGAAACCCACTCCTATTCCAGAATATCGCGTTCATACATTACATATAGACATTTATTCAACCGAAAGGCACTTAGTCCTCACCATATGTAAACTTACTAAATTCATACAGGCCAAATTGCTAAAGTCTAATTCCATAGAATTAAAGAAAGCCATTAAGAGAATTTATTTTCTTTTTCGGTATCCTAAAATACATTGTATTAGACAACGAAAAATCCCTTAACTCAGCTTCCATTGCCTTTATGATGGAAGACCACCTTAATATTTCAATATATAAAACTCGATCCTACAAGAGCGAAATAAATGGCCAGGTCAAACGATTCCATTCGACCTTATCAGAGACTATGCGATGCCTAAAAAATGACGGCATACAGCTGTTTTACCGCGAAATCAGAGGTTCCTCATTTTAACGGCCTATAACTTCGTGGGGGTGAAAATAGACCCCCCCCCCTGTCATACAATTTTTTGTTTGCCATAACTTCAGGAATCTTCTGCTATCAGGACGAAAACCTAAACTGAGACACCCTGTATATACATACTATATATGTACTGCCAAGTATTTCGAACGTCTTTTATTCTGAAAATCTTTGAAAAAATAGTCAGCTTTCGAATTAATTACAATGAAGTTTCTACGGTTCAACACCCTGGCATAAAAGAAGAGGGATATTGAGAAGTCACCAAAGAACAGCAAATATACACACTCAACACTAGTATGGAGCGAAGCAATGTTAAAACCTGAGTGCTGAAGAAGGTGATTATGAACCTGCGCAATAAAAGACACATCAACACGAGACTAAGTCGGCCTGTAAACGATAAAACATGGTGCTAGTAAACATGGTACCACTAAAACCCACAGACGCTGAGACCAATTCACTCCAACATAATTGAACACATCTCTCCACAAAGATGGCAGACTGTGAAAACACTCGAAAAATTCTTTATAAACGTCAGTATTTGGAATGTTCGCCATTTTTTCCCGATTATTTTGTGTGTTCACACGACGAAATTCACTATTAAATAGCTTGCTCAAGTAAATCTTAACAGAGGAGAGCGCAGACAGTCAAACATAATATCAGCAACACAAAACTGCATCCACAAACATCGACAAAAATCAAACCAGTTTTGATTTTAGTGAGACCAAATTCTGATATTGATGAGACCGGAGAGGGCGATCGTGTTGAGAGCGAAAGTTAACGCATACCTAGTTTGCATCGATTAAACATCAAAGGCTCATTCAACAGAACGCGATTTTAATGCCGCGGTAGGATTATTTAACGCTGCGTCGCGTTATAACCGCCGCGTTAGAAGACGTCAAACAAAGAGCGGTCATTGCTGTACAAAATTTTGTTTCAGTAGCTACAGAAATCATTTGTAAAAGCGCCAAGCCTTCTTGCGTGCTTACCTATGAGGTCCAGTGTCCAGTAATGACACCTATTATGGCGCTGAGATGTTTCCTATTTAAAAGGATCAGACACTTAAAGCGATTCAGATCCAGCTTTGGCCAGATCTGTTTGGTCGCTAGACATGTTTGCCAGCAGTCCACCTAAGGTCTGTTCTTTTATTGGCATCCAGCTTTAGTGTTAGTTTGCACGTAGCGATTGGTATATCTATACTAACTTTTTCCGGTAGAATAGGTAGAGTGGTTCCAATTTTGGCGAGTCATCGGCTCTGCAATTCCCTGGAATGTCTCTATAGCCCGGCACCCAACAAAGGCGAATGTTGAACTGCTATGCCATCACCACGAGAGATGATCTGCATTCAAGGGCGGTTTTAGAATATAATGAGACCGAGTCCAGGGACTTGATGGCGGCCTGACTATGCGATAATATGCGGATATCCTTTGCCGATATCACGTTTTTCTTCAGCCAGGACAGAGCTTCTTTAATCGCCAAAATTTCCGCCTGGAACACGCTACAGTGATTTGGGAGACGGAAATGTTTTCTGGGAAAACATCGCCACCAAACCCGCTATCGGTTTTAGATGCATCTGTGTAGAGATGGATTGCCCTGTCCAGAATGATCTAGAGGGGAAGCTTACATGGAAGTTTTTGTCAAACTAAAGTTCAGGTTTGGTGTAGTCGATGTTCTCTGTAAGGATTCCTAATGTATTAAGAATGTTGTCGTGGCCAAATGAATTGTTTGTCCACTGTTTAGTCGCTTTAAGGCGAATAGCTGTAGTCGCAGCTACTTGCCTGCTAAAAAGTTGAGGGGTGTCAAGTGAAACAGAATATCTAATGCCGCAGAGGGGGTAGACCGCAAGGCTCCGTTTGTGCTTAGACATGCTGTTCTTTGGACTCTGCTAAGTTTAATGCGGTTTTTTTTTCCAAGGCCGTTCACCAGACAACCACACCGTAAGTAAGTATCGGTCTTATGACCGAGATGTATAGCCAGTGGGTTATGCGAGGTTGAAGGCCCCAATGGCTTTTTTGCAATATAGCTATTGTAGCTTTATTGACTCTTTCTTGAATGTTAGGTTTCCAGTTTAGTTTCCTGTCAAAAATGAGACCCAAATATTTTGCTGTATCGGAGAAAATTAAACTGTTACCATTTATTGAAGGAGGGTCTATGATCAGAATTTTATATTTCCTGGAAAAGAGGACAGATCAGTTTTATGGGGGTTTATTCCCAATCCACAGCGATCTGCCCAGCGGGTTAATCTATTGAGATTTACTTGAAGGAGTTCTTTAATGGTATTGAGATGCTTTCCTGAGACGGCTATGGCAACGTCGTCCGCATAGGAAATCACTCTGTTACCACCCGCTTCCAGGTATATCAGTAGTTCGTTAACTACTAAGTTCCAGAGAAGGGGAGAGAGGACACCGCCTTGCTGACACCTACATTGACAGCTCCTCATAATATTTTCTAACACTGGCAGAATAATATCTGAAGACCTCTGTAGCTCGGCAGGTATTATACCGTCCGGACCAGCAGACTTGTATGGCTTGAAGCTATGCAGCGCCCAGAGCAGTTTGTCTCTCGTAATCAGACCATGAATTTTGGTCGCGGTTGCAGTAGGCCTGTTTGGGCTGCTACTGGCCGCGAGTTGGGAGCTACCTGGAAAGTGGGTGTCCAGAAGCAGATTGAGTGATTCATCACTTGAGGTTGTCCTAGAGCCATCGGTTATTTTAAAACAGCTAGGCAGCATAAGATTTGTGGAGAGGATTTTTCTTAGGTTTCTGTGATTTTGTCACAGAATGACCTCCAGGATTGTCGCTTTGCCTTCCTCAGTTCTTTTTTGTATAATTTGAGAGATTCTTTGTATGAGTCCCAGTCAGTCACTTTTCTTGTGCTTTTTGCTACGTTGAAAAGTTTTCTACATGAGTTTCTAAGCAGTCCCAGTGCTGATGTCCACCAATGTGGCTTTTTCTTGCCTCTAGGTTGAATAAGAGGACAGGAAGTGGCCATAGCCTGATTGAGAGATAGAGTAAATTCCTTGGCTTTCATGTCGAGCTCATTGGTGTCACGTAGGGGACATTTATAGTTTTATAAAGACTTATATAGATAGTTTTGAGTATAGCGTTTCTGACAGTATTGCTCTGTATTTTGGCCAATCAGTTTTCCGGTAATTGCGGAAAGCTGGTTGGCTGGGGGGAGCATCACTCAGACTGAATTGGATGTATCTATGGTCTGAAAAGGAGTGTTCAGACGATACCATCCAGTTTGTTAGCCTTTCAGTAATGCTTTCAGAGACAAGAGTAATATCTAGCACTTCCTGTCGTTTTCTAGTTATAAAAGTGGGCTCATTGCCAATGTTGCAAATTAAGAGGTTAGTACTTAAAATATAGTCAAAAGTGACTCACCTCTATCATTGATGTCGGTACTGCCCCATACGTGTGATGTGCGTTAGCGTCGCATCCGATTATGAGGCCAGTTTTTTGCCTTCCAGCTTCCAGTACCACCCTTTCTAGGTTATCACCATTGAGAGGGTCCACATGGTCGTGGCCAAGGTAAGCCGATGCCAGCCAGTAGGAGCCTTTGGCAGTCTCTAGTCTGGCAACGGTTAAGCTGGGTTCGCTGAGGTAGGGAAGTAAAAATACATTAAAGCTACGTATCACTACAATACAAGTTCTGATATTACCTTTGTCTCTTGTATAGAGCGGAGCGTATGCGAGTGTCCTAGGTCTAGGAACCACGCCTTCTACAACCCATGGTTCCTGGATTAGGATAATATCTTCTGCGTTTTTAGGAAGACGCAGAATGAGTGCGGCCGAAGCCTTTTTTGAGTGGTGGAGATTAATCTGGAGAAACTGTATCATTGCTACAGTTTTCCAGAGTCGCCTCCACCCCGGTGTTGTTGAGGTCCTCCGATTCTGAAGATGTGCCCAAAAGCTCATCTTCTACCTCTGATCGTGTAGGACCTGTCTTTGCTTCGTCATCGGTTTCCATTTCCGACAGGGTGTCAGAAGTGGAGACCGACGGCTTAATAGTCACCTCGGACAGATTGTAGTCGTCGCTATCCATTTCTGGAAAGGATATCGACGCTCCGAGATCCAAGGTTGTGTTATCAGGTATTAAAGGAGGAGGAGGTTGCTTATCAGCATCCAGCTCATCCTTTTTGTATACCCTTAAATGTATGGACTCGAATCCGAACCGAATCATGCCTTTCGTCTGTGCCAGAGGATTAAGGGATTCCTTATTGATCACGATTAACGCCCATCTATAAGAGCCCCTTAGTTCGTCCAGTTTCGCGACTTTCCAGTCATGAGTCGGAAGAGTCGAGTTACTGAGCCGGATGACTTCCAGAATACTTTCTGGAGAGGAGGGTTCGGCTCCAGGTACGAGTTCGAGGTCTGCTAGGAATGTCCTCCTTAGACACGACCTCGAGTTTTGCACCTGGCCAAATCTCTCCTAAACCACCTATTGCCTTGGTGAAGAGATCAAGAGATCTTTGGTTGGAACATGCGATGGTGGGAACATGCCTTGGTGGCAGCCAGCGTCGCTTGTGATAGGTGGTGGCCCGGGGTTTTCCCACATGATGGCCAAGAAGTTGCTCGAAAGCTTCAGCTTGACCAGCTGCCACCGTTCAGGTGTAATGGAACCGTCGGTATCGTTCCTATCGATCACCGCGATCACCAATGCGTCATTTAGGACTTCATTGAAAGACCTCAGAGATGTGCTGTTGGATGGCCCAGGCGTTTTGGAACTATATGTTTTGGGCCTTTTGGAAACCGGCACGGTTTCCTCCAACGATCTCTGGCGCTTGGAGGAGTCTTTTAAGATTTTGGGAGCAGTGGAAGCAGTGGGTAATCCGTTTTTTAGGATGTTTTTAGCCCACTCAACCTTGCTCTTTATGTCCGCACTTCTCTCAACTTCCGGTATGGATCCGAAGGTTTTGATAATGCGTGAAGCATTTCGGCGTCTTAGATAGAGCGCCTTAGATGGGGCTTGCCGATGCGGCTGAGCTCCAGATTCCTCTTTGGTGGGAGGAATTTTGGTAGCAGCAACAAGTCCGTGGCCTTCCACAAACGGTTTAGTCGGTTTAGTCACCGTTCTACCGCCCGGTATTAAAGGAGTACTGGCCTCGGATTTTGTTTTAGAGGTTTTATCCATAAATGGTCCCAAGAGTAGCGGAGATTTTGGGGGAAGGGGGGAGACCCTACTCAGCCTCTATAACTCGACAAGTTCGATGCTGGCGGTAGAAGGGGATTTCGGTTACAATGAATCAAATTCTTTTGATAAGGGCCAAGAATGCTGATAACGCATGCGAAATATGGTAGGTTGTCGCGTATGTGGAATGAATTGCTTTCCGGACAGCGAAATGTTGTTCTGCGTGGAATGTTTTTTTTTTTTTTAATCTGAAAACCGGCGGATAAAAAGTATGTGAAAATTCCAAATTTTTCATTCAGTTTGTATGTACTTACATACTCGTATGTGTTTCATTTGCCTTCTATGCAAATCCGAAAATTTTACTTTTTATAAATTTGTTTGATCATATTGTACATAAGCAAATACTCATACACCGAAGTATAAATATACGCGAATACATGCACCCCAATATTTAATTATTCATCTTACTGCATATCGCAACATACGAGTAACTTATTAAGCTTGAAACCTTGAAAATTATGAACATACATACATACATACTTATATTCGAGCATGTACAATAAAATAAAATATTATGCGGAAAATATGATTCTAAGTTAATCTGTACTCGACAGAATCTCGCTAATACTACACGGTAAGACAAAATTGAAAGTGTTGCACCATTTCGTTTACTTATGGAAGTGCACTTGCACTCATTATTCAATGGGTTACGAGAAAACTTGGCAGGCAACTGCATTCAATGTGAATGACAGACAACACAGTATGATGTTCGGCAGAATTAATATTCTGTGAAGTGGATCGGCCAAAGGGTTGAAGGTGTCTCACAAGTCAGTCTACGTCAATATCGCGGTAGAGCGTGGAATACCAAACGAAAACAGGTGGCCCCGTATCTGCCGGTTCCATCATTGGTGTAGTATCATATAAGGCAGTCGAAGTGGCTCACAATTAAGCGTTTACAATGCTCATGTAATCGCACTCCAGTCGACGTTTTGTTTAAGTGGGTTAAGGTTGGCCATTATGTCGCCATTTCATTTTTTCTTTTCCTTCGCTACTTGATTTCACTTTTTTTCTCTTTAGTCTTGTTAAAGCTTTTCTGGGTCGTAAGCATAGAGGCTCATGCCAAATGCATACTTCTCTTTTCTTTTATTTAATACTTGTATATCATTGTCCTATCTGTGTATCTTTGTATTGGTTTTTGAATCAAGTGTATAGTATATGTATATCCATGCATATGTACGAGGGGCGTTCAATATATTCTCGGTATCGATATGAAGGAAAATGCGAATTTAATTTAAATTGTTTTTATTTTTCAATATAAGCTCCCCTAACATCAATGCATTTATTACATCTTGAGATAAGCTTTCTTAAACCCTCAAAAAAATTAATTTCCTCTTTCTCTGCAAAATACCCATTTATTGCCGACTTGAGTTCTTCATCATCCGAAAATCTTTTTCCACGAAGACATTTTTTCAAATCCGGAAACAGGAAATAATCACTAGGGGCAAGGTCTGGACTATAGGGTGGGTGTTGGATTTCTTCGAAACCACAATCTCGTGCAGCAGCCTTGGAAACTCGCGCCGTGTGAACAGGAGCGTTGTCATGAAGAAGCAACACACCCGCTGCGAGTTTACCCCGTCTTTTCTTTTTAATTTCCTCCCGCAAATTATGCAAAGTGGAAGCGTAGGATGTGGCGTTGATGGTTTCACCTTTTTTTTTGTACTCAATGAGCAAGATTCCCTTTGAATCCCAAAAAACTGTGGCCATGAGCTTCCCGGCAGACGGAGTGACTTTGAACTTCTTCGGGGGGTCTGTTCCTTTTTTATGCCACTGCATGGACTCTTGTTTGCTTTCAGGGTCATAGTGGTGGACCCATGTTTCGTCCCCAGTAACAATTCGATCCATAACACCGTCCGCGTTCTCACTACACATCTCCAAAAGCTCTCTACAGCATGCGATTCTCACTTTTTTCTGAGGCGCTGTGAGCATTCGTGGCACCCACCTTGCACTGACCTTTGAAAGGTTAAGATGGTCATGAAGAATGGTGTGAATGGTACCAATTGAAAGCTTGGTGATCTCTGCCATCATTTTCAGCTTTATTCGGGCATCCTCAAGAACAAGTTTTTCGACTTCTTTGATGCTTTCTCCCGTACAAGCAGTAGCCGGGGCGCCGGAGCGGGGGTCGTCTTCAATGCTCTCTCTGCCTCTCTTGAACTCACTTGACCACTTTTGCATAGTTGATAATGAAGGTGCGGAACCCTGGTAAACAGCCACCATCTCTTCATGAATAGTTTTTTGACTTTTTCCTTGCTTAGTGAGAAATTTAATTACAGCGCGATGCTCAATTTTCACCATCATCATCAGTTGCCATTATGATTCTGTTTAACTAGAGATAAAACGCGAATTAATAATCACATTTATATGAAATTTTACATGAATGCACTAAAATAATAGTATTACTTGATAAATAAGTTAATTTATATATACAACCACAGCTTCACCCCGATACCGAAAATATGTTGAACGCCCCTCGTATGTTACATGGGCTAGTTTTGTGAAATTTTGCTTGTAGGAGAGATGAAATTGCATCAAGATTTAGGGATACGTAGCACTTGCCCTTCTGTATATTTGTTCTGAAGGGAATTCTGTGTCGAATGCTAACAGGAAAAGTTAATATAGGCTCAGTGAATAAACAAAAAACTACCGATCTGCCGTCGTTTAGCATGTATGGTTTTGGAATTGTTAAAGCATTTAAGCAACAACCTTGCAGCCAAAGACTTAACTTTATTTTGTATTCATAAAATGTCATTGTTATTAAATCTTTCACTTTAGACTACTTGTAACACTGTATCTCTTCTTTTCCCATGCTATATCAAACTGATATTTTACTTAGTCATGTAATTAACACTATTTAGTTATTACAGAAATTTAAATTTTTGGTGGTTACTTAATCAATGAAACAGCAGGTAGGACTATATTTCAAACTTGTTCGAAATGGCCACTATTTGCCTTCTTAAAGATCTTTAGGTTGTTTCTGTTTACTAATCGAAAGTGTAGTAGCACTTTAATTTGTGCAAGCTACATAATAGTCCTAAACTGACAACTGCTTGCAGACTAAATTGCATATAATCGGCCAGTCGTCTGTTAACATGAAGTCTAGGAAATTGTTTTCGAGTGACTTTTGTGTCCTTCACAAAACAAAAGAAAGAAACCAACCAAGACGGTCAAGAATACGGGAGCGAGAAATACCTTTACGTACCTGGTAGTATCCAGTCATAGCAGCAGAAATATTTTATTGGATTCAACAACGGAATACTTCTGCTTAAGAGGAGAATCGTGACGGACCCTCATTCGTAGAAGTTAAGTCATCATCACGGCTAGATCCAAAAGGGACAAGCTTACTCTCGATAGCCAACTGGATGGTCTAAAGAGTTCCATAGACAGTGGTTTCCACTTGTTGAATGGAAAGAGGCATAAATTCTACCTAGACAACGGATACCTCCGTGTATTTTATTTGAGTTGTTTAGACATACATATTTAGTGCCGGTTTGTTCATAGTTGGTTAAATCTCTGGTTAGGCAACCAGATATTTACCCTAACCCATGGTCATAAATCTGTGGTAACCAAAGAGTGTTTGCATTAAACGTCGTCGGTTAGCGACAATTCGTTCCCGTTTTCCAGTTTATCTGTCAACTTGTGTATCAGACTTAACCCGTGGTTAACTTTGTTTCGATTATTGCAGGCATTGAAATAATGTCATGTAAAATAATGTCATTACCTATTATTTATTATTATTTGTTCTTTACCGGAATAATGGATTTAACTTTTTATTATTTATATTCTACTTTGCGTTATTTTAATATTTATTATACTATCGGAATTTTTTATCGCACAATATATGCACAGAATTTTGTTGCGTGGCTAAATATTGTATTACGTCAAAAGTAACCCGCGATTTGAAAATCAAGCATGAACAAACAAAATTCCAGGAAATTATTAGTTAAATGACGTTGAGCAAGGAAAATCGGCTAGTTACCGCTTTCTAGGGTTAACCAACCAAACCATGGATTCTCTCTTTAAAATTACTAATAAAATTACTCTGGTTACCAGCTGAAATAACCACCGGTTGAAATTAACCGAGAGTAATCAAACCGGCCCTAAGATAGATAGATATATTATATTTTTATTTGGCTATATTGTCATTTTTAAACGTTTTTACATATGATTTTTTTTCCAATTCAAAAAATATTAAGAGCACTAAAAATACTAATTTACCTACATATATTACATTATTTTTTGTATATCGTGAAACAGCTGTTTTGAAATTTGTTAAATTAAGTTTCTGATGGATGAAGGTAGGCTATTGAACGATTAAACAGCCATATAATTATATTAGGCTGACCTGTGCTTGTGATGTTCTCGTTCGCAGAATGTTAAAATTCTCCTCGTTGCGTAGATCGTATGGGACGATTTTTCTCTCAGGAACGCTATTGCTGTCACATTCCATATTTGTTTTTATAAATATAAATCATTGTTATCATAAAAAGTCGAAAGCTCTACCGCCTATGCTGTCTGTCTTACTCTCTATCCATAGGCAGATGGGTCACAACTTGAGTACTCTATGCATGTGAATCAAAACTGTTGCTTGATTTCAACTCATCTCCAGATGAAACTATCAACAAGGGACACGCAACATCGGCGACACCTATAACTTGGAGGTGGTTAAGTAATTTGTCTAACTTACTAACTTTGGAAACGCGTGAAAATCTCTTCTGACATCAACAAGGAGTTATACTTTCCAATCGCCGTTTTTTTCAACCAACGAGAGCAAAAAGCACTAAGGGTTTTTTTTTACTTTTAAATTCATTTTTATTGTTTCTTTCAGTACGAGTATTACTTAAATTCTAGATAAAAATGCTTAAATCTAATTTGACAATAATAGTTACTTAATCTAGCTTACTGGCTCTTACCGAGCGCTCTAAACTTAACAATTTCAAATTCAAGTTTGCCTTTCGACCTTAAAACTATATTACGATTAATCTTATCTACGAGTATATATGAAATTTCTAAGAAAATAATTTTAGAAAAATACTTAGATTCCGTATCTTTTTGTAGCTTTATAT
This sequence comes from Volucella bombylans, assembly GCA_949129095.1. Taxonomy (NCBI): domain Eukaryota; kingdom Metazoa; phylum Arthropoda; class Insecta; order Diptera; family Syrphidae; genus Volucella; species Volucella bombylans. The sequence continues at coordinate 45,187,338 of OX422141.1, forward strand.
AAAACTTAAGCACTAAGGGGTCTACACATATATAGAACCCTTATCATCCCAGTCGTGCTGAATGAATATATCTCTAATCGCTTTTCGTTTCCAGTGATTTTTGGTGGGGTTGGAGTTGATGAGCTGTAATTTTCTGTTTTTCAATCTCCTCGCCCATATCTGGCGATATCGACCAGATAAGAAAAATGCATATAATCCACCCAAGTCCTTGCTATGATATGTAGAGCAGACTTCTTGTCTAAATCTGCCTATGATTGCGAATTCCATATATTGTTTATATACTAGCGGCACTTTTCTCACATGTCATCAATCAATATGCACATTTAAAAAAAAATATTTATAATAACTCAGCATCTACATATAATATTTAAAACAAACATGTTACATATAGAAAATATTATAATTATTTGGACGTAAACTGTCTGGTTTTTAATAGCGTTACTTTTTCGATCCACTCAGTAAAGGGACTTCCTCGCATACCATGTGTAGATTGCATAATTTTTGGCAAGCTCGTCAGAAATGCAACTGTGTATGTGTCCTAAGGGATTTTTTGCTGACAAGAATTTAGTTTTGAATAAAGCTCACCTTACCTCTTGTGTTCTTCTTTCAAGGATATGTTAAAAATGCACCAACATCACAGCAGCCTTGACCAAGATTCAATGCACATCTTAATTGGAAGCCGTCGACAGTGAAAGGGAGAAAGAGTGATTAGGATGATTTTTTAGAACTACTGAGGAATTATTGATATCACTTCTCTTGACAACTAATTAAGCGGTACATGTATGTACGTGCCATATGCTATGCGGACTGAATTCAATAAAATTTACTATTAACTTAAATGTTCCCGGAGCAATTGCATGCACAGCATGCAGTAGAACATGCTTTTCTTCTTCTGGTTCATGAAATATGAGGAAAATTATTAGGTTTTAATGCGAATTTACAAATAGCGCATTGCTTTTGCACTTACTATCGCGAATTTAAAAAATAACTAGCCAAAATGGGTGCGATGGTGGGTAACGTCAATAACTTCCTGATAAAGAAAACTTGTATTATTCTTCAATGAGTTTTGATATTACATATTCTATTAGAAACGACTTATCTTGAGAGCGTTTCATTAAGTTTTCATCTTCCTCTTACTCATAGGGGATTGACACCCCTCCCATCCATTTCATCAGATCTAAGGGTGCGTTTATGTTGGAGCTGCGATAAGCGATAAGAGCGACGACTCTAGCAAAGCGGAGAAAAATATACATTGATTCTCATATAACCGTTTACGTTGGAGCGGTGCTTTGAACAACGATTCACGATAGGAGCGTCGATAATGAGGTCGTGTATTTTCTCAGCTCTCATCGAGTATGGACGTTCAATTTTTAATAAGTGAAATTTTTGGCAAACCCGCATTGTGGGATCAAAAAGATAAAAACCATCACAACAGATTTGTTTTGGACAAACTGTGGAGTGATGTAGCATCGAAATTAAAAACAACACGTAAGTAAAACTATTTATTATAAAAAAAAACTATTTAAATAAAAGAAACATAGGCGATGCATTACTGCAAGTGGAAAAAGAGAAACTTCAGTACTTGCAAGAAAAAAGAGCTAAAAAAGACGAAGATGATGAGGACTTAAGTTTTTTCAAAAGTTTGCTGCCACACGTAAGAACATTTTCTGCGTATGAGAAAATGGATTACCGAATGAGGGTAATGAAAGTAACCAAAGATTACTTAAAACCATCCCAAGCCACTACTACAGTTTCAAATTGTACAGTTGGTGACACAACTGAAACAACAGTAAGCAGTTATTCTGGTAACGTGGAAAGACATTTTAATTTATCAGAACTTGTACCGAATTCTTATCAAAACTTGTAACTACCTATGTAATATCTATTATGTATTTTTCAGTATTCTTTCTTATGTTTCTTAAATTATAATTGAACTTGTATAACTTTTTCTTTTTCATAAATATACAAACGTTGAAAAAAATATGTCTACATACCTTATTGTTATCATTAGTCGCTCCTCTTGTAAAATGGGCCTACTATGACAATTACACCATTCTTTCTGGAGTTTGTCCGAAATTTTCAACAAAATGTAGTCAAATGTTTCTATTTTCATCCGCATATACTCAGAAAATTTTGTTGCATGTTGCCTCAAATCTTCATAAAGATGGTGAAACTCTCCAAACGTATACCTTTAATTCCAAAAGCATACCTTTAATCTTCATAAAGTTTGTAAAATTCTTTAATCATATACCTCTCTGTATTAATAGGATGCGCTGAAAATTCGCGCTCACTCCACCTGCCTTCACCGAAATAGTAATTTGTAGCACTCGATGATAAGAAAAGTAGTTCTTCTTCTTCGGAATCACTCATTATTACACAATTTCTACCCTGAACAATAACTTTTAAATGTCTCAATAAATTGCAAAAACAGCACTTATAGTTTCGCTGTTATCGAAGCTCTAACATGAACACCACATAAAAGCAGAGAGCAAAGCTTTGCTTTAATCGTCGCTCTCATCGCTGCTTTTATCGCTTATCGCAGCTCCAACATAAACGTACCGTAAGGCTTTCCAAAATCGTAGTTGGTACTGCGTTGACGGTTTACAATGCTTGCTATTTCTTGAATAACTCAGGTGATTCTGACCCGATTTTTTTTTAATTTTCGTTAAATGTGTTCTATATTAATAGATTTCGATTACCATAGTACTGGAAGAATTTCCAAAGAGTCTACTATTTTTAAGTAAAAAACAATAAATGCATTTTTAAAAAAAACTTAAAAAGCGATCGGTGGATTTTACTCAATTCATATCGATAGCAATATTCGTTCGCGAGGTATCGTGGGCATACGGACCATATGTACATACTCTCGCACAGACAAACACACGCACATGACTCATGTTAAATAAATAACAAATAAACTTGAACCACTGTAGAATAGGTCAGGATATTATGGCATCATCAACTTAAACAACTAAAATATGATTTCTATGATTTTATTCACCATTCAAAAAAAAAAAAAAAAAAAAAAAAAATGCAGTTCACGAACGTGTGTACGTTCTTTACCCATCGGGAATTTTAGCCTAATTGGTATAATTTTCGATATGTCGATCTTTAATTTTGTATACCGTAATTACTATCCTAGATGTCTTAGATCGTAAACGAATGCTATAAAAGCATGTGTAATTTTTGGTCATCCCTCTTTGCCAACATTCTTCAGTTCTATCTGGCCAATCGTACATCTAAAGACATCTCATATCTACAGTATGACATCTACAGCCAAACGGAAAATTGCAAAAATTTCGAGTACTAAACTGTAAAATACTGGCAGTATTTTGAAGTTTTTTTTTCCTGATATTGGCTATTGAATTACTGCAGAGGCCTTAGCCGAGTGAAAAAAGCCAAAACTCATACTGGCGCACCGCTAAGATTCATCAAAAAAAAAGAAGAAGAATTGAAATAATTTGCAAAGACCAATAACATACATCTATTTAATTACATACATACACATAAGTGTGTATATGTATTTACATCGCGCCAGATGAACTGTACATACCACCTCGTACCACTGAAATAAAAATGCTCTAGGAGCAACCGTACATCACAATAACAGCAAAATAACAGGACAAAGTTGGACATTAGCATCTTTCATCAGCATGTTATTTTTATAATCATTCTGTACCATTATAGACATGTTAGCACAGTTATATGTATATGGATAAATACGAATATTTGTAGTGATAAATATATATGTATGTATATTGTATGGGTACATAATTTAACTCGTAAAGCCAAACAAAGTGAATACGTAATATGTACAATTCATGACGTAAAAACAAAAGACTACATATCAAGATCTAAATGCAGCGGAATATTGCACAGAAGACGTGGGAAAAACGTAAGCCTCCATTATTATTATTACTATTACTACAAATGTTAATTTTGTTATTTAGAATTTTTAAGAACTCCATGAGAGAGGAGTAAATAAAAATTTGGAAGTATTTGACGTCTTTCAATCCAAATATCGGGGCGATTACAATTCTTAAAATTTGTTAGCCATAATGGACAATACGTATTTGGAATATATAGACCACCTGGATTTAGTCAAAGAGCATTTATTGAAGAATTGGGAAATAACCTAGGTCAATTAAGAAAAAAGGATGAAATTATTGTGATGGGTGATATGAATATCAATATCCGTGACTTGAGCTCTAACTACGTCAAGGATTATTTAGAGATGTTAGCGTCGTTGGGACTGATGAATGTTATCAAAGAATATACAAGGATAGATCTTAAAAGAGGGACTAAGTCAGTGATAGATCACATTTTAGTTAGCAGAGCAGACAACCAAATAAATTCCTTTGTAATTGAAAGCGACATAACCGATCATTACCCAATCATGTATTCCACAAATGGACTGACAGCTGACAGAGAAAAATCGATGAGTAGGAATGCGATGCAGTTACCCTGTATGAAAATTTAGCTTGTAAGTTAAAAGCCGTATATAAAAAATCAACGAATACTAGAACACTAAAGAGTAAATACATAAAAAATCCCTGGATGTCCCCAAATCTAGCCGCAAAATGTAAAAGAAGAGACGAGCTTTACAGGAGGTGGAAGAATAATAGGCTTAACAGAACGTACGAAACTGAATACAAAGATTTCCGAAACAAGATCAACAGAGAAATTAAAGCACAGAAATCCAATTTTTATAGAAACAAGTTTAATGCAATTAAAGATGACTCTCGTAAAACCTGGGGCTTAATCAACGAGATAATGGGAAGAAAGAAGTTAAGTGTTGATGAAGTGCTTGTTAAGAACTTCTCATAGGAAAAATGTATGATCAGCCTTTCTAATGAATGTGCTAAGCTTTTCTCGGAACAGACTCTCCAAATAATACATCAATGTAACGCTATCACATCGTATCATGCGAATACCTTCGTAGCCAACTCAATTTTTGCTAGGGAAACCAACATCGCAGAGGTGCGCAGTATAATTAATTTCCTCGACGAAAATAAATCCCCCGGAATCGATGGAATACGGCCGGTAGATATTAAAAAACACGCAGATATTTTTGCTCCCCTCTTGTGTAAATTTATTAACCTCAGTCTGATGCAGGGCAAAATTCCGAAAAAACTGAAAACTGCTGTGGTTAGACCTATTTACAAAGGAGGTGTTAAAAGTCAAATCGGCAATTATAGACCGATATCCATACTGCCAGTCATGGAAAAGTGTCTGGAAGATGTAATTAGAAGTAGACTAATTGGCTTTATTGAGGACCACTCCCTTATCCACCAAAGTCAGTACGCTTTCCAGAAGCAAAAAAGCACTGGACAATTGCTTGGAGAGTTTGCGAATTTCGTCAATGAATCCCTAAATAAAAGTCATCATATTTTGGTCATGTTTATGGATTTTAGTAAAGCATTTGATACACTAAACCATGCAAAGTTACTGGAGCGCTTGAACGGATTGGTATACGAGGATTGATGGCGGACTGGCTAAGGGATTACCAGGACCTTTTGTGTAAAAATCAAGGACGTTTACAGTGAAAAGAAGCATGTACAATATGGAGTTCCTCAAGGGTCGAAACTGGGTCCAATTCTTTTCATTTTGTACGCAAATGAACTTCTTCGCACTTTTAAAAATAGCATTCCATTTGCTTATGCAGATGACACCGCGATAGTTGTGCGCCATAGGTCTCTGGAGACGGCAACAAGACTAATGCAAGTAGAGTTTAATAATGCAGTTAAATGGTGTCACGACAATGGCTTAGTAATCAACGCGGCGAAAACAAAATTGATGCACATCCGAAGTCCACATCATAAAGCTACGCAAGAGCGAGTATTTTTTCAAAATGATACCTGCCCTAAATCAAGCAAACATTTAATTGACGTCGTAGAAAGCTATAAATATCTAGGAGTCATTATTGATAGCCATTTCATCTGGGACAAGCAAATTAACAAGATACGCTCTGATTTAAGGAAGGCTTCATTTGCATTGGCGCATCTAAGAAATCATGCAACACCACAAATTTTGGAGCTGGTATACTACGCCTATACTACTACATATCCAGAAGCTGCAAAAACTCCAAAATTCTGCGTTGAGGCTAATAAACTGCGGAAATGTTCCTGACGAAAGAAGATTTAAGGTACTTGAGGTGCAAAATATCTTCAAGATGACGTTGGTACTGGAATACTATAGTGACATACGCTTTCAAAGGCCAATCGAACATGAAATCAACACCAGAAGACGTGCTATGGGTATGTTACAAGTGCCCTGTAACTACAATAACTATGGTAAAAGGCAGCTCAAATTTAGCGTTCCAACAGTATTAAATGAATTACCTGCTGATCTTAAAAATATTGTAAATTTTAAAAACAGAAAAAAAATTATTAAATATTTTCTTTTAAATTCGCAAAATTAAATTTAAAATAAATCAATCTTGTTAAAAGCCATTAAGGCTTCGCAGAAAACTATACAAATTGTTAAGAAACTTTCATGCATGAATAAATAAAAAAAAAAAAAAAAAAATCATCGCCACGAGAAACGCTTCTTTGTGCCCATCGGGACATCTTAAATTCACCCAACTGAGAACAAGAAAAAGAAGGAAGACAAGTGTGGGTTTTCCGAAGGAGATACAATCCGGCAGATTGGCAAATAAAAGCGTTGTTTCTAAGGAGTTGTCCTTAGAGTTGAGAATAGAAACTGTCACCATCAACAACTATTGTCTGTGTGCTGGGGCCCATACCGCATTTGCTCCTTCATCCATCGCTGCAACTACCAACGGTTGAAAGACATACCTCTCCATATATATATATATATATATATATATATATATATATATATATATATATATATATATAGATCTATATATGTGTACATGTATATATATATATAGATCTATATATGTGTACATGTATATATACATATAGATCTATATATGTGTACATGTATATATACATATAGAACTATATATGTGCACATGTATATATATATATAGATCTATATATGTGTACATGTGTATATATATATATATAGATCTATATATGTGTACATGTATATATATATATATAGATCTATATATGTGGACATGTATATATATATATATAGATCTATATATATGTACATGTATATATATATATACATATCTATATATATGTACATGTATATATATATATACATATCTATATAGATCTATATATGTGTGCATGTATATATATATATATATATATATATATATATATAGATCTATATATGTGAACATGTATATATATATATATAGATCTATATATGTGTACATGTATATCCCACTACCGAGCTTACATCGACGACATACTATACCCGTCCATCTGCTATCGAGTCAACAACAGCCCAAGCAGGTATGTTGTGCCTTATTCCCAGGTAAGTCATGTCTGCATTTCAAAAATCAAAAAGAACGGCGCGCTCCCCCCACAAGCAGTAGGTGATTTAGGTGTAGTACCCAAAATTCCTTTGTCCTCCAGATGTTCCCCTATACAAAAGAAACGAATACAATACAACTGCAAGTCATGGAACAAGCACGATAACCTTCAGATGGTGCAGTGCGACAAGTGCGATGATTGGCACTGCTTTACGTGTGTTAACATGGACGAACAAAGACTGGATTTGCTCGAAATGGTCTCAGTACCGTGTCGGCAACACAAACTCACACCATTCACCCCAACAGTCAACAGCAATATACAACAACAATATACACGACCACGAACGACAAGTCAGCAAACGTAACTACAGGGTCAAATATGTCAGAAATTCAGACTACATCCATACAACGACAGTCCAACGAACCATCTGCGAAGGCGTAGTCAAAAGAATCCGCAAGATCGATGAAAGGAGAGGCTTCTTTGTGCAAAAAGGGATAAAGAATATCTTGATGCGAAATATCAAATACTGGAACAAACATCCGATGAAAATAGTGAAGTAAATTATTTTAATGCCAACGACAGGCTTGAAGAATAGGTATATGAACAGCATACCAATACCAAAAATCGTGTTCGTGGACTTAACATTTTGAGGCACAGTGCAAACTTCCCGGAAAATCCAGCAGAGAATGACACCCTTTTGGGATACAAGATCAACCACTAACTTAAGCCAGTTTTTAACCCACAGATCACATGGCTGGGAACCAACTTCTGCGCAAGTCGATAAGCCTACTATAAGCCTTAAGGTAGCAAACCGCCCGCCCTTTTCGCATAATAGCACTGGTAACTTCCATGAAAATGCTCAACCACATAGCCACAACTACAGTCGAACCAAAATTGGTAATGCTCCAAATCTGAATGATCGTCAATTGGCAACGAGGTATATAGTGCCCAAGGATTTACCGAGTTTTTCCGGAAGGGCTAAGGAGTGGCTATTATACATAAGCTGCTATGAAAACTCAACGTGAATGTGCGGTCTAAAAGGCATCTACACTACGTTGACTTTACGGTCGTCTAGAGACAATTATCAACTCCTTGATAGTGAAGTTAAAAACTGAACCGGCACCAATAGCCGATCGACTGGAGTCCTTGGTTACTTTTGCGTTGTCGGTACAAAACATTGTTGTTACTATGGAGTCTCAGGGCTTAAGGCCACACCTAAACAGCCCATGTCTATTTCAAGAGCTCACCGATGAGCTTCCATATCAAATAAGACTAAATTGAGGTATGTACAAAAGAGGACAACTGGCTGCCCCAAGTAGCTGAAGCCGCATGCGAAGTGACAGAGATGACACCTTTGAAAATATCAGATGTGAAAATGGAGGGAAGACGATCAAATAACAACCCAGCCTTAAATATGCACGATGATACAACGGTAACTGTAAGTCTCTTGAAAAATGTAACCAATTCATAGGTCTTAATCATAAGCTCAAGTGGAAAACTGTAAAGCGGCATTCACTTTGTCGCAAGTGCCTTGTCAATCATTTTAATCGTAGGTGTACTTCAAATAAGAGGTGTGGGGTGAACGACTGTACATTCAGACACCATCGGTTACTTCATAAGTACGACGAATCAATTTACCCAGCAACTTAACAGCAATACCCATGTAGTAGAGCGACACGGTACACTCTTTAAAATTCTACCAGTTACCCTGTACAACAAAGATATTTAAATCGATACTTATGCCTTTCTTGACGACGGCTCTTCCGTCACACTCATAGAATCGAAGTTAGCTAGGAAACTAGAATTGGAAGGTAATAATCATCCGCTATGCTTAAGATGGACGTCAGAATCCAAAGAGAGTGAGTTTACACATTTCAGGATACCAATCAACTAAAAGGTATCCTCTTCAACAAATTCGCACTGTTTAGTCGCTTCACCTACCTCGCCAAACCATGGACTTACATGAAATGAGACAACGCTATCCTTACTTGAAGAGCGTTCTCGCGATGTATTATAGTGAAGTAGAGCCTCTGGACCATTGCCATTTAATCAACACTCAACGAATTCACGAGGGTGATGTTTACCAGCCTGTGGCAAGTAAGACCCGTCTGGAGTGGACAGTGACAGTGACTGAACACAGGTTATGTCACAACCCACTCCAAGAGTATGCTACGTAGAAGAAAGACTAGAGGAATTACTAAAAGAATATTTTCAGATCGAGAACGTCGGTTCAAAAGAAATAAATTGCTTAATGGGTGCCAATGACCTGAAAGCACAATCAATGAAAGTTCGGCATTTGTGGAGACATAAAGGAGATGTTCCACCAAATTTTGGTTGTGAAAGCGGATCAGAATGCCCTAAGGTTCCTCTGGAGAAACAAGGGCTTAGGACTTTGTGATGCAAGTTATGATCTTTGGCTCAATATGCTCTCCATGCTGTTCACAGTTTATAAAAAATAAAAGCGCGGAAGAGTATGCGTCGCAGATTCCCAGAGCGGTGGAAGCAATCACGAAAAATCACTACATTGACGACTTTCTCGACAGTTTTGATACGAAAAAGGAAACAGTGCGTGTAGCCAAGGAGGTTATAAAAATTCATCAAAAGGACGGATTCGAAATTTGGTAAGTAATTCAAAGGGAGTGCTTAAACAGCTCGGAGAAAGATCGTCATATTTGGAAAAAATGTTCAAAAATCGGAATAGTTTGAATGAATCCGAAAGGATTTTGGGTATGCGGTGTTCGCTTGCTGAAGATCTGTTTTCCTGTTCTTGCTCTTCGCGAAAATTAAGTACCGACTTGATGGATGAAGATCTTGTTCCCACAAAAAGAGAGGTTCTTAGAACGCTCATGAGTATTTTCGACCCTTTGGGACTTATTGCGAATTTTATGATACTGCTAAAAATTCTTTTGCAAGAAATATGGCGAGCTGGTACTCAGTGGGATGATCACATCAGTCCCGAACATTTCCATGCCTGGTGTGAATGGTTAAGCCTTTTACCGAAAATCAGAATGGTTAAAATAAAAAGACCATATTTGCATAAGATAAATTTCGACCGAAACTATCGTGTAGAGCTTCACACCTTTGTTGACACTAGTGCTTATGCGTTCGCCGCAGTAGCGTACCTCCGAGTACGAGTAACGTGAGGCGAACAGTCTTAGTGCGCCCTTATTTGTTCCAGGTCAAAAGTCGCCCCACTGAAGCCAATATCAATTTTACGTTTCGGATTGGAAGCCGCTGTACTGGGTGTAAGAATGGCGAAATCCATCGTAAGAGGACATTCAATACAAATACAAAAAATTCATATCTGGCCGGACTCACAAACTGTGATATGCTGGATCAAAGCCACAGTAGAAAATATAAACAATTCGTGGCATTTAGAGGCGGCGAGATTTTCGAAGAATCAAGTCCAAGCGAATAGCATTGGATATCAAGCAGTGACAACGTTGCTGACGAGGCAACCAAACGAAACACTAAACTAGACTTCACATCAAATAGCCGCTGCGATATGGTATTACCCTTATTGTACCAACCAGAGAACAGATCCTCAGCTGAAATATCCGTCCACACCACTAAAGAAGAAGCTCGATTACGAGTATTAATCCATCAACTCCCGAGTGCGACACCTTTCATCGATGTTGGGCGGTTTTCTTTATGGATAAAACTAAAAAAATCCTCCGTTACATACATCGCCTACGTAATAAGTGGAAAACGCGCGCTGAACTAAAAAATCAAATATTGGTGCGGAACGAATTAAGTGCGATTTTGAAACCATCAGAACTAACTGTCGCTGAAACTTATTTGTATGTGCTCTGTCAGTTCGAGTGCTTTAAAAAGGAGTGGAATATTCTAAAAAGTAATAAGGATGGGTTGATGGGCAGATTTGAGCTGGATAAAACAAGTCCCTGATAGCATTTGAACCCGTACATGGATATCTATAATATTATAATACGTATGAAGGGCGATGTTCATGCGTCAGAGCATATCCCTCATATAATTCTAAAAAACCGATAATATTACCTAAATATCATCGTCTAACCCTTCTCATCATTCAAGACTTTCACGAAAGATTCAAGGATCAAACGGTCATAACCGAGATCCGGCAACTCTACTATGCTTTAAAGGCATCGTTAAAAAAAATACAAATTTGTTGCCAACTATGCAAAATACGTCGAGCCGTTCCGAAGCCACCCCTGATGGGTGAGTGACCACCAGCTAGACTCAAGTCGTTTACACGACCGTTTTCTTACGTTGTGGTCGACTACTTCGGACCTATGATAGTTGTTGTAGGGAGGCATCTGTAGAAGCGTTGGGGGTGCTATTTACCTGTCTTACTGTTTGGGCAATCCACATAGAAGCAGCCTACAGCCTATCAAGTGACTCATGCATTTTAGCCCTGAAGCGCTTCTACTCGAGAAGAGGTAAGCCCGTTGAGCTATGGAGCGACAATGGCACTAATTTTAGAGGAGCTTCTGAAGAGCTAAAATGAGAACTATCTGGCATAAATAAAAGCAAATTAGCAAACGCGGTCTTACATGAAGGCGTAAAGTGGAACTTTATTCCACCGGCCTCACAACACATGGGGGGGGGGAACTGCGAGCGATTAGTGCGCACAGTAAAATAAGTCGTGATTCAAATAAAGCCCAAAAGATGAGCTGTTTCTTAGCATGATGACAGAAGCCGAGAACATAGTGAATTGTAGACGTCTTACCTACGTGACAGTTGATGGGGAAACTGTTGAAGCTTTGACACTGAACCACTTCCTTCTTGGTTCTTCTAGTGCAAACAAATATTTTGGTAATCCGACGGATAATTCTGCTACATTGAATAGGAACTGAATTGCCTGCGAATATTATGGGGATTTATTCTGGAAAAGATACATTAAGGAGTATCTTCCTACACTTACAAGAAGAATAAAATGGTTTCTTCCATCAAAACAGATAGCAGTGGGGGATATAGTAATTATAGTCGACGAGAACAATCCAAAGAACTCCTGGCCAAATGGTAATGTAATACAAACGACGCCCAGCAAAGACGGTCAGGTACGCTCCGCTTTAGTGAAAACCAAGGATGGGATGTACATGCGGCCAGCAGCAAAATTAGCAGTCCTCGACGTAGAGCGGCATGAGGTTAGTAACACGAACGAAGGATTCAGCTTACCACGGGGGGTGTTACCACGCCTGGCAATGCCGCCCAAATTGTGCCCAAAGTGACAGATTCCAACCCAACACAATGCACGAGTCAAAATGGCAGACTCTATTTAAAGTCGAAGTGAAGTTTATAAGTTCCTTTCTTTGAAATCGCCCCCAAGCGCAGATGACGTGGGAAAAACTCCATTATTATTATTATTATTATTACTACAAATGTTAATTTTGTAAATTAATTTTTGTTATATAGAAAATTTAAATACTCCGTGAGAGAGAAGTTAATAAAAATATGGAAGTATTTGACGTCTTTCAATCCAAATATCGGAGCGATTACATAAGTACTATCCTGTTATACAGAGTGACCCCTAATTCGTCAACGATAATTTGGGAAATGATTCCTGGGCATATTCTAAGAAAAAAATGGTTCTACAGTAAGGGTCTATCTCCAATGTTACATCATTTATCGAGAAAAGACTTATTTTGGTGTACCCTGACCCATGTTAACGAAAATCGCTCTGTTAGTGTTAATGGTAGAAACTTCGTCTGTTACTTTATTTTTAGAAGAAATACTGTCCTTTGTAACGACGTTTAGATAAAGTTGATATCTTGTTTGAATCTTTAGATAAGTTACGAAAAGCAATTATGGGTTCTGCAATTTGACGATGCTTCTGCTCACTTTTCGCTCGGTTTTGATGTATGCTTAAGTGCATTTAAGTACATTTAAGTGAATTAGGGTTGGCCCTTAACACTGGAACAATACCCTATTCAAACGTAAGTGACCCAGATGATCCAACTAACTGTTAAATGAAGAAACACCGAAGCTTTGGAAAAATTAAGAAGGCAGAAAAGCCCTAAAGAAGCTAGGGGTGGTTTGCTCTTATAATGACCGAAGCAAAGGCAAAGCGGCCGAAAAAAACAAAAGGACTTCTGTAAACCATGGAATAGGGTTAAGTGGTCATTTAAAAACAGAGGGAAAGGAAACGTACCGATACAAACCTAGGAATAGATGAGATGATGAAATAGATGAAATTAGATTGGTGTAGATAACTCCATTGCAATCTTTTTCTATTTTTTTCAGAATGTAGCTTATGTTCTAATTTAAATTTGTCACGATAATTGAAAATATTGCAATAGACTCAGTTCGGCATAATTAGCAGATAAAAAAATAAAGTTAGGTGTTTTAATTTTTTTGCAACATTATATTGTTTGTGGGGGTACAAATGATAGAACTTATTCCTTTCAATACAATCGCTTTATTCAATACTATTATAATTTAGAATTTAATCGCTTTTCTCAACCACTATTTCTTTACTTTGTAAAGTTCAGCATCCAGGAAGGAAACCAGACTTTCAACAACAACTGGACACTTTTAGACTGGCGAGGCGTAACCTAACTAGAGGCATAAAAGAAACAAAACCGCATGCTTCAAAAGTCTCTGTCAAGAAGCCCACATAAATCCATGGGCCTCAGCATTAAAATGGTGATGGCGAAACTAGAAACTAGAAGGCTATAGGACCCCCGATAACATGCTCGAAAATGCTGAGATCAATAGTGGAGCACCTTTTCCCATAAACATCAGCCACTATGTGCAACATCATAAGTAAAGTCAGTGCAGAGGAAATCGCACTAATCACCCTGGAGGAGTTGCTAAGGGCATGCAGTAAGATAGGCGACTGCAAAGCCCCTGGCCCTTTAGGCATCCCGAATAAAGCAATAAAGGTGGCAGTCAAAACGAGACTGGACCTCTTCATAGCAACAATGCAAAAGTGTCAAGAAGAAGGAACCTTTCCCGAAGGATGGAAAATACAGCATTTGCTTCTGCTACTAAAAGGAAAGCAACCCCCGGGTGAGCCATTTTCCTATCGCCGAATATGCCTCTTGGACACCATGGGAAAGATTCTCGAGAGGATAATTTATAAAAAACTGGTAGTAGTAGCTGAAGAGAAACGAGCCCTCTCAGACAACCAATTTGGCTTCAGAAAAGAGTGTTCAACAGTTGATGCCATACGAGAGGTGGTCGGTAACGCAAGGGTGCTATTGAGGGAGAAAGATACTGTGCAGTAATTACGCTGGAAGTTAAACGCTTTTAACTCTGACAGCTGACTATCCATTAGAAGGGCACTTGCTATTATGGACCCACCCTACTATTTACTGAGGATAGTGATGAACTATTTCAACAACAGGAAGATGAGGTACGATTCGGATAAAGGCGTAAAATACAACGAAGTCACTGCGGGGGACAGACAGACATTGGTCCTACCGCCACTGTTATGGATCATAATGTACGAAGGAGTCTTACGGTTAAAGCTGCCCAAGAGTAACGATAATTGGATTCGTCGACGACATTGCCGTCTTGGCAGTAGCTAAACAGATTCATGAAGTGGAATCAGCCACAAATGAAGCAATCGCTCGGATTACTTGGAGTTGTGTTGGACAAAAATCTGCAGTTCAAAAACATTTGGGTTATAATGAGTGATTCATTAAGACTAGTTTTTTTTTTAATTTTAAATAAAACACATAAAATGAATTTGGATGGTAGAAACTTTATTGTGACCTGAAAGAACTGTGTCTGAAATTTACTTTTTAAATATTATTTCGTGTAAATATTGCCCGTGATTACGCCGTACATGGTCCATTCTAAAGGTCCAATTTTGGATCACTGCTTCCAGTGTTGCGACCGGTATTTGCTGAATTACGCGAGTAATGTTGGCTTCCAAATCCTGGATTGTAGCTGGCTTATCGGCGAAGACTTTTGACTTTACATAACCCCAAAGAAAAAAGTCTAAAGATGTGATATCACACGATCTAGATGACCAGTTTACAGGTCCGAAACGCGAAATTAGCTGTCCACCAAAGTTGTTTTTTAGTATAGCCATTGTTTCGCACGTTGTGTGTGCCGTAGCCCCGTCTTGTGGAACCAAATTTTGCTGAAATCAGGGGCTTAAATTTCCGGCAGCAAAAAGCCCGTTGTCGAATACGATAAACCCATACGAGTATATTGAGATCGGCGTCGAATCTATTACTCACGGTCTTCAGCCACACTCGCCGCCACAGCCGCAATGTTCTCCTCACTACGAGCTGGATGTGGTTTATTCGGTCGCGTATTAGTATTATCCATTAACGTACACTGAGACTCGAATTTGCGGATGGTAAAGGCAATAACGGCCTCGGAAGGTCGAAGCGCACGAAAATCATTTTTCACAGAACGCTGATTTTCAAATACAGCTGAATAATTTGGAGACGTTGCTGAGGTGTGAGCCTTTCCGTGGTAATTTGTCAAACAATACTGAATAAGAATAACACGACACTATAAAGCCAGTTACGCGTGATCTGTGACTACACGCTGTGGACGGTGTTGGAGGAGATGCTATGCCGTAAAAGATACCCTAACATGGAGTCCTTAAAGACCACGATGGTCCTAGCGGTAACCAATTTTCTGATAGAGGAGGTGCGTGCAGCCTCGATGTGTGGCCCAAGCGACTTAAGGCCTGTAATAAATCAAAAGGCGGCCATTTTGAATAAACTTGCGTTTTTGGATTTAATATTCAATTACAAATTAAAGAAAAAAATTTCCAATCCAAATATTCGGTCTTTTTAAAGTTATGAAGGAAAATGGGTGTAACAGAATTTTTGTCCCTACTTGGTATATCGTGTATTATTTTATTTTATTTTTTTTAAAGAACAACACACAAGTGGGTACGACTACACTTATGATGCCAAAGCATGTGTTAAATTTTTCGGAAAATGGGACAGAAAGAGAAAGAAAGATGTTTGGGCTCAGTAGCTATTTCGCTTCATGGGTGGCACATCCAACATTTACAACATCCATTTAATGGGGAGACTAAATTATTAGCGCAAATTGACTTGATGTTGTTGTATTTCGGCAACCATTCATCTCACAAGATTTTAGTTGGCTGAAAAAAAGTCTTTTGGTCACGTCTGGTATTGAACCCCGTACCGTCCGGTTGGGAAGCCAATACACTACCACTTGAGCCACAATGTTTTTCTCTAAAGCTTCAAGCGTTACTGGCGTAAACTAGTAACTTGACGTTGTCCCACAGAAAATAATGAAATGGAGTTAAATTGGTAGCCAATTGACATTTCTTGGAATGGCTCTATAAGGACGGATGATACCACCGGCGCACAGTGGTGCCCAAGTGAAACGAATCCCGAATATGAAATACGTGTCATAGTACAGTTAATATGATTTTCCGATTCTACATAAACAGAGTGGCCAAATAAAAGTTTCTTTTTAGAAATAAAATAAAAAGAACAAAATCAAATATTTTCGGTATGTTATGACTTCATTAAAAAAGCAAACATTCCCTTAAATTATGGATCACGATTCATGTGCCTGCCTCGGCTGGCTTCGCAGTAGCGCAACCAGTCAACTCAATTTTCCAAGCCTTTTTTGACTGTTTCTAGCTCTATCTCGCGAATGGCTCGGACGAGGTTGAATTGTTTCTGGAGCTTCGATCTTTAAGGGCCCCCCGGAAAAAAAGTCTGACGGGGTAAAATCGCAGCTCCGAGGCGGCCAATTTATATCGGCAAGGCAGGTTACCGAATTTAGCGCTCAAAAACCCGATTTTTTGATGGGCTGTATGGCATTGCGCCATTTTCCTGAAACCTATGATTGCTCAAGTCCATGTCTTCAATTTCAATTTCAGCCTCATGGCTCTGTACGGCCATCGTTGACCGAAATGGAGTTGCCGACAGCATTTTCGAAATAAAATGGTCCAACGATGGCACGACTCCAAAATCCGCACCAAACTGTCACTCTATGCGGATGCATTGGCTTCTCATCAATCGTGTGCGAGTTTTCTGATCCACAGATGTGGCAATTTTATTTGTAATGAGGTAAAAATGCGCCTCGTCAGAAAAAATGATTTTTCGGCCAATTCGAGCTGCTGTAAGGCACAAACTGAGGAGCGATAACGAAACGGAGAGTCGTTTGCCTTCATTTGCTGAGTCAATTGGACTTTGTAAGGGCGTAACCCGATATCTTTATGCAAAATTATCATCAGGCTGGTGCGTGAAATGTTGAGTTGTTGAGATTGATGTTCCTGGATTGCATTGAGAACTCTCGGACATAGCAGTCACATTGCATATAGCAATTGCGGTAGGTGCTTCATTTCGGCCAAAACTTATTTTCAATAAACGCACGGCATGGGCAACAAAGCACTCATTTTTGAAATAAGTTTGCAATATTTCCGTATGTCGTTCAAGCGTGAAGCGATTGGATCATATGCTACTGATTGACAGCCAAGATTTGGAACCCAAAAGAACTGTAAGTGTCAAATAAACTTATGATTCAAAAAGAAACTTATATTTGTACCACTTGTAGCGTCAGCCTATTTACAAAAAAATAAATATGTTTAATTGTGGTGTTCTATTTGTGTTCCCTCAGTGTACCAAATCCATTAAATTGACCCCTTTTCAAAAACAGACCTTTTCCCCTCCCAATCTGTTAATTGGACCTACTAATCTCTCTTTCGCAACTCACAGCAAAACCTGACCCTGTCAAACGTCCCCCTATTTTCGAGTTACCTCATTCCACTCTCTTCGTAGGCTCACTCTCTCACCGTGTTCTTGTTCCCATGGTGAATATGTCCCTTTTATCGTAGAGAGCGTTGTGTTTTGATCAATTTAAATTCTGGTGGAAGAGGTGGAAAGCCTTGCTAAGGCTACAGATCTTGTGGGAGTGATTTAGATATGAATGTTTATGTGTAGGCTGTGTGCTGTGATGAAGAACCTAATATAGGCGGGAACCTATTTTTGCGAAATAGATTTTCCGAGTAGAAAACGAAAGAGGTAGGCAACGAGATAAGAAACGAAATAGGTAGGAAGCGAAATAAGAAACAAGAAATGGGATTTTTTAAAGAATGAGTCCAATTAAGCAGGTCAATGGCCTTATGGGGTTTTGATCAGCTGATCAAATCAGCAGACTAAATCGGTTTTTTTTTTATTGTCTGGGGACACAGCGACAAGGTCGTATTGGATGGGACTTTTTTTTTTGGCTTTTGGTTTTGGAGTGGAAGAGACAGTCGATGTCTGAGGATAGAGCAACAAGGTTGCATCGGATTCGGGTTCTTTTTCGTTTTTTTTTATATAAGAAAGTATAAAAGAATAAATATAAATAGATAAAAGAAAAATTGTAGTGCGGTGCGTACAGTTTTCCGCTTCGTGGATACGGAACAAAATTTTTTTTTATATCCACCGGGTGTCCGCGCTTTTTTTTTTTAAACAAGAAATAAAAGCTAGCCGACGGAAAAACTCCCCGGGCAAAACGAAAAAAAAAACCCCAAATTGACTGCCGCGGTACGAAAAAAAAAAAAAAAAAAAACAGAAAATTGAACTACCCCTATCCTCCCCCCTATTACACCTACGCGGTGCCTTTTTTTTGTTACCGGTACAATAAGGACAACCCACAAATAAGCTGGTGGGCGAAAAGTCCTTGCTGGTGTTGTGCAAAATACAAAAAAAAAAGGAAAATCGTAGCGCGAAATACGATTTCCCCATACATACCTACCTGCAAAGCTACATCGCCTGCAAGAGGTGCTCCGCGGGACCGCAACCTCAACAATAACAACAACAAAAACAAAAACATTAATTGAAAAAAAAAAAAAAAAAAAAACAGTGTTGAAATTAGTGGATTAGTATAGTAGATACATATATATATTTAAATATTTTGAATTTAGATTAACGTATTTTATATTGTATGTACATAGATTTCAGTTTTTTTTAATTAAATTGTGTAGAGTAAGGTTAGGATTAAGTAAGTTGGGTTTTTTTTTAATTTTTTTTTTGAATTTTATTTTTTATTATTTATGTGAGCCCAAACAAAAAAAAAATTTTATTTTTCACATAAGCGATTCGTCGAAGTGCTGGCGCCAGAACTACGGGGGATCCATGTCTAACCGGTAAGTCCTATGCATATACGAGTATATACGCTTTGTGGCTAGAAGTAGCCTTATAGTAGTTAAAAAAAAAATAAATAATAAAAAAATAGAATTCAAAAGGCTCGTAGTTTTTCTCTTTTGTAAATTTTTTTTTAATAAATCAATTATTGTACGATAGATATTAAGTTCCCTTTTTTTTTGCGAATTTCTTTAAGCAAAATAAATAACATGTAATGGATTTTGTAGTGAGTTGAAAAACGGTTTTTTTGTTTTAATGATGGAGTGAATCCAACGCAAGTGGTGTGTGGATGGGCGGACCGACCGTCCTTCGATGGGGCGACTGTGACCGGACGTGACGCACAAACGATGACGACGTAACGAATATGACGTAACTGACTTTTCCTGAAGTTTTTCTTACAGGTAGCGACTGGGAGGAATTTCTTTAGGGGCTACCATTCACAGATCTGGCCAGAATGGTAGCAATTGGTCGCATCCAGGTGCGATAAGGGTGGGTTGGCCATCCTCAGCCAACAACACCTGGCTTATTTCAGGTCGTAACGAGCTGTCATCGCTGTATGATACTGGGACACATTATTCGGTGTAGGGTACGTAGGGTTAAGTTAGTTTTAGGTTTAGTTATAAGTCGTTAATTAAGTTCGGTAGTTAGGGATTAGGTTAGAGTAGGTTTAGTTAGCAACATCGCGCTAGTCCCGGTCTTGCACAGTGGTGATGGCACACAGATGTGATCTTGCTGTTTCATTTCCTCTTTCTTCTATCATCTTTCTCTCCTCCTATCTTTTAAGTCCGTCCGTAAAATAACGTAGCTTTCTCCAGGCTATCCTTGTTTTCTTTTTTTTTAATTGGGCACGAAACAAAAAGGTAAGTTGAGTTGCGATGTAGGGGGTAGTGGCAAGAACCAACCCAATCCGACGAGCTACAGCCGAGCAACCGCGAGCGTGCCACTGCCAACTACTCCTGCATCATGGATGCCTCCGTGGCCAACTGACTCCTTACACACTCATGCCGAGCTGACTGACCATCGACAAGAGCACATGCACGCGTGAATTCGCTCCTCTTGTGAGCAGCAAAAAATACAAAAAACCGTGGCCAAATAATTTGAAATTAATATAATTTTGTACAAGTTTCTTTTATTAGACAACCTTAACTTAATGTATAATATTACTGTTAGGAGGGGTGAATCGAAGCTGCCCTCGCTTTTCTTTATTGCCTGTATTTATACTTTAATTTACATTTACATTTACATAATTACAAGAACGAACATTTTTAAATGCATCTAGGATAGTTCAGCATTTGGTTATTGATACATAATTGGTTATAAATACATTTAGATCAGCTAAATGCATTTAGGTCAGTTTAATGAAATTGGATATTGGTAATTAAAACGAAAATTAAAAAGAAAAGGTGAATTTGCTTATTTAGCCGCATTCACAATATTTTCCACAAATGAGTCAATTGTGTCTGCAGAGCTATATGTAACTTCTCCCTCCTTATGATTAGAATTCTCCGGAATTCTATTACATGGTCTTTCAATAGGGACTTCCGAACTTAGACAGTTGATAGCGGCCATATTGTTGAAGCTACATCTGTCAAATTGGCTGTCATTTGTCTGTTTTGCCAAATCATCATGGACGGACATAGCTTTCAACAACAAATGATAAAATTGTTTTATCAAAATGGTCTTCTATTCGGGCAATTCGGTCGCTACCTTCAAGGGCGAGCGCTATAGGACGATGATTACCATGTTTTTTTGGGCTAAATTGGATGATATGGACACCAACGACATGTGATTTCAACAAAACGGCGCTACTTGCCACATAGCTCACACCACATTGGAAATTCTGCACGAGCGATTCGAGGGCATGGTCATCTCACGTGGAGGTGATGTGAACTGGCCACCGAGATCGTGCGATTTGACCCTGTTCAACTTTTTCTTGTGGGGTTTTCCGAAGTCGCAGTTCTATGCGAATAAGCCACAAACCACAGTGGTGTTCAAAGCCGACATAACCCCTGCCATCGGTCAATTTCAGCCTGATTTATGCGGCAGAGTCATGGAAAATTTGACATTTCGGATGCGCGACACCCAGAGAAGTCGCGGCGGAAATTTGAACGTTGTTATATTCCATAGATAATGGCATCGATAGGCCTTTCAAACGAATAAAAAATTTCGATGATATTTTACACACTCTTTGTTTTAATTAAATTTAAAAATAGGAAACGCTTAATAAAAGAGCCTTTAGTAAATTTTAAATGTATTCTTTTTTTGTTGAATACACAAACATGATAATATGGCAAACATAACTAAAGTAATAGTTACAAACATTATATTTATTTTAAATGATATATTTCTCTTAAGCTCTATTTCATGAATTTCTTTCAAATTGTCAACGTTATTTACCATATTTTTTCCAAATTTAAATGCTCCTGTAAAATTATAATTTTCTTTATAATTGAGACAATATAGTTTCATCATCTACCTTTACAACAATCCAAGATGAAACTTGGATACACCATTATACGCCCGAAACAAAAATTCAGTCAAAACAATGGACTGTAAAGGGCGAGCCGGCTCCAAAAAAAGCAAAAACTGTTTCTTCGGCTGAAAAAGTGATGGCGACATTTTTTTGGGATAGTAAAGGAGTTATCTTAATCGATTATCTTCCAAAAAGGAAAAACCATTACAGGAGCATACTACTTGCCAAGCTGAAGGCAGAAATTGCGGGAAAACTGCCACATTTACAGAAAAAGAAAATCCTGTTTCACCAAGACAACGCGCCGTCTCACACCTCAGCGGTTGCTATGGCGAAAATCCATGAATTAAGGTTTGAACTGCTTGACCATCCGCTTTATTCACCAAATCTAGCCCCAAGCGACTTCTTTTTGTTCCCTCAGAAATTGCGGAAAAAATGCCACATTTACAGAAAAAGAAAATCCTGTTTCACCAAGACAACGCGCCGTCTCACACCTCAGCGGTTGCTATAGCGAAAATCCATAAATTAAGGTTTGAACTGCTTGACCATCCACTTTATTCACCAGATCTAGCCCCAAGCGACTTCTTTTTGTTCCCTCATCAAAAAACTGCGCTCGGAGGACAGACATTTTCGTGAATCAATCGCAATCACCTTCGTGAACAATTATTTTGCAGATAAAAACGCCAAGTAGTATTTGGACGGGTTAGAGTGATGGGAGCATCGCTCGGAGAAGTGTGTAGAGTTACAAGGAGACTATGCAGAAAAATAAAAATAAAAATGTCTTGTATCATTGTTCGGTCGGAAACTTTTCAGAAAACCTTCGTATTTAATGCTTTGTTTTGTTCATATTTGAGAGTTTTATTTTTATACTCTATAATCAATTCTCGTTCCGCATCTATTTCGAAAAAGTCTTTATTTTTATATATATATTTTTATAAAAGTCTTTATTTTATATATTATATTTATGTTGCAATGCTACATAGTTTCTAGGGATTATAATTGCAAAAACTAACATATTTTCCTGATAACCTGGGGCTCCTAACTTTATTTGCTTAAGTTTGAAGAAATCTATTTTATATGTTTCAATCTCAATACATGTAAGATGTATTATATTATTTCTGGCTGAATAAATATTGTCTGACTGTGTTTTATTCTTGATTCTATGTATTTAAGCTTAAATAACTGATAAAAATAAATTTGCTTCGTTATTATTACTTACAGTGGTTTTTAAAATTTTAAAAGTATTATTAATTGATTTTTATTTAAATTTAAGATTGAATACTGGTGAGCATTCATAACGAGACGGATGTTACGGTTAAAAGTTAGAAGGGGTATAATGCTATTAGCAATTTCGGTGGATCACTGGTGGTGAAAATAGCAATACAACAATGTGAGACAGGAAACATTACGTCGAGTGACTGTTTAATATTGTCATCGCCTATGAGCTTTGTCGCACGGTTTTGGATCCTATCTAGCAAGTGCAAAGAAGTCTTAGGAGCAGCTGACCAGATGTGAGCATTGTGCTCCAATTTCGGGCGGATAAACGCCTTATACATATATTGAGGCCAGATCAGAGGGGGTGAAATATTTCTTACATCGCTTCAGAAAAACTAGACATTTCGCAGAATTTTTAGCGATATCCAATATGTGGTCATCCCAACGTAAGTTGTCATTGACACACCTACCAAGAATGGAAAGTTTTTCGGTTTCAACAATGCAAGTTCCATTCATAGATAATGGCTGGGTATTTAAATTCCGTTTTAATGACAGCAGACAGCATTGTGTTTTGGAAGCATTCAGTTCCACTCTGTTGATAGTTCCCCAATTGGTTATGGTGCTAATATCGGGATTTAATGAGCTTAACATACGCTGCCGTTCCCGTTCTTCCCGTGTTTCTAGATATTTTATGAGCTGACGGTTTATCACCGTTTCCACGACCTTGGAAAGAAGAAATGTAAGTGCAATGAGAAGAAAATTCGCCTTTTTTTAGGGGCGGGCTGAAAAATGTTTTTTTCCATCCACTCGGAAAGTGTCCTAAAAGGTATTAGGTTGTACCACAAGAAATGTCCGATTTTTTGTAAAAAATTAAAAGTCAATATTTCTGTTTTATAAAATTTTATTTAGTCAAAATAGGATCCGTTGCCATCTATGATATTCTTCCAACGTGATACAAGGTCAAAGATTCCTTTTTCGTAGAAGTGCTGAATTTTTGAGAGAATGAAATTTTCAAAGGCTTTTATGACCTCTGCTCGGTTCCGGAAGACCTTCTGCCGGGAAAATGAGTCCAGATTGCGGAAAAAATGGTAATCCGTTGGAGAAATATCAGGATATTACGGTGTATGCGGAAGAATTCAAATCCCAACTGTAGCAGCTTTTAACCGTTACGTGTGAGGTATGGGGTCTAGCATTGTCATGCAACTGGATCGGACCATGCCTATTTGCCAACGCAGACTGCTTTTCAGCCAATTTCGTATGCACTATGTCGATTTCTTCACAATATTTGACTGCATTTATCGTTTCCCCTGGTTGGAGTAATGAAAAGTGGATTGGTCCTTTCGATGTCCACCAGATTGTCACCATAAACTTTTCTGGGTGAAGACCAAGTTTGGGGGTGTGCTTTGGGTTTTCGTCTGCATCCAACCACTGCCCAGATCTTTTACGGTTGTCATGCAAAATCCACTTTTCATCACATGTATTTGCGATGTAGATCACTATCTCTAATGTATTCGTACCATGGTGTTTGTTTTTTTTTAAGAAATTACGACTCAAGTGGGTATGAATACATACCTCAGCATGGCTCAGCATGTGTTAAGTTTTTTGGAAAATGGGATAGAGAGAAAGAAACATGTTTGGGCTCAGTGGTTATTTCGCTCCACGGGTGGCATCCAACATTTAATGGATTATTTCTTAGTGGTTGGCTTGCTGTCAACTACTCATCTTACTTGATTTTCGTTAACTATAACTATACCCCGCAGTACTTTATTTTGTACACGTTGGATTATATTGATGGTATTTTTTTTGCACACCCCCACAGTTGGATACCATATGTCCACATAGGTTTTATTGTTTGTTTATAAAGAATTAATTTGTTGTGTACTGATAGTATTGATTTCTTGCCAATAAGCCAATTTATTTTTCTAAATTTGATGTCAAGTTAATTTTTTATACTTTTTGAGATGTTCCTTCCATTTTAATTTTGCATCACCAGGTATTTAGCAGTATTTTTATGTGGGATCTGCATGTTGTCGATCAGTATAGGGATACGCCGAAGTTTTTTTATATTTGAAATTAACGTGCGGTGATTTCGAATCGTTAATTTTAATACGCCAGTTGTTAACCCAGCTAGAGATGAGACTTATTTCATCTTGGAGCTTCCTGGTAGACTCTTCTGTGTCTCCAGTGGCTAGTATAGTACTCGTAATATCATCTGCAAATGTACCAATAATATTATTCTGTGGCGTCGGTAGATCGTTGGTGAACAGCAGGTACAATATTGGGCCCAAAATACTGCCCTGTGGAAATCCTGCTTTAATTTCTCTTAACTCGGAGAGTTAAGGCTTGTGCAATGGAAGAAGGACAGCTGAGCAAAACTTTTTTTCGTCTAGTGCTTTTTCGACAACATCGCTAAGTGGAAGTTTTGATTCAAGAGTATTTTAAAGTGAGCCCAGTCTGTCTTACTTACTGTAAGAATAATTGGAGAATGGTCCGAGCTTAAATCAAAGCTTTCTTCAATACTATTAAAGATAAAAATAAACCTATTCAAAAAGAATTCATGAAAAAAGTCGGTAGATATTGTTAAGCAAGGAGTAGGTACAACCAATAATGGCAACACCTCACGAAGATTTTTTGGGAACCCTTACACAAAAATAGATTGAAGATTAATAAAAAAAATCAGTGTAATTTTGGAAACTATTTGCAGCAATTTTCCTATTAACCCCGCAAAATTTTAAGCTCATACGGAGGAGACAGCGATGCTGGTCTTTAAATCATATCTTTGGTATGATATGGCCAGCAACAGTTCATGAGATTTTATTGCACGGAACTGAAATAATACATTTGATAAGACTCCCTGTAGGGAAACTTTCAGAAGAAGCTCAAGAAAGCAGAAATAAAAATTACAGATACAATAGATTTCATAGCATTAGGGACGCTTTTCATTTCTTAACTAATGATAATGTTATTTATTTTATGCTTATATCGTTGGATCACAAATCTGAGTACTGAACCAACAACAAAAATTTGTATTCCACTTTGTGAGGAAGGACAGAACTTATTACATTAATTTTTTAGTTGTTAGCTATGAAAGCAAATAAGTGAGATCGTATAAAGTAGTCCCGAGACAACGATATTTGTGGTGTTAATTTGTCCTTCTAACACATCTTTTTGGTGAAATTCTTAATATGGCATCTCAGGGTAAGAAAAAGTAATTGGTAAGAACAATGTTAAAAATCACTTTTTTTTTCAAAACACTTATATGGAAAGTGCGCTTAATTATTGGACTAGAGTCATAATTTTTTTATGAAGATGAGAACTTGTCTCACTTATGTCACGAAGATAGAATTTTTTATAGTTTTTATAGAATTTTTTCTCCTGCTCCATAGAAAGAAACCACTGTGCGGCGTATAAACCGCACCATACAGTCATGAATGCAATGAACTTCTTGAGGGTAGTCCTTGCTTCAAATACGGCAGTTCTGCTTGTTTACGTGTAAAGAATTAGAGAGAATTCTTAAGGATCGATTTGAAACATACATATAAATGTTATTAAATCATCTTCTTTTTGAGAAGACTCTTCCACTCTCCGCCCACTCAGAAAGACTCCTCGCTTTTCAAATTTTCTCCTAGCTGTAAAACGTAAAAGCTGACGCTGATGGATGCATAGCTAAGAGGATACCAGTCGACCTGCGGTGTCTAACTCTAATCTTAAAAGTCTAAATATATAACAAAAGGACCTAACATACTGGAATAAGCTTCGAGGTATTATACCTACAAATGTTATTACTTCCTCTCCAGGCATGGATCTTGGAAATTACCTACACAAAATAAGATAGGTTTCAAAACTGAGTGCCGACTCTATATTATGTAATTGTGCGGATCTAACCCTTAAGCATATTATCTGAGCCTCGGTTAGTGACTTCTTTAAATTCAGAGGAAATGAATTGAGGAGTTCGTAATCGGGTCTTGGCACAAAAAGTTCTAGTGGTGCCTGTATGGGTGCATAGCAAAGACAAATTATAATATTTATACTGTATAAATATATTGATGAATGTACATACTCGTACTTATATATAAATATTTTTAATTCAAAAATTTGTGGTATTTGAAGCAAACCAATTTTATAATTTTTATAATTTAATTAATTTATTATTATTAAATTTATATGTGTGTTTTTTTTTAAAATTAACATTTTCGAAAATAGGAATCATTCTATAGTCTATAAGTGACTAGAGGCGAATGATCCTTCAGCTAAATTATACATTTGCATTAAAAGATATTTTGTGGGGTAAATCGCAAAGTTCAAAAAGATAATAAATAAATTAAACAAGTATATCGCATAGTACAAAGTAAGTTAAACAAGTACATAAATAAATTTATAATGAAATGACACAACAATTTTATATTAGAAATTTGTATCAAGAAGAGCTTTGACTGTAGAACTATCCATACTGAAGAGAAATTTTTTTAATTCCTTTAAAAATAAAATGGGTTGAACTATTTTTCTTATATATATTGGCAATTTATTAAAAAGCGTTGGTGCTGTCGCAGTATAAAATTTAGAGCAACGAGTTTTTTTTTTGGGAGTGGAATATTAGATATTGTCATATTTTTTGTTCTTAGTCTGTATATATTTGAACATCTTAATGTAATGTTATATCCGCTTCACATGAAAAAAAATCTTTAGAACCTTAAAAATGTATAAGTGGAAGAAAACCCAAAGATAGGAATAGTGGCCAACTATGTGCTAATCGATTTTGGTTGCAAATTATTCTTATTATATGTTTTTGGGTTTTGTATAATACTTCAGTCGAGCTGTTGTATGTACGCCCCCAACTTGCAATACCATATTGTAATTTAGACTGGACAAGTAAAACAGCAATACGATTTTTTTGAAAACAGTGTTCTTTTAGCAGATACATTTTACAAGTTACAGACAACATGTATTTCTTAATGTCGTCGACATGTGCTTTCCAAGTCATATTTTAGTCCATAAGTACACCTAAATATTTATAACTTTCAACACCTTCTATTTTAAAACAATTTGGACTGCACTCTATATATCCTGTTTATCCATGTTTATAGCTGATTTCACCACACTTATGAACAGATAAAGATAACTTAGAACATGAACTAGAGTGAAAAATTGTAGTGACCGTACAATTATGTATATGTTTGTCATTTTTTAATTTTAAAATTTTTAAATTTGTCTACAAAAATTGTGAAAAAGTTAAAAAATTAAAAAGTTTTCTCGGTTGATATGAAGCACTTGTTCGCTAGCGAATGTTAAATTTGTTCAGAAATTTGAGCTATTGAGACAATTTAGTGATGTGAAAACTGAATTCGGACAAGAACAATTCAGAATGTTGTTTCTGTAGATCGAATTGTGGCTGATAACCCCAGTTTGTCGATCCCCACGTTGATCTGAGGAATGTAACATATCACAGAAAACTCGACACCGAACTTCGGATAAAGATTTAGATTTTCGGGCTTATGCCAATTGGGTGTTGGAAATGTTTGATCAATAATTTTAAGCAATAAGGAACATTTTCTTTTCGATGATTTTGTTAATAAGCTGAATTTTTGCATTTGGAGCTTATTATACCCACGATTTATTAGAGAGAAGCCCTTCTATCCACAAAGTGTAGCAGGATTTTCAGTTTAGTGCGGTTTTTAGGTAAGATAACATTCCATCTGACTTCTTTGAAAATAAAGCGGATGTATCTGTTGCCGTGAATGGAGTACGCTATTGAACCAATGATTAATGGTCGAAACTTAAAGGTATGAATATGGGCGATGTTTATTTCCAACAAGACGTTACGTTACGTTACGTTTCACACCAGTGCTGAAACCATTACCCTTTTGCGAAAAAACCTCTAGAAAGCTCGAAATGGTGATCAAAATTGACTGCTGAGATCATGCCATTATAACACCTTGTGATTTCTTTCTTTCGGGGTCATGTAAAAGAATAGTCAATTGAATCACTCAAAACCAGCCGTACATGTGCCAAGATATGATTAAAAAATGTTATCAGGCTGTGCAGCAGAGGTCTGGGAAGTCATTATCATTACTAATTGTAACCCTTTTTCAATCAATTAAAATAAAAATCAAATCTTATTTCATCAAAAATGAAATGATAAATCAAAATGAAACGTCTTATTGGGAAATCTTTTACTTATATTTTGGGCATACATATTTATATACATATATGGAGGTTTTATTCTACTGTTTTATTCTATTTTCGTTTACTTACGAGTGTATATATGTAGATCCATTGAACTATTTATTTTTAATAGATTTATAAATCAGAATTTCGTGAACTGTCAATGTTGGAATGTGCTATTACTCTTGTTCGGTGCCCTCTGCCTACTGTGGTGACTAATCTTTTCTACAGTGGGGATTTATTGTGTATAAGGCGTTTCTAATTGTTTACAAGTATATCAATGTGTTTGCTGCATGACTGAAAAATAAAACCTCTGGGAAGCGCTAACACTATTTTAAAGTAGATTTGTAGGAAGTAGATTTGGGAAAAAATTAGGAAAAGCTTTGAATTTTGGATAGTAGATTCTCATAAAAAAAAAAAAAAACAACAATCAATAAGAGAAATATTTGTAATTAATGGTAATAAATAATGATTTAATAAAAAAAAATTATAAAAATATATTAATTTATAATTTTTTTTAAATTTGCCACGTATTTGATCAACGAAATATTCCAACCAGGCAGATTTGGTTTAAACTGGATGTAAGTTTGTCTGTAAATAAACTCATCTATTTGCAACTGAGCATAGATAAACTAACCTAGATGGCAAACTTTCCAGATATAGAAAAACCAAAATCGGTTTTCTACTGATCGCCTCTATCCGTGTGACCCTGTTTGTGAATACGTTTGAATTGTCATCAATGTCAATTTCCCTCCCATTTTACACAAAACCCACCCATTTTACTCAAAAAAACGTCATCCACATTGCACACACGGGTAAATACTCGTAAATTGCTTTCATTCTAGCAACTTTACTTACGAATTGTTCTCATTCTAGTAAATCTTGACTGGTTATATAGATTTAAAAGTGTTGGTAATTCACTTACAGTGTGTCTGTTCGAAGTAAGTTTGCAAAAGTATTAGTAGAGTTTGCCACCTAGGTTAGTTTATCTATGCATCTGGGTGATCATTACAAATGGTCATTGCATAATTGGTTGTTATGACGACAAGCTCGGCCTGCCAGATAAACTATTTCTCTACCAGAAGATAAACCCGGCTAAATTGCACGCACGATTGCAGGCAACAGTATCCCTCTGCGGTTTCACAAAGTGTTTCCTCTGACCTAAGTAAGTTTTCGGCTACTTCTTCTTATTATACATTTATAATAGTAATTACAGTTCCGGGAAGGGTGTCTGAACCAGACATAGATCCTGGTTGTTCCATTCATTCATAGGGCCCAAAACTTCGGATTGCTTTACATAGGCTGCACTTACATAGCTTCAAGCTCCCAATTTTGCATCTGTGATATACGAGTATGTAAGGTAATGGACACATCAAATTTAATTTTGTATCATTTGGAAACATTTAAATTATCATCGCATTACAAATTTCTGCAAAACGAATTAGTCCGAAACTGTATATTATTATATGACATTTAAATTGCCACCGTACTCATCTCATTTATTTAGTATTAAACAGTTTTTGTCTTTGTTTTGCTTACAGTGTTAAAAAAATAAATAAACATTCGAAATTTGTGATCATACCAGCATATGTAACAGACTCACTAATACAAGTTTCGAAGCTGGTTTGTTCAATTATGTTATAACACAAATCAATGATTGCCCCAGTTAAATCTTTTCAAATAATTGACAAAACCTACGATTCTCTTTTATATTCCTAATCGAATTGTTCATTCGAGGAAAAAAAATCGATCAGTAGACGCTTTCGATTTAAAACATTCACGTAAGATATTTGTCACGCGCTTTTGCAATTCTGTTCCCGACAATGAAAAAAGAGAAAAACCTGCAAATAACATGTTTTAAATAACAACATTGATTGTATGTATTTTTCTTTGAAAAAAAAAGTTCATAAAATAATCACTAATTTTATGACGTTTGCCTGCAATTAAAGTGGAGAATACGAGTGCTTCATCATGGATAGCGCGTAGACTCAGTTGAGTTCATAATCCGCACGTTGATAATGCTTAAGTGGAGAAAGTCAATGTAATGATGATAATGACGATACTGGTTGCAATTTGACACATTTGATTTCTTCTTTGCTGGTGTCAATACTTATGACTTTGTTCTATTTCATTGAATAGATCTAAGTTGCATAACCGTCACAAATTGATGATATATCTTAGATTTAAGGAGCACATACATACATACATAAATATAGGAAAAATTAATCTTAAGTTTAACACTTTTTTTTTTGAGTTTTCAATGCATTTTATTTTCTTAATCATTAACTCTTACATACTAACAAAAAATGCTTAAATGATAATTTAAAATTACTTAACAATCTTATACTAACTTACTGGTCCCACACAGGCACTCTAAGCTACTCTAAATTCTTATATCTATGTCTTTCGACTTCATTTACATTTTACTTAGAACTATTTATTTTGTATACTTAAGGCTAAGAAAAAAAAAATTTGTTCACAAAAACTTAGCATATGGACATTTTTTTTTATTTTTTTATAAAAACTTAATATCTAACTTATAATACAGCTTAGCCTACCTAACCTACATACACAATACAAACATACACACATAGACATTATACACAATTATATACATATATTAGTATATACCTTTGTACATACCAATATATGTATATGTTTCTTAAATGCTAACCTAAACCTATGCAAGCTGGCCATCGCTATTTACAGAGCAAATAGTTGGGTCAGCTCTGCCTCATTAGTGAGGCTGATCCGTAATTGACGGAAACGACGAAACATCTTCTCCATCATTCAACCACCAGAAATGCTGGTGCTGCCGAACGACATCCCTCTTATCGCGATTCCCCACCGCCCTACTGAACCTGAGACGATCCACACTGCCGTGTGCGACGTCTCTGTTGTAGTTGAGTCGCCTGTCCCCAGCAGTCCGAGCGACATGGAAGATTAAGGGGACCGCTGATCTATCCTGGATCAACCCTGTCCGATCAAGGTAGAGGAATGCTTCCGGTGGAACGAAGCCGTCAGAGCGGGGGCAGAAAGCCCCCGATATCAGGTTATTTGTCGAGGTCATTGCTCTTGCAATGTGCCTTCGAGTCAGCTTAATTACGAAGTTGTCCACTCGTATTAGGTTCGCCCTATTATAAAGGACCTCATTACGATACAATTTTTTGTACCCCGACTCTGGTGTTCTGTACAAGCGAAGGCAAGCCCTCTCAAACACCCGTAATCTAGCAGATTACCCTTACCCTCACATCGAGTTGGCTGCTATAAAACAGTCTCTTTGTAAGGGCAAAAGCGCCTTTAGCTCTGTCCTGAGCAGCATCTACATTTTTGCCAAAATACAGAAACTGATCTAGCCAGATTCCAAGGTAGCTGACTACATTTCGACAGGCAAGAGGCTGCCCGTGTTTTCCAATGATCGAGAACTTACGCCAATTTTTTCTGGTATCCCTAGAGGTTCCAGACAACGGCATCCTAAAGAGAATGGTTTCCGACTTCTGAAAGTTGATTTTCAACTTCCATTAATGACATTAATATTAATGACCTCGATTTTTTGACCTGTTCTGTACGCTATCAAATCGTCTGCGTACGCAATAGTATGGGGAAGTGAACCCATCAAGTCGCTTGTATAAATGCTGAATAGGATCGTCGAATTGACCGCACCTTGCTGAAGACCATTTTTAATTTGAAATATTCCAACAGAAGTCACGTCACCATTTTTCACGATGAACTGTCTGTTGGTTAGTATATTATAAAGAATGTACAAGAGCGGTTTACTGATCCCCAGCCTAGTCAGCTTATAGAAAAGACCCTCTAACCATACGGTGTCGAAGGCGTTCTCCAAGTCAACAAGGCAGGTACCAGTACATTGTTTTTTGCCTTTATTCCATTGGATATCGGACATCAGTTTAGACGCGGCATGTGAGATATCATGTCCCGCCTTAAAACCGAATTGATTATCCAGAACTATATGTCTGTCCTCAACCCATCTAGACAGAGCTCTATTGATTACTTTTTCAAAAACCTTACTGATATTCGGAAGGAGACTTATCGACCGGAGATTCGCCGGATTGGATATATCCTTTCCCTTTTTGGGGATAGGTTGAACCACTGCCGTTTTCCAATGCGCTGGATAATGTGCATTATTCATTG
The DNA here is from genome assembly GCA_949129095.1 of Volucella bombylans. NCBI lineage: Eukaryota > Metazoa > Arthropoda > Insecta > Diptera > Syrphidae > Volucella > Volucella bombylans. Next base: position 45,220,796 of record OX422141.1, read on the forward strand.
CATTATTAAACAGGGTGGTGTAAGTGTCCACCGCTTCTAGGGGAAGATGTCGAATTACGATGTTCGGAATACCATCGGTCCCCACTGATTTCTTAGCCCTGATTGTGTCGAAGATCTCATGGAGTTCTTCCCTCGAAATGAACGGGGGTAGGTCACCCTCTCTGGCAATGACATTATTTGCCATATATTCGTCGCTGAACCGGGTGAAACCAGAGCCCTCGGATCGACAGTTCCCTTTTTCATTTCGAATGCAGAAGTCGTGCACTAAGACGCCACCTTCCAGTTCATAATTAGGGCCAATGGTATCAGTGGCCCTGTATACTTCCTGGAAAGTCGCCCCATATGGCCTCAACCTTCTCCTGTGGATCCTTGATCACAAAGAAGTCGTCATCATCAGTGGCGTCATTTGGATCAATCCCTGCTATTGTCAGTAACCGTTCGTTGTCTGTCGTTCGGGCTATTTTAAGACACTGAAGGTCGTTTTGATTTTTTCTCCGAAAGAGTTTATTTATTTGCGGGAACATATTCGGGTTGCTGGTGTTTACAGCCCGAACCATGTTGTTCTAATACAAACTTACAGAAATTCTGTAATTCTCTTTTATTAACGTTTGAAGGTTTTTAATCAACGACTTCAGTGTCCTAATCTCCGGATCTTGTCTGTCAGTTAACTGTCTGTACAAGTTGTTGAGCCTTGACAGAAGTCTACTTTTCTGTCGGTGCAGTGCGTCAATAGTAGGATTGCGGAACAGGTCTTCGTTAGTCGTACGTCGATACCGCGATATTGTAGTGTCCATAGTTTGTTTAATTGTCCCGTCCATTTGTTTTAGGTAATTTTCGATCTCCTCGTTTGACAAATTCCTATTGGTCGGTGGGTGGAGCGTGTTCGAGGAGAGTGCTCTTGTCAAGGTTGCAGAGAAGCGTGTCCATCGAGTCTTACTGTAGTTGTAAGAATATCTTTGGACAAACTCCTCCAATTCCGCAATTTCGTTGGGAACTGTAATTTCAGTGCTAAAACCGCAATGGTCGCTGTCATACACGAATGTGCGCAGACTGTTTAGCGTTTGTAAGTTCGTACCTGTCAGTCGTATACGTTAGTCGTACAGCAGTAGATCCAAATAAGACCCACCTCTGGGAAACGACGGGTTATCCGTCGCTTTAAGACCGAGTCTTTACATGACATCGTGCTGATCGAGTAGTATGTTCCCTCTAGTATTTGGCAAGTTATTTCCCCAATCTCTGTGTTTAGCGGTGAAATCCCCGCCGATTATAAAATAATTCTTCGATTCCAGCCTCAAAAGTCGAAAAAGCGTGTCAAGCTCCGTAATGAATAAAGTGGATTGTGAAGCCTCAGGTGCATAAACAGAGGCCAAGTACAGCCGCTTTCCACTGCGGAGCGGTATGTAAATGACGACTGCCTCCAACGCCCGTAACCTGCGCAACACTCCTAAGTCCGTTGCCAGACCAAACTATCGGACCTATTATGTCCGTGAGGTTTCCTTTGCGAGGCATAGGGCCTCCAATACTCCTACGCGCCATCGTGTACGGTTTCTGGAGATGTATCTTAGCTCTCTCCAACTCTTTCGCAGTTGTGCTGATTCTTCTTTGACCGTTCTTCGTCAAGTACTTATAGGTCAGCTCACTCTTCTACCTCTCTGCATGAGAAGGTTCCATTACATCGCTTCACTCTGAAAGCACTCGTGCCCTTTACGAAGCATATGCACAATCCACTGCCACTTACGTTCTCGCATGAAGTTCATCATTATCATGCAGACATCTATTCATGAACGTTTGAAGCTTTCTTGTGAAAGTGGGTTTGATTTCCAAGTGCTGCACCCATAGATTCAACAACAACAGAGCGGAACAGTCGTAGCTTGATCTTTAGGCTGATAGAGATGTGCTTCTCAATACTTCGTACACCACTCCGAATACAGTTTCTGCTTTCCCGAATCAGCTGATTATATCTAGTTCGGTCCCGCCATCAGCAGAGACAATACTCCCAAGACATTAAAAATTCTCTACCATCTCTACTGGTTGTCCAGAAATCTCTGCTTGGTTTGATGAGGAAATTCCAGGGCTGATCCTTTTTGTTTTTGCTGTATTAATCTTTAGCCTAACGATTTCAGTTTCTCGTAGTCCAGATACTTGAGGTGTGATTGCAGAGTCCACTGAATTCCTCCATTTCCAGTCGACAAAGCTGCATGCAGTACATCACTTATCACCAACAGAAACAGTATTGGTGACAGTATACAGCCCTGTCTAACTTTGGATTTCAACATCCTCTGTCAACCTTCTTTTATGCAGAACGTGACATTTGGATCCATCATTGTAGCCTTGATAATAGCAATCAATTTATCTGGGATGCCCCTGCGCAAAGCAAGCCAGATAAATGCCCTATTGACGTCGTCGAACGCCTTTTCGAAGTGGATGAACAGCAGGTGAAGTGGTGATCGATATTTAAAAGGTTGTCTTTTGTTCGCTCCAGGACGATTTTTTCTATTACCTTGGCTACTGCGGGCAGCACGCAAATTCCTCTCCAGTTTTCATACTGTTTTCTTCTTTCTTTGGGAGCTTGAAGATCATTCCTTCAGGAAAACTCTGTTTTTCTACTGGGGGATACAATGTGCATTCGGGAATTTGTTACTACGAACGTGTCATTGAGCGTTGGGTTTACTTCAATGGCGAAAACGCGGCTTAACACCGGAGAAAATGGCCCCTTCCACCTTTTGAGCTGGTCCTCATCCGAAACTAGCAGACATCCGCCTGTCTCTTTTACCAAGTGTTGTTTAGAGCTTTGAACACATATAAGCTCTTTGATAATTCTGTAGACGGTCCTGCTGTTACATCTACTAGCGGCCTCTTCTGCTTCTGTAGCCAATGCGTTGATACAGTTACGCTCATCACGTCGCACGCTACGGTGAACTTTTCGGATCTTCAAGCTATACGCTAACTCTAGTTCGTATCTCAGTGCTTCTGGAGTAGTTGCGATGCGAGCTTTGAGGTATTTTCTTTCTTCGATCATAGCCCAAGTTTCGATCACTAGGATGAGGCCATATATTTTGCAATCGATTTTCACTCTTTATACCTGTTTGAAATTTTGTATCCCCAAACTTTTACTACCTGAGAACAGGTACACATTTTCTCAACAGGAAGTCATAAAACTAAAGGGTGAATAAGAGACGACCCTTGGAATTTCAAACAATGAACTTCTTGAAAAGCGTATAAAAGAATGCGGCACTACGCATTGAGGAGGTAAAGCAAACCAGACCAGGTACTGAGCAATCAATAGTTTCCCGATCAGGCCCGATGCAGGTCACCAAAGATGTCCTGCTTTCCTATCCTGGAGCTAAAATTGCCTAGTACGATTTTCAAGTCTACAGGGTCACCCATTTTGTGGTCCCGAAAGTAAATTTAAATAAAACACGTTTATGATTTAGATTTCGATTAAATTTTTATTTCAATATGTTGCATGGATCTTGCCATTATGAATGGAATATAACATTATTCAAATGTCCTCCACGGAAGTTCTTGCAGGTCTTGATACTAACAAGGTAATTTTCGATGGCATTTCGGCACATATCGGACAATAACTCGGCTATAACTTGACGAATATTCGTTTTCAAAGCGAAACACGATCTGTTGCGTTGCCCCACAAAAGGAAATCCAACCGTGACAAATCATACGATCTTGGTACGAGGGGCGTTCAACATATTCTCGGTATCGGGGTGAAGCTGTGGTTGTATATATAAATTGACTTATTTATCAAGTAATACTATTATTTTAGTGCATTCGTGTAAAATTTCATATAAATGTGATTATTAATTCGCGTTTTATCTCTAGTTAAACATAATCATAATGGCAACTGAGACGATGATAGTGAAAATTGAGCATCGCGCTGTAATTAAATTTCTCACTAAGCAAGGAAAAAGTCAAAAAACTATTCATGAAGAGATGGTGGCTGTTTACCAGGGTTCCGCACCTTCATTATCAACTGTGCAAAAGTGGTCAAGTAAGTTCAAGAGAGGCAGAGAGAGCATTGAAGACGACCCCCGCTCCGGCGCCCCGGCTACTGCTTGTACGGGAGAAAGCATCAAAGAAGTCGAAAAACTTGTTCTTGAGGATGCCCGAATAAAGGTGAAAATGATGGCAGAGATCACCAAGCTTTCAATTGGTACCATTCACACCATTCTTCATGACCATCTTAACCTTTCAAAGGTCAGTGCAAGGTGGGTGCCACGAATGCTCACAGCGCCTCAGAAAAAAGTGAGAATCGCATGCTGTAGAGAGCTTTTGGAGATGTGTAGTGAGAACGCGGACGGTGTTATGGATCGAATTGTTACTGGGGACGAAACATGGGTCCACCACTATGACCCTGAAAGCAAACAAGAGTCCATGCAGTGGCATAAAAAAGGAACAGACCCCCGAAGAAGTTCAAAGTCACTCCGTCTGCCGGGAAGCTCATGGCCACAGTTTTTTGGGACTCAAAGGGAATTTTGCTCATTGAGTACAAAAAAAAAGGTGAAACCATCAACGCCACATCCTACGCTTCCACTTTGCATAATTTGCGGGAGGAAATTAAAAAGAAAAGACGGGGTAAACTCGCAGCGGGTGTGTTGCTTCTTCATGACAACGCTCCTGTTCACACGGCGCGAGTTTCCAAGGCTGGTGCGCGAGATTGTGGTTTCGAAGAAATCCAACACCCACCCTATAGTCCAGACCTAGCCCCTAGCGATTATTTCCTGTTTCCGGATTTGAAAAAATGTCTTCGTGGAAAAAGATTTTCGGATGATGAAGAACTCAAGTCGGCAATAAATGGGTATTTTGCAGAGAAAGAGGAAATTTATTTTTTTGAGAGTTTAAAAAAGCTTATCTCAAGATGTAACAAATGCATTGATGTTAGGGGAGATTATATTGAAAAATAAAAACAATTTAAATTGAATTCGCATTTTCCTTCATATCGATATCGAGAATATATTGAACGCCCCTCGTAGTCAGTTTACATCACCAAAACGCGAAATAACTCGTCCAGTAAATTTTTATTGCAATAAAGCCAAAACGGATCGTGTTGTGTGGGATCTTGTTAAAACCACATGTCTTCCACATCCACATCTTCGATTTGAGGCCAAACAAATTCGGTTATTTTCGCTTCCCCATATGCGACAGTTTTGTTTGTTAACGTATCCACCTAGTGAAAAATGAGTCTTATCGCTGAAGAAAATGCGTGAAAATTTAGTAATATAAACGCTGATGTTGAAGCATCCAATTGGCATATGTTCTACGCATTCCGTTGTGAGCTGGCTTCAATTCTTGAGTAAGTTAAACTTTATAAGAGTATAGATGCAAATCAAAATGCAAAATATGCCAAATGTGCCATAAGATAAGCCAAATCGCTGTAGTCGCCGTGAAATCAATAGATTTGTATCTTCTTCAACACTTTCACTAACGGCAGCCATATTTTCTGTAGAGCGTGCATTTCGACGGTGTACAGTCTCTTCGATTTTTTTTTATAGTTTTGCCTATAGTACGCTCAGATCTTAACGTGGAGTGTTAAGAGTCCGAACATTCCGCATGCAGATCCAAAGATCGTTGTCCTTTAGGCGTTTGCTAAGGTCGTCAACAGTGAGTACATTTTTATCCGAGGTTGGTGTTTATGACGAGTTGGTTGTCATATATATTAACCTCTTCTGTATAGGGTTGTGAGCCCTATGACGGCGTGGGCCAGATACTGGCCGGGCAGTTTAGCCTGCAAAATAGTAGCTAATAATATAACTACAATTGATAAAGTAATAATCATTGATGACATAATAACAATAGAAATAATTATTTATACTATTATATAAATAGACCTTATGATTACCGGGAACCAACACTGGGAGATAAGTCAAATACTGCGCTACGAAGTTGATTATTACGTTGCTGCCCCAATCCAAGTTATAGGACACTCAGCAGTTTGCCGATCAACTCTCTATTCATATTCAATTTATGGATTCTGCTGGTAGTGATTTTTTCTATTTTCTCTTAAATTTCGTAAAGAAATTCGTTCAGTTTGGACAAGTACTCGGGTTCATTGCAGAAATCCAAAGTTCTGCAGAATCTATAAGGTCTGCCGAAAAAAGCTCGTACGGTGTGTACTTCGTCATCGAATGAACAGCGTTGTTGTATGTGATAAGGGTTTTGAAATGATAACCCTGTAGACTTCAATTGGTGTGAAGTGTAATCTTTCCACTGGTAAGTTGCTACGTGCAAATCCCGCCCCAAAATTCTCCATTCCCTTTGGTCCTGTTATTGTCTGTTTCACCACTCTGCCCTCCTGGCTTTTCTTATTTCGTCACCGTTCTTTTCTTCCCGTCATGCTCTGGATGCCACGGTACAGGTGGGATTTACTGGATTCTTTGAACCCAGTTCCCTCCCTCGGCCTTCCGCTTCAAAGATGACCATATAGGTACCCCGGATAGATCCAGGCAGATGGCCTGGAGACTCTAGCGGACGGACGGTCTGCCCCCCTTGATGCCCGAAGATGTCGACACCCCATCTATATATCCTATATTGTTTGCTTCCACCTACATAAATTGCAAAACCCCCAAATTCAAAAGTAACAATTGTGAAAGAAAGCTCACGATTCTCCACGATCCACCCCGGTCACTCTTGTCTGCTTACGGCCCCCTTAACATTAGTCTTGAGAAAGGTTTCCTCTCTACTTGTCGTTCACTATTTGAGCTCCCCTTAATTGTTCCCCAAAAGTGTTCCGAATCGGAGGGTGTAATATGGACCCAATCAGTCACTCGACAGACAGAACGAACAGGACGAACATTACAAAACGTCGACTGGTGTAATTGGCTGGTTCCACATGGAGGCTGTCGGAATTCTGGAAGTGAGTCCCTTTTGCAAAAGTTACAACATTTACCATTTCTCTTCGCTTTCGATTGCACCGGTACGTTTTTAGCGCTGGCATCACGAAGATGTACCGACAAGTGGTCATTGATTCAGCTGGTCGCAATTTTCAATTTGTCTTATAGAGACAATCGGAGCAAGAGAGCATTAAAACATTCCTATTGTGCACATTTACGTATGGTCCTGCCTCCGCTCGCACCCTAAATCAGCTAGCAAGTGATGAAGCAGCTAGCTTTCCTCCGGCGTCGAGATCCCTGCTCACCGATTACTATGTTGATAACGTTCTCTCAGGATCAAATAGCTTAGAAGAAGTTCTGCATCTACAGAATGAGCTAAAACAGGTTTTGTATAGAGGGGAATTTGATTTGAATAAGTGGTGCCCCAACAGCCCAGAACTATTGGCAAATATTCCGGTCGATCAAAGAGAGCCATATCTAAACGTTAAGGGGAATAACGTCATCAAAACACTTGGCTTTATATGGAAATCTTATTCCGATGTCTTTATGTATATGGTTAACAATTTAGGAGATGGACGGATAACAAAAAGATCGGTGTTAAATGAGATTTCACAGCTGTTTGATCCTCTGGGCCTAATCAATCCCGTCATCGTATTGGCGAAGATATTTTTGCAACATCTCTGGAAAACTAAAGTTGATTGGGATGAAACTCTTCCAAGCGAATACTACCACAAATGGTTGAGCTATCGAAATGAATTGCTTCTATTAGAAAAGTTAGGAGTGCCTAGACTTGCAATTTCCCATCTCAAGGAAAATGCACAGATTCGCGCATTTGCCGACAGCTCTGAGCTAGCTTATGGAACCTGCATCTAGGTGAAATTCACATAGATTATGGAATTCACTATCGAAGAAGGGGAGTTTCGGCTACTAAAGCTTATGTTGCGGTATTTGTCTGCTTTGTCACACGATATACAGCGACAACGGATTGAACTTTGCGGGAGCGAAAAATGTATTGCATGATATCTATAAATTCTTTATGCACCATAAAACCAACAACACTCATCGATTTGTGCGCTTCTGATAGCATCAAATGGAAAACTATACCCCCAAGGTCACCATACATGGGTGGATTGTGGGAGGCGGCGGTTAAATCATAAAGTTTCACATGAAGAGGCTCTTCCGCATGTGCACTCATACCCATGACGAGTTCTCCATCGTGCTAATTCAAATTGAAGTCATTCTTTTCGCGACCTTTGACGGCTCTTTTTAATGACGCGAATGATTTAAATGTATTAACTCTTGGTGTTCAGTCTAAAATGCAGAAGTAGCAGTTTGGAGTTTTGGCACATGGATGGCGTGCGCATCGAAAGCGCATCTTAGCATTTCAGATGACGTTAAACAAAAATTCGCATTCCTGGGACATTCTTCTTGGCATTCTGATAGAGACATCTGGCATCCTAAAGTAAATTTTTTTTTAAGAAGTGTATCCTGAATGTCACTTTTTATATTCCAAGATTCTGTATTTAAAGGACTTACGAAGTTTTGTTTAATAAATAAAATAACTTTTATAATTAGTAAAAACGCTTACTAACAAATTCATGGTGACCCCCACGTGATATCGTGATACATACAATATACATATACATACATAATAGTTAATGCCATAAATAGCTCAAAATGCCTAGCGAAAGATATAGAAGCATTAAAGTCTTGCCGTTCAGTGCTCTTTAAACAGCTCAATATAGCAAAGGCGTTTGTAGAGTCTATCGATGCCGCGGTGACGCTTTCGCAGTTGGAGCTCCAAATTTCTGCATTTGATGTCGCGTGCGACTCCTTTGAAAAGGTCCAAACAAAAATTGAGGAGTTTGAGACCGATGCTACAAGCGATGAGGAAGATCACCGAGCACAATTCGAAGAGGTTTATTATAGTGTTCTCTCCGCGCTGACAGAAGCTATACGGAAACAAACCCTAAAAAACTAAATTAACTAATCGCACTACGTGCGACAAATGGCAAGAGGATTGCCCTGCTGAACGTCTACCAACCCCAGCAGTATTCTCAAGATTTATCGACAAGCGTTGCCAGGTATTAGAATGCGTAGCTACATCAACTATTCAGGCAAGTACAACCACCTTACTTCATGATAAAAAACCTCGCCATAAGGCATTAAAAATAACTAGGACCAGCGATAAAGGTCGAAATAAATGTATTTTTTGCGGGTATACTGGCCACACTTTATGTAGGTGTTATAAATTCATTAGTCTACCCATAAAAGAAAAAACACTTGTCGCGGATAAACATTGCCTGAGACCTGGCCATAAACTCGAACACTGCACTGCCTCCCTTTGCCGCAACTGCAATGGTGCACATCACACTATCCTGCATCCTAGCCATAAGGTGCATGCAAATGCCACAATCCTTAATCCAGCTGCAATTCAGTTCGATGGTGAAGAAGGTCATAACAACAAGGTCTTGCAAATGACAAACAACAAAAATAACTGGCCACAAAATACTGGAACCAAAATATCCATTCTTGCCACCGCCGTGGTACATGTGTTAGACAACAATCCTATTCCATGCCGAATTCTGTTAGACTCAGATTCGCAACTCAACTTGATTACTGAGCACCTTGTTCATATGTATACTAGGTGTGGATCGACATAAGACATCCACTTTCATTAGTGGAATAGGAACAATCAGCACGTCTTGCAAACATAAAACTGACTTTGTTATAAAATTTCGTTTCAATGACTTTACATACTCGTACGTCGCTGATCAAAGGCAAAAACCAAGGCACATTGACCTCTTTCTAGGTGCAAGTCATTTCTTCTCCATTCTCCAGTAGGTCAGATACGACTTGGCGACACACTTCCTACATTGCAGAATACAGTTTTTGGGTGGATCGTTTCAGGAGTTGTAACGGGTCACTCAGACAAGAACAATGCAGCTGTGAGTAATTTATGCGTAGCAGAAAATGAAAACTTGGAAAGAATACTGCGATCATTCTACGACGTAGAAAATAATATAGGCACACACACATTGAGTGATATTACTGCAGACAAGCAAGGCAACGGGCCATGCGAGAAACTATTTAAAGAAAATTATATTCGCTTTAACAACGGACGATATCAGGTTAGATTGCCATTTAAGATAGATCCAAGCGCCCTTGGAAATTCACTGCCGTCATAGATTTATGGACATAGTTTGGCCAAAGACTATATTAAATTTATGCGTGATTACGAAAGACTTAACCACATGCAATTGACTGATAGCGTTAACGAATTGAAACCGCATTTTTTCTTGCCGCATCACTCTATAATGAAGCCAGGTAGCTCCATAATGAAATTAAGGGGTGTGTTTGACGCTTCTTGTAAAACAGACAGTGGTCTTTCGCTCAATGACGTTATGCACGTTGGACCTCAGCTTCAGTCGGATTTATTCTCGATCGCTTTGAATTTTCGATATCATAAATATGTCTTTACAGCAGACATTACCAAGATGTACCGACAAGTGGCTATGCATCCTGATGATCAACAGTTCCAATTAATCCTATGGAGGGAATCACCCCTCGATGAGCTAAAAACATACAAACTACGCACTGGTACTTATGGTACGAGCGCCGCGTCTTACCTGACCACTCGGGTACTATCTCAACTTGCAAAGGATGTGTGTGGGGAATTTCCACTCGGAGCAGAGACGTTGAGCCATGATTTTTACATTGAAGATGTACTCACCGGGGCTGATACATTTGATGATATAATGCATATTAAAATGAGTTAAGATTGCTCCTAAGTGCAGGTGGGTTTGAACTTCGAAAGTGGTGCGCCAATGACGAGGGCATAATCAACGATATACCAGCTAGTGATAGAGAGGAATTCTTTCAAGTCAAGCATGATGATGTCATTAAGACTCTTGGATTGATATGGGAACCATTAAATGACATGTTTCAGTTAAGCGTCAATCTGTCTACACTGTGTGTAGTAATAAATAGGTCAATGTAGCCAAGCTTGATAATCCTTTAGGCTTAATCAATTCCGTAATAGTTATAGTAAACATTTTCATGCAGCTGCTATGGAAGAGCAAACTGGCTTGGGACGAGGCATTGCCGCAAGAATTACACCATTACTGGAGATGTTTCAGAGAAGAGCTGACAATTCTTGAACGCATATCAGTTCGGCGTCATGTTTTATCGGTCTCCTGTGGGTTTCAAGCAGCGGAACTACATGCCTTTTCAGACAGTTCGGAGAAAGCATACGGTACTTGCGTATACGTTCGATCCATTGTTAAAGAAGGCCGCGTGAGCGTTAATCTACTCTGTGCCAAATCCAAGGTAGTACCCATTGACAAAAATCGTCTGTATTTGCCACGCTTGGAGATGTGCGCTGCCGTACTGATGGTTCAACTGGTGGACAAGATTATGTCGGGAATGAAACAAGGATTTGCTAAGCGGTATTATTGGACGAACTCAAGCATCGTATTACACTGGATCTCCAAAGAAACTCATCAATGGTAGACATTTATTTCAAATTGTATTGCAGTTATCCAACGGTCATCGCACACATCTCAATGGCGGCATGTGAATAGCCAGTGCAATCCAGCTGATATAGTATCTAGGGGCACCACCCACCTTGCGCTTCTGGAGTCGTCGCTATGGTTTTTTGGCCCCTCGTATTTACTAAATGTGGAAGAAGATTGGCCTGTATGGACATGCGAGAGTAAGTTCTCCGATGATCTTTTAGAACGGAAGCAACAAAAAATAGTGGGTGTGGCCATGGAAGAACTCGATATCGTAGAAATTATAAAACACAAGAACAACTACATGAAGCTATTCAGAATCGTAAGTTTTATCATGAGATTCAAGCACAATGGGTTAAATCGATTGCACTCAAAGGATAAATTTAGTGGAGAAATTACGGCAAACGAAATTGGGGCGGCCACGAGTACCATTGTGAATATAACGCAAGGGAAATTCTACGAACGTGAAATCAAGATTCTTGGCAAGAGACAGCAAATAAATTCAAGATCGCACATAAGCTCTCTAAGTCCTTTTCGTGATGAAGACGGGATTTTACGAGTTGGCGGACGACTAAAGCAAGCGGATATCGAGTACGAGTTTAAACATCCTATCCTTCTACGTACCAACCAAGGGTACATTTATAACAGCGCTTATGCGATACTACCACGAGAAGAACTATCATGTCGGCGCTCAAGGATTGTTGGCATTGGTGCGGCAAAACTTTTGGCCAGTGCATGGGAAAATCATTGCGAAAAATATTGTAAGGCAGTGTATAGCGTGTTTTAAGTCTAAGCCCAAGGCTATTTATCCACTAATGGGTGATCTACCAAAGAGTCGGATAACCCCATCGCGCCCATTTTCTACAACCGGAACAGACTTTTGTGGTCCATTTATCATACATTTTAAGGCTGTGCACCTTGAATTAGTTGGAGATTTGACTACAAGCGCATTCCTAGGTGCTTTGAGAAGATTTTTTTTGGTTGACGGGGGGGGGAAAAAAAAAAATTGCTCACCTTAGTAGATGGTTACCCTCTGCCATGGACTATGCAACAATTTTGGAAGAGATGGAAAGATGAGTACCTGCATTGCCTACAGCAGCGTAAAAAATGGCGTATACGGAGTAAGGACGCGCAAATCGGTGATGTTGTGCTTCTTATGGATGATGACCTTCCCCCTCTAAAATGGCGAATGGGTCGATTGCTTGCATTACATCAGGGATCGGATGGAATCGCTCGACTTGCCACTGTCAAGACCTCTAAGAGAACAGTAATAAGAGCCATTGCCAGACTGTGTCCATTACCAATAATTGAAGAGCCTACGGTCGTTCAAGGCGGGGAGTATGTTCAGTCTAAAATGCAGAAATAGTAGTTTGGAGTTTTGGCACATGGATGGCGTGCGGAGCGACTGCGCTTCTTAGCATTTCAGATGACGTTAAACAAAAATTCGCTGAGAGAGGCAGATGGCATCCTGAAGTCAATTTTTTTTTTTAAGAAGTGTATCCTGAATGTCACTTTTTATATTCCAAGATTCTGTATTTAAAGGACTTATGAATTTTTGTTTAACAAATAAAATAACTTTTATAATTAGTAAAAACGCTTACTAACAAATTCACTTGGCCATTTTCTCATAGTTGAAAATAATTAATCAATCATAATCAAATTGAAAATGATTATTATTGCTAATCATATTAATCATTAATCGTTAATTTGATTATTTGATTAACTTTTACCTGTGTCCAAATTAATCTCTCTTTAATCAAGTTCATTATCAGTTTGAATATGTAAGAAAGTGAGCAAATTGCAACGATTCCGAGTCAGCCGATAATAAAGTTTGATTTGCTACACGATTGCTTTAAAAGTAAATCATCGGCCGGTTACATAATCATAAATCAATGGCGGATAGCGGGGGGCTGGTGACAAGCGCGATCGTATCCCCTCAGTTATAGAGAGTTAAAAACAGGATGGGCAGATGGATTGATTATGTTGGTATTTAGTACGTGAAGAGAGTGGATCGCATTCGGCAGTAATGGAAAAATGTAATAATTTGTGGAGTGCTGCTGCTCGCCCAAAATCAGCTGAGGTGATACATACTATTCTAGGACATACGTTACACGACTCGGCATAACAAGATGGAATAGTTACTATGACGCTTTGAAGAATATATCAAAAATCAAAACTGTTTACTCCTAACTAGTCAGAGCACTTGGTGTAAGAAATCCATTACGAGACTCTGAATTTCAATATATTGAGGAATACTGCTAATACGCTGCTCCAGTTGCAACCGCTTTCGACATTTTGTAGGACGATGTCTCATTTTATGGAATATTGTTACCCTGTCTGTATGCATTAAAGAAAAAATTGCAGAAGATCACGACGACTCCAAATCTAAAATTCTGTGAACCACTTGCTGTAAAATACTAACAAAGCGTAGAGAAAAGATTTGAAGAGTTTTACACTTTATGTGAAACTAGTAAACATGCGGCCGTTGCAGCTCTGTGCTACCAAAGATTTAAGAAAAAGTGGCTAGTATGTCTAACTGCCGTTGATCAAAAGAAATGTTTAAACTTTTTTCAATTAGCCGTACGGAAGGAAATATCAGAGATCCCAGAGACATTGACTGCCAGCAATGCAGTATATCATAATTTCAAATTTTTTTTGCCGAGGAAAGCCAAGAACGAGAGCTTCTACAAAGTTATCCCCTTATAGGCAAAATTTTTATTAAATACAACACACCAATGCCGTCCTCTGGCTCAGTAGAAAGAATGTTTTCTTATGCAACCATGTTAAATAAACCTAGGTCACACCAATTATCTGGCGATTTATTTGAAGAGTAATTATGAAATGTAACTTGAATATCAGAAAATCAGAAATGTAAAGATTTAATTAAGATTGTTTTTTTGAGTTTTGGAATTATAAATAAAAATGTTTTCGGAAATCTGTGTTATCTTTTTCCATTATTTCTTTCACGTTGAATTGACAACCAGCGTCATGGCGAGGGTGCAGCGTGGGGGGTGTTGCACTCACCCAAACTTTGTATACTCGGCAAATCCATAGTCGGAAAAAAATCATTTACTACGAAGTCGGCAACGACTTAGTTCAATAAGCTGGCCCTTCATTTCTGACGACATTGAAGTTGTTCCGCTTTAGCCTAAGTCGACTAAAATACTTGGTTCTCGGTCGACCTATCTGCCGACTTAATAACATACGTCTTTTTTGAGAAGAACATCCGAAATCAGCACTGAGTTTATTTAAGTCAAGTCGGCACGGCGATCGTAGGTAAGAGTCGGATTTTGATGATCTCTGAGAAGAAATTGCGGTCTGTTTTTGGCTCAACATACAAGCTCCATGCATGCTTCTTTTTATTCTTTTACTAGCCCTTTCCTCGTTACACAACCTTATGCATAACAAGTTTCCCGTTTTTACTGCATCGATGATCGCAGAATGCGTTTGCATACTACACAGATCCTGGTTCGCTTCTGTGGTTAGCCCCAGGTGCATTTGCCATCTGAGCAATCCAGGAATTCTGTTTCCTACCTGTTTTCTTACCGTATGTGGGACCGTAGTTGATATTGCCTTTTTTAAGGGGATTTTCTGGGGATTTTCTTTTAATGTGGCAATACCAAGTAATTCTACTATATTTGACTCAAGTTGTTCGGTTAGCTAAAGAATTTTGTAGACTTCCTGTGATGCGCGTATATCTAATGCATCGCGTTTCGTGACTCCAGTGGACGCTGTGAACCACATATAAGAGCTGTGAACCGTTGTGTAGAGTTTCCTCATCAATTTAAGTGGAAATTTTCGGACGCAAAACCTCACTCTGTGGTTTCTGATTAAAATTAATCAGATTAATGTAATCAAAGTAACTCATGTAATATACTAGAGATTTGGATTCGTTCACATTACCTTTCTGATTTCAAAACACTTGTTGTACCCGAATATGAAACATATACTAGGTGGGGTGAAAAGTAACCTCCATGGGAATGAAAAAATTTTTTTTTAAATGTTTTTTTATTTTATTCAATATTTTTAGCTTGATACACTTATTCCAGCGATTTTCCAACTTCTTGATCCCGTCCGAAAAGTAATTTTCTGGAAGGTCTGCAAAATACTCCTCCGTGGCGTCGATGATTTCCTCGCGTGAGCTGAGTTTTTTATTAATAAGCCATATTTTGAGGTTTGAGAAGAGATAATGGTCCGAGGGAGCCAAATCGGGCGAATACTGTTTATGCAACAGCCATTGGAGCCGGAAGTCATTGATTTTAGCCGTGGTTGCGATGCTCTTGTGCGCCGGCGCATTGTCTTGCAAAAACAAATTTTTTTTCGCTTCATATGTGGCCGTTTTGCAGCGATTTCGGCCTTCAGTCGCTCCAATAATGCACAGTAATACTCGCTGTTGATGGTTTTTCCTTTTTCGAGGTAGTCCACAAAGAGTATGCCATGACAATCCCAGAAAACCGACGCCATAACCTTTCTGACCCATCGAGCCTCCCTCGGCCGCTTTGGAGCACTTGTGCCGGCTTCTGTCCATTGCCGGGCACTCATTCTGTTTTCTGGTGTATAATAGTGGAACCAAGTTTCATCAACAGTTACCAATCGACGCCAAAAGTCCGCCCGATTCCGCATCAGCAAGTCCAAACACTCTTTCGAAGTGCTTTCGCGTTCGTGTTTTTGGTCAGGAGTGAACATGCGGGGCACCCAGCGGAAGGATAACTTTTTCATATGCTGAATATTTCCCACAATATGGCGTGTGTGCTCAGTACTAATCTTTGTGGTATCTACTAGCTCGCGCACCTTCACTTTTCGGTCAGTCAACATCATTTCATGTATTTTTTTGACATTGTCCTCTGTAACCGCATCGGAGGGCCTGCCGCTGCGGACTTGATCGGTAGTGGAGTTGCGGCCACCAGGAAACTCTCGAAACCAATATTTGACGGTGTAATTTGACGAAGCATTAGCCCCATAATATTTATCCAACTTTTCTTTTGTTTCCTTCGCCGTTTTGCCTCTCAAAAAATAATTGTTTATGAGAGAACGAAAATCGTTTTTGTCCATACTCAACATGATGCCAAACACGTCAACAACAATCAGCTGTCAAAACAAAACTAAAGACAGTATCGCACTGAAATTTGGCATGTCTGCCTAAATATGAACGGACTTCAAGGCACCATAACCTTTTTTGCGGTAGCAGCGCATTCTGGGGGTCAAATAGTTTACTTTTTACCCCACCTAGTACATACATAATAAAGTACCATTGTCACTTCTCCTCGATTTTGAGTTGCATCGCGTGCGTTTTAATATAAAGTAATTATCCAAAAAAAAATCAAGAAAATCATCCTAAAAAATCCTACAATTCCACGCCTAACCATTCGACACTTGTATTGTTCTAAGTATTTCCTTGCGTTCCTCGGTATTTAAATGGTCAGTTCTGATTAGGTCAGATATTTTCTTTTGGGGACTGGTGAAATCTACTGTTTCGTTGAAGTTATTGATTTCAATAAATTACGTAGAATCATATTGTTCCATGTTAAGTGCAGATTCCAACATGATGGTTTATTGTTTGTCAGAATAATTTATTATTTAAATGGCGTTATGGCAATTTTCAGCTTCGTACAGGCCTTAAATATGGAAAAGAAGTGCTTTGATTTTGATTGAGTTGAGGAATAAGCTGCCATGGTAGCTTTATAAGTATTGTGATTTTGAATTTTTGGGGATTGTTATTTTTCAGATCGATGCTAGGTCATCGAAAAATTTATGGAATTTTAATATTAGAAATTTAAGAGATCCTGTCTAATTAAATTCGGAGCAGATAGGTAAAATTGTTTGTTTTTCCAATTGGTAAATTTTGAACACTGTCGTAATTGATACTTCCTTGCAAGATACTCGTATTTTTTTATTCTGTGGTATATACTCTGAGTTAATGAAGGAGGTGGATGCACCCGTATCTAAAAGAAAATGAAGAAGCCTGCCGAAAGGTGAAGAAATTTCTATGTACGGTAAATATGTATGGTACCAAATTGCATTTATATTAGTACTAGACTGGCAAGGACTTAGTGACAAGTAAAACGTCTTGGAGTTAAATATTTGTAATCAGGGAATTTAGCTCTAAGTTCTGAAAAAAATTATGTGGTTGCATCGATTATTCCAAATTGGAATTTTGTCAATATTTTGGCTTCGTCTGGCAAGCCATTTGCGACACCCATAAAGTCCTTCATATTATTCTATGTTTCATGAAAAATTGATGCGGTTGCATAGATTTTTCAAAATTTCGAATTTTTCCCCACTTCCGCCGCGTCTGGCAGAGTCTTGATTACACCTAAAACATCTTGGATGAATTCGTACTGAGGGGTTTATACTCTGTTGTATACTAATAGTTTCAAGTGGTTGCACCAATTATTCCTGTTTTGAATAATAGCGATTTTTAATACAGTTACAGTTACACCCTTTAGCTGCCATAATATGCTGCCAGACGGGCATATTTGAAGTCTTTGGTTGGTTTCTCACCGCTATTTCATTCAATTTCATATGGTTAAAATTCCTTCGACCTTCAATGAATTTGATGTGCTGTCTGAATTCATTCAAAAAATGGTAACACTGTATCCTCATACTGAAATCGTTATTACGGGCGATTTTAATATACACAATTCTGGGTGGCTTCCGTATTCTGGACAGATAACACCCGAAGGACGATGTGTTGAGATCTTTGCTGCCGAAAACAACTTCCAGACACTGATAGTCATAGCGCCAACACCGTGGACTTGTTTTTAATTTTTCATCCTGATATGTACAAGGTCGATGTGCTAGCCCCTCTAGGCCCGTCGGACTACTGTGTCATATCAGCTTATTTCTCGTACACCGATCACACAATTATAGAAAAATTCCTAAAAGAACCGTGTGGCAATACGAGAAAGCCAATTGGAGCGGAGTTAACAGCTTCTTTAGGAATTATAACTGGTCATTATGTTTCCTCGATAACGATGTGGATGCATCTGCTGATATGATCACAGACGTTACTCTCTTTGGAATGAGAATCTTTATCCCTCATCGGATTAAGAGTATCAGACCAAAAGAAAAGACACGGTGCCACTCGAGCTGTAAAAAGACTTTCAGTGTTAGAGAAATGTTTCACCTGTCCTTCAAAACCAACCGGCAGAGGAAAACCGGAAAAGTTCAAATAAGAAAGAAATGACTGCAACGTCTGTCTTAAGCGTGTGAAATTTCAATACGGACAAAAACTGAGACAAAAAATACTACAATGTCCCAAAGGTAGTAAAAATGTTTGTTCGTTCGTCAAAACCATTAAAAAATCTGAGTCTTCCTCCATCCTCATTTATAAAGACATTCCAGCTGTCAGTTCTTTGGACAAGGCCAATCTGTTTGCTACACACTTTGCGGCCAGTTTAGCACTTCCAGATTGTGTTTTCTCTCCGCCTTGAGTCACACTTGAGTTTGTGAAGATTCGACAATGGGACGAATCTATGTTACTTCCGCAATCGTGTAGTAGCATGCGTACTTAAAGCTCTTAACATACAAAAATCTGCTAGTGCAGATGGTATATCTCCCTTTCTTCTGAGGAAGTGTTCTTCCACGTTGGCAAAACTACTGCGTAAGCTCTTTCATCACTTTTACAGTTTAGGACTCTTTCCAAGCAGATGGAAAACAGACCTATTGCACTTACGTCCCTTCCTTCTAACCTCATGGAAATGCTAATAAACCGTCAGCTCATGAAATATCTCGAAACACGAGAACTTCTCAATGACTGGTGATTTGATGGAGTGTCTCACCGAAAAGTTGAATCAAAGCGTACATCAATCTGTCGAAAACAATCTGATATTTCTAAGGTGTTTAACAGAGTTTATGATCAGGCTCTTTTGCCGAAAATGCGCGCATTTGGGTTCGATCAATCTTTTCTTCAACGGAAGAAAACTAGGTTCTCCGCTAGTTTGTTAGCCTGCACGTAATCTGTTTAATGTCTGAAAATTTTATGTGCACATGCGAACGTCGTTGTATGCTCTTATCCCTACCCCTATCCAAGGTTATTGATTTATTCGCAACAGTATTGTTTTTATGTGACTGGATAGTTAGGTACATTTCCTAACTTGGACCCTCTATGTAATCTATAGAGCAAAATAGCCTTGATATTACAGAACCGGTAACCCGCTTAGGGATACGAAAGCTGCCGTCGATTAAAGATCCATCCTCCATCATCTCTATTTCAGCACACGAACTAATCTTGAAAGATCCCTAAAAGAGCTCGTATAAGAAATCTACCTTGTTCACATTTGACGCCATCGTTGATGGAAGGAAGATTTTGACCCTCCTCCTTTTTATTGTAGATACACTCACTGAAAGGACATTATAGTGTTGCTATTTTCTTCTGCTCAACATTCATGCTTATAAGTTTGCCAAGTCAAGCCGGGTTGGGGTAGGTAAAATATTCGTAAATACAATTGATAAGTCGCCAGATTGACGTCGTGCCTACCCTAATCGTACAACACCCAGCAGCCTAAGATCCTTTACCGCCTTCAAACTTGTTCGAGGATCCATAGCTTCTTTGATCACAATCTCACAAGATTCTCAACGTCTTTGAAAAATCTGCATTCTTGCTGTCCCCAAACATATAACACTGCGAATAGCTAATTGGCGTTTGAACCGTTTTTATACCATCGCCGGCTTACATACCCGCCGGTAGAGTAGAGATGGTTTTTAAGTTAATAAACAGAAAAAGAAATACATAGATGAAGTAATAGGTTTAGCTTAGAGAAACCGCATTGGATGTGGTGTTGATTCTGGCCTTTAGGTGAAGAAGTTCATCTAACTCGGAGAAGAGATCAGCTCTGCAAATAAAATCCGCAAAATCCAAAAGAAATAAAATGGAAAAATTAAAGAGAGGAGAACAAAAATTAAAGAGAATATCAAAAAGGAAAAATCGGAGAAGAAGAGAGAATTTAGTTTTAAGGAAACTATCATAAACGTGGTGAAAAAAACGTGAGTGCATTATAAAATAATCACTAACAAAGCATTATGCTAAAATGAGACTATTATGTACGAAATCAAGGCAATAAGTTGTGGAGGGACTGTCCACAATATATGTATACTGGTATATACTAAAACAAAGTACAAAGTCTTCAAAGCCGAAATAGGTGCGACCGATGGGTCACTCCAAGAACTTCCTGATAAAGAGAATCTGTAGTAAGTATTCTCCAATGGTTTTTTGATGTTTCATATCCAATTAAAAATTATGACAAGTTAATCCGAAAAACAGGTTAAGCCTGACCCGTTGAGCTTGAAAGGTTTTAGTAAAGCTAAGAAAAAAAAGTGTGACAGGTGCGATAATCTCTCCGTTTAACCAATGAAGTAAAATACATTTCGGACTGAGTTATGTTTGAAAAAATGGGAGAAAAGATATATTATTTTCCTTTTACAAAAACGAATGTGAATGCTCTTACGTTCTCGTCCTTATCTTCGATGATATCCTGATCGATATTACCTAAAAATTAAAACAGAAATGTAAATAGGGAACAAAGAGCTGAGATAGAATATAACAAACAAAAGAGTCAACTGTAATAGATGTCTCTGGAGTAAAATACGAGTATGCTGGTTATCTTGGCCATAAAGAATACGGTGCTGTTAAAATAAAACTAAAGCTTCCACTACCATTATTCTTCAACATATTCTCGGTATCGGGGTGAACCTGTGGTTGTATATATAAATTGACTTATTTATCAAGTAATACTATTATTTTAGTGCATTCATATAAAATTTCATATAAATGTGATTATTAATTCGCGTTTTATCTCTAGTTAAACAGAATCATAATGGCAACTGAGACGATGATGGTGAAAATTGAGCATCGCGCTGTAATTAAATTTCTCACTAAGCAAGGAAAAAGTCAAAAAACTATTCATGAAGAGATGGTGGCTGTTTACCAGGGTTCCGCACCTTCATTATCAACTATGCAAAAGTGGTCAAGTAAGTTCAAGAGAGGCAGAGAGAGCATTGAAGACGACCCCTGCTCCGGCGCCCCGGCTACTCCTTGTACGGGAGAAAGCATCAAAGAAGTCGAAAAACTTGTTCTTGAGGATGCCCGAATAAAGGTGAAAATGATGGCAGATCACCAAGCTTTCAATTGGTACCATTCACACCATTCTTCATGACCATCTTAACCTTTCAAAGGTCAGTGCAAGGTGGGTGCCACGAATTCTCACAGCGCCTCAGAAAAAAGTGAGAATCGCATGCTGTAGAGAGCTTTTGGAGATGTGTAGTGAGAACGCGGACGGTGTTATGGATCGAATTGTTACTGGGGACGAAACATGGGTCCACCACTATGACCCTGAAAGCAAACAAGAGTTCATGCAGTGGCATAAAAAAGGAACAGACCCCCCGAAGAAGTTCAAAGTCACTCCGTCTGCCAGGAAGTTCATGGCCACAGTTTTTTGGGACTCTAAGGGAATCTTGCTCATTGAGTACAAAAAAAAAAGGTGAAACCATCAACGCCACATCCTACGCTTCCACTTTGCATAATTTGCGGGAGGAAATTAAAAAGAAAAGACGGGGTAAATTCGCAGCGGGTGTGTTGCTTTTTCATGACAACGCTCCTGTTCACATGGCGCGAGTTTCCAAGGCTGCTGCGCGAGATTCTGGTTTCGAAGAAATCCAACATCCACCCTATAGTCCAGACCTTGCCCCTAGTGATTATTTCCTGTTTCCGGATTTGAAAAAATGTCTTCGTGGAAAAAGATTTTCGGATGATGAAGAACTCAAGTCGGCAATAAATGGGTATTTTGCAGAGAAAGAGGAAATTTATTTTTTTGAGGGTTTAAAAAAGCTTATCTCAAGATGTAACAAATGCATTGATGTTTGGGGAGATTATATTGAAAAATAAAAACAATTTAAATTGAATTCACATTTTCCTTCATACCGATACCGAGAATATATTGAACGCCCCTCGTAAATTTACTAAACTTACATGCTAGTAGAAAAAAAGCTAGCTTAACATTACTTAATTAACTTATTCTAACTTACTGGCAATCCAAGCGGGCGCTTTAAGCTACACTATATTCTTATTCTGTGTCTTTCGACGTCTAATTTATCATTTAAAAAAAATAATTACTATACATTAACATAACTAGATGTTGCATTTGGCAGTTCGATGCGGCATGGCCGAATCTTTGGCAGCGAACACATTGTATAATGTTTTCGCTCATTTTTAATTTCTCCCAGTGAACAACCTAGTCCAGAACTTTGATACCCCTTAGACTGTCCCCTTTGTTGGGGGTTGGGGGTGAGCTATACTAGTTTCCGCGTTTCGCTTCTTGCTCTTGCAGTGGTAAAAGGCTTAATCCCCACAAATTCGTAATCTTCTCATTCTTTCTTTTGAAGCAGTTTTAAGAGCTCCTCGGGATTAGTAAACCGTTCCAGTCCTTTCAATAGAACCGTTTTAAATGTATCACCTTCCGGTATGTACTTGAAATATTCCGTCGTCGTTTCCTTCAACAGGTTTTGCATTTTTTGTAGCTCTCCACTGAATTACAGTGGATGACGTGCCTGTCTGAGCATAATCTTTTAATGATAAAGTTCTTAGATATGGCCGACTTACACAAGTCCTTGGTGTCCTGGACCTCCATGTTGTAGGTGTTGATTGGAGGCACCTTTTCTTTTTCTTCATAATAAAATCGGATTATTTAGCTTGTTATTTAATGATGTTAATATCGTCTGCGTAAACCAGTAGTTGATCGGATGTATAAAATAAAGTACCTCCTATATTGCCGCTTCACTTTTCCACTATCTTTTCCAACACACGATTAAATAATCACTCTATCGAAAATCGGTGCACGTCTGAAGGAGATGGTTTTTCCAATTTTGCGTACCGAACGATACAACCCAAAAATCTTTTTCTCAATCTCGAATTCCATGATAAACTCTTCCACTTGACTTATACCATTTAGGAACCTCTTTCGTAAATTTACCGCCCAAAGGATTCCTTTTTTCTTGTTTGATAATGCGCCTAGTGGAATAAGTAAAATCCACTATCAGCCCCATAATCAATCTGTCATATATTTTGCTAGATATTTGATATAAGTAATATATCATAACTTCGTTCGCATTATGATAACGGAAAATTTAGCAAACTATTAATTTCCATTGGAAGGAAGACTAATATTCGTATGTTTATTCACTTAGTAAAAAACATTTTTATTAAGCTGTCGGCAAGTTTAGCTTGTAATGGTTGTGAAAAAGGATGATTTTTGTACGAAGATCCAGTAATATGCGTATAATGCAAATTGTTAGTTCAATAATCTTACAAATGAGTTCCAAAAATATAACATGTATACGAGTAGGTATATACATATTTATATATAATTTATTTTTATTTATCATTTCAGCATTTCTGCAAAATTTTACTACATAACTGACTCAAGTATTTAAGTTTGACGTCACTACAACCAACCATTATACAGAGAGGTAAGCAGAGAGCATGGCTATGTATATATGTAGTACACCTATTCCATAATATTGTGTATACTCGTATATTGATATTGTTGGTATTGGTATTTAAAAGTTTCCGGAAGTTTTTTATTTCGCTGTGGCTACGTATGAATCTGTGCCGTGATGTTTATTATTTTTCTAATTATTTTGTTCATAGCTATTTGACAAGGCCGTTGCCAACATGATTTACCTTACGGACAGATCCAAAATGTACATAAGTATAGAACTGCCGATGAATGCGCTAATCACTTTAAAAAATTATTGTTAAACAACTGTAGGTTAATGATATGCAAGTTTTAAAAGCCTCCTTGGGCTTGCATCAGTAAGTGCTTACGTCTATTCAAGGTTTAAATTTGCGGTGTCTCACTTCAGTGATTCAATGATCATACTCGTAGCATTGTTAGCTTAAACTTTAACATTCGAATGGTTGCCTTGTATAAAAAACACTCGTAGTAGAGGTACTTGTTTTTGAACTTATAATCATTTTATTTATCAAAATTTACGTTATTTTTAAAAAAATCATAATTTTTCGTGGGCCTCTTCTTAATATATGATAATTGAGTATATTATTAAAGATGAATATTTAATTATAGACTTAAAAATAAACTTAAATTTTTCCTAGAATTATTGATTAGCATTTTTAACTGATTTAGGAAAAAAATAGTTTAAACGATTATTATTCCGTATTCTTTTAAGAATAGATTTCGGCAAGAATGTCAAATACATTCAAAATTATGAAGGTTTATAGTCAAGCATTCCACAAAGTCATTAACGCATTTTTTTAAATTTTAATTTCAATTAAAATTCAATCAAACAAGAGATGACTGTTTTTTTTTCAGAATTATAATATAGGATAAATCACACATTACAATTAACTCATTTTAATGTGCATAGTTCATCCGTTAACGACATCTTTATCGACTTATAAACTGTGTGACTCTTTGGTTTCAGTGACTAGAAGTACTAGAAGAGTGTTATCTTATGAAGGACTGGGATTTCTTCAGAAGTCAACATTGGTCGTCATATCTTCCGGTTTATTGGACAGTTTTCAATATAAAAACACGACGAAAAATATTATTGTGTTAATAGATAAAAAACGTGTGCGGTGGGACCCCCGTTACGAACGAAGTCTTTTCGCTTTTTCTTTGACTCCTAATGTAAAAATATAATTTTTTTTTGAATTTTAGCTAAGTTAAATGGTAAAGTAAATAATGCAACTCCTCGAGTCCGGAGTTCAATTATGCAAATCTTAATTATTTAATTTCGTTCAATTGAGCTGAATTGAGAACTCCCTCCGGAAATTAATCAGTAAACAAACTTTTTGTTTATTTTGTTATAAAACTTAAAACTACAACTTACAAACTATGTACATACATGATTAATAAATCTTAACTTACTTCAACTTATTATACCAGCTTATTGTATACATACCAGCTACACTATACACTATACACTAAGTAGCCCTTATTTTAGAGAAGTTGTTACCCATCTCTTTGGACTTTTATAACGGCTGAAAAACTAGGTACTAGACGAATTCGACGAAGAAGCCTCCTCTCAGACTCTAGTATTCAGTATAAGCGAAGACAAACTCTAAGTCAAGCCCTCTCAAACACCCGAATCTTTTCCAATAAACTTGCTCTCACGTTGAATCACACGCTACATTCGAATACAAGCATAGGCCCTACCTTCATCCTCGCATTGAGCTGGCTGCTATAAACCAGTCTCTTTGTAAGGCAAAAGCACCATTGACTCTGGCACCATCTATATGTTTGCTAAAATACAGATATTGATCTAGCCAGATCCCAAGGTATCTGACTACATTTCGACAGCAAGTGGTTGCCCATATTGTCCCACGATCGAAAACTTCTGCCAATTTTTTCTAGTGTCCCTAGAAGCCACGGTTTCAGATTTCTGAAAGTTGATTTTCAACTTCCAGTCATCGCAATATTATTTAATTTTATCGAATTCACGTTTCAAAAGTATATTAATGACCCCGATCTTTGGACCGGATATGTACGCGATTAAGTCGTCTGCGTAGGCTACGGCATGGTGAAATGAACCTATCAGATCACTTGTCTAAATGTTAAATAGGATCGGTGAATTTACTGCATATTGTTGCAAACTGTTAATGTGAAATGTTCCAGCATAAGTTACATCGCCATTTTTTACGATGAACTGCCTATCTGTGAACATACGATATTGAAAATAATATACAGAAGTGGTTTACTAATGCCTGTTCAGCTTGAAAAAGAGTCTCTCTAACCATACGGTATCGAAAGCTTTTTCCAAGTCAGTTAGGCAGGTATAAGTGCACTGGTTCTTGCTTTTGTTCCATTGGATATCAGAAACCATTATCCTAAACTATATGTTTGTCCAAACTCAGGACTCTGTTGATCACCTTACTGATATTTGGAAGAAGACTGATCTACCGGAGATTAGCCAGATTGAATGTGTTTTTATCCCTTTTGGGGATGGGGTGTACCACCGCTGTTTCCGATGCGCTGGATAATGTGTATTATTCATTGCATTATTAAACAGGGTATAAATGTCCACCACTAGAAGGGAGGTGTCGAATCACAATGTTCGGTATTCTATCGGTTCCTACTGATTTCTTATTTCTAAGTGATTCGAAGATCGTTTGGAGCTCTTCCTTCGAAATGCACGGGGGTAGTAGAAGGTAGAAGGTAGAAATTGTGCATAAGAACTCGATTTTCCATGTTATGGTTCGGGCCAATAATGTCATTCGGCTGGTGCACTTCCTGGAAAGTCGCTCATACAGCCTCTACCTTCCCCTGCAGATCGTCGATCACAAAGAAGTTATCATCGTCAACCGCCTCATTTGGATCTATGCCTGCTGCAAAAAGTACTTGTTTGGTGTTCGTCGGTCGGGCGATTTTAAGAATGGAAGGACGTTTTGTTTATTTCTCCGAAATATTTTGTTTATTTGCGGGAACATATTCGGGTTGCTGGTGCTTACAGAATTTCTATAATTTTTTTTATTAATGTTCAGAAGTTTTTAATCGACGTGTTCATTCAGTATTATGATCTCCGGATTACTTCTGTCAGTAAATTGCCTGTACAAGGTTTTTAGTTTTGACAGCAGTCTACTTTTATGTCGGTGCAGTGCATCAATAGTGCGTTGCGTGTGTTGTCAGTATGTTGATACCGATTTATCGTTTTGTCCATTGTTCGTTTAATGTATCCAGCACACCCTACTACGAGTACAGTTGTAGAAATACCTTTGAACTAATTCCGCAGTTTCCTTGGCAACAGTTATATCGGTGTTGAGACCGCAATGGTCACTGTCATACACGAAAGTGCGTAGACAGTTTGTAGTATGTTGGTTAGTGCCTGTTAGTTCTCCAGTCAGCCTCAGTAATGCACATTCAGTAAATTTACGTTCTGTAGCCGAATTGAGAGACACTGAAGAAATCATTCCTATCTAATAAGGCTAGCATTCTGGATTTGAATCCAATTTAAAAAAAGAACTTGTGTTTCTTCAAGTAGTAAAGTTTAATTTAATCTTTTTCTTTCTTTCTCTTCTTTTTTTTTTGATGTTTTTTGTTTCTCTTCGGAGCAAGCAAGATTGCATATCGAAAAAAAAAAAAAACAAATATTTGTGGTCCATTTAAAAGGGACGGGGGTACAGATCCCCCAGTCGTTCATCGAACTCCGTGGAGTTTAGACGTGTTTCGGTTTGCGATTGAGTAGTAAAGGCAATAAGAAAGACAGTTGAGGAGTTTTGTATAGGCTCCGATTAATTAGCACAGTGGCAGTGTGTCCGGTTGACAAATCATATAGGTCGTAGGTTTGACTCTGAGTGGAATAGAAACTTTTTTCTTTTCTTTTTTTAAATTTACAAATAAATATAAAAATAAAAGAGAGAGACACATGAAGGGGTACTTCTGTTACGCTTTTCAGCGTGATGATTTCTACCAGTTACAGTGGTGTTCATCTAAATAGCACACCCATTTATTTTAATCCATTTTCTTAAAAAAAAATTGTACGTGAGGGTTAAACAAAATTTGTTTATTCTAATAAATAAAGATTTGAATTAATAAACAAGAAATGTAAATCAATCCAAAATATTAATTAACGTTAAAAAGTAAAACTTCATAAACTTAAAAATAGGCTGTTAACATAAATAGCACAGTCAACAAATATTAACAAACAGATAATAAATATACAAAAAAAAAATATAACTGAAATGTATTTAATATTTGGTAGGAAATCCTTTGCTCTTAATTACTTCCCGACAACGCTTTGGTAAACTCTCAACTAAACGCTTACATCTTCCCGAAGGGATAATATTCCACGCTGACTTTATGGTCTGCCAAAGTTCATTCAAATTCTTCTGATTTGAGTCCTTTACGATGAAATCCACATCATTCCAAAGGTTCTCGATTGGATTCAAATCGGGACTTTGGGCTGGCCAATTAAGTACGGATATTTTGTTATCTAAGAGCCAGTTCTTTACTAGACGCGAAGAATGTTTTGGATCATTATGGTGCATAAAATTCCATAACAGAGGCATGAATTCATCGGCGTATGGTTCCATATGTTCCTCTAAGATGTTTTTATATTTGTGCTGATCCAGAATGTCATCAATCTTAACTATAGGCCCAACACCATGCCATGACATTGCGGGCTACATCATTATACTCCCACCACCATGCTTGACGGTTTTAATGGTGTACCTGGGATTGAATTCCTGATTTACAGGTCGCCTCACGTACTTCTTACCATCTGACCCAAGGCGATTAAACTTGCTTTCATTGCTCCAAAAATATTTTTCCAAAAGGACAACGATTTGTCCTTGTGGGCATGTACAAAAGCAAGTCTTCTCTTTCGGCTCTTCTGGGATACTAGATGTTTCTTCCTGGCAATTCTTATGTTGAGCTGGAATTCCATGAGGCGACGACAAAAAAAATAAAGAAAAATAATTGAAAAATTTTATCGATAATCATTAATACATTCTCTATCAGAAAGAAAAACATTGCAGAATATGCCACATGTCATACAACGACCTTTTGCCAAACATGTTTATCCTTTTATTGTAGTTTGAACGGGTTTAGGCTTTTCCAAATTTTCTGCGTTTATATCGGATTTTCCATTATCCAACCGTTTTTTTTCCTTCATTACATACTGATCTTTAATGATTACCAACTCAAAAAAATTAAAAAAGCTCTAGGTTGCCGATTCATATCGACACTACATGAGACCTCTCAAACCATCAGTCGTCCATGTAACAAATAAGTAGTTTTCTTTCACAATATCAACAGTTTATCCGTCGCTGCAGTTATTGTCTGTCGGGTCTTACCACAAAAACTAGAGTTCTGTAATATCTGTGTATCGGAATTTAGGGATAGATTATGGTCGTCTTAATCGTCCAACTGAAAACACAATTCGTATTAAAATTACCAAT
Source organism: Volucella bombylans (assembly GCA_949129095.1). Lineage (NCBI taxonomy): Eukaryota > Metazoa > Arthropoda > Insecta > Diptera > Syrphidae > Volucella > Volucella bombylans. Next base: position 45,250,066 of record OX422141.1, read on the forward strand.
TTGAATAAATCGGTAATATTGGTAATGAAGCATATTCATCATACCAATGGCTAATCAATTAAAAACAAAGCCGCTTTGTGTGTATGCCTCAGTCGTCGTATACCCGAAATTGTTATTTCCGCACAGCGCTCAGTAATCGAGCACAATCTCTATACTCTATAACTCTGTTTGACCTTATATCTATGGGATCAAGCTGATATAATAACTAAAACTTGCAGAGAACTAATGCCGATTGGTGACTGAGAAATCAAAAAGTTGACATTTCTTTTTAACTCTTAAGGTGACCGACTTTTACTTACTTCTGCAATCCTAAAATTAAATAAAATTAAATTCTGAATATACAAACTAGCATCGCTTGTAAACTATACTCGTAATTTTTTTACCAAAACCCTCTTTGAAAAATGTCAACAGCGCACTGAAAAGATTACACAAGAAAAAAAACCGAAAAGAGCTATATTTTTTTCTAGTTAACATATATTTAATACCAATATACGTTAATACCAATTCTGCAATATCGAAACGAGTTAAAAATATTGTATATCCATTATTGAGATATTGTAAACAATTTACATACATCAAAGACGTTTCCTGAAAAAGTAAAGACAATCGTCTTTGACGATTTGTTTGACCATCTCTGTTCGGCTTTCTTCAAATACGTTTAGGAGGTTTGTTATCCAAACCCTACATCTATCTTGCTCTTCTTGTAAGCCCATCAACCCAATTTATCCTATATGTACTGTAGTTTGCTAGTATCAAACATAGTCTCACACGGTTCTGCCTTCCATAACATCTAAAGCGTTGTGAAACAGTTTCCGACTACCAGAACTAATATTACATTCCAGTACCTTGACCTCGTCTGACTGTCGATGTATTCTTGATGTCGGTATGCTTATCGAATGTCGATGCCATCCGCATTATCTCTACCACCCTTAGAACAGCTAGAACTAAGCTTCTGATTGGAATTTAATTGATTTTGTTAAACAGTCTTTTAGGCACTTTTAGCTCAAGATCTGGACAGAAGTAGCCATAATCTGCTTCGTCTGCCGTTTTAGTTCTATCATATATATGTAGATAGCAATTTCATTTGACATTGTTATTACATCTTACATTTATTCTTTTTTCGGAAAGATACTGGTGGATCTGGATCCCTCCGTGGATTTCCCTTGGTTACCGACATTCTAACAAAACTTTGTTCAAAGGGACAGTGTGTGTGTTCCTGATTGCGAGAATATTAGATTCTGTTTAATGTAGTCATTTAAAATATACTCTACAATATTGAACGCTCCTTCGTAATTGCTATTGGGCAAAGTGTATTTTATTTTTCTTATTACGTAGAGCAGCTTCTGCCGATTTGCCCTCAATGTATGCATGTTGTAACGTAACATACCGTAGTCTAAGCGCTGCTGTGATATTTTTTTCATAACTTTCCTAAGCAGTGTTTTTAGAATTTCCCCGTGATTACGTCAAATACCGGAGCTTTTTTCGAATTGATATTTCTTTTATTTCTGTGGCTATTTCCTGCTGGAATTATTCTCCCGTACTCGCACATTTCTTCTGTTTCTTGTAAATAATCATTATCTTCGTATGGTTGGAAGACGTTTTCAGGATGTTCCGCAAATAGATCGGCCTTTTGTTTATTTGTTTTTGCTCAGTTTCGACTGCTGTTTTTAGCTGGCGGCGTATGACTTTGTTATTTGAATTTTTTTTGTAGCCTTCAACAGTGAGTATTCGTCAGATTTGTAAGGTACCTTTCAACCGACGCATTTTTCAATTTCTGTTTCTGAGGTTACTGTTTAAACTATTAGGTCTGGTTTTATCACTTGGCGCTCTCGAAAATTGCCAGCGTTTATTAGCTCTCCTCTTTTCAGATATAATATCGCATATTTCTTTGGGATATACGTTTCTTTTTAATGTACTATTTGATTCAGACGTTGCGGCGCAAGCAGCCTTTTGTATATCTAGGATGAAAGCCTGTGCTTCATTTTCTAATTGCTCTTTTGTATCGATTATTGTGAATAGTTCGATGCATTCCTCTAGCAAATATCTGAGATATTGTATATCCAATGAGTTGTTCACTAGGCATGCGTTGCGTTCCTTCATTATAATTTTATTACCAAATGTAAGCAGCAGAGATGAGTGATCTGAGTTAAGATCTGCACTTGGGTAGTATTTCAGGAGATATTCTTAGTTATAAAGAAGTCGACAACGTCCGGGATTTTGTTCCTATCTGTGGCCATTAAGTATAATAATATTTCTCGTTGAATGGTACTCGTAATTAGCATTGCGTTCTTTTTTAGATTTAAGGAGTTCTCTTTCTCTTGTATCTGTTAATCTTGATCTTCAAACTTTGTTCTTGAGATTGAAATCTCCACCTACGAGTATCATGAATTTATTTCCGCATTTACGGAAGAGGTTTTTAAGATCGTTTGGTTTCAGCCTATAGCTAGGAGAACAATATACCACAGCAGACGTTACCCGGCCACTGCTTATTTTTATGTTTGCGGATTTGACTTGGATTTCGCACGACTGGTATTCTTCATCTTAATTGTGGCTAACATCTTCCTTAATTATAACTGCAGCCCCCTCTTGCTGTATTGTGAGGATGTGGATTATGGTATGTCTTGTATCCGTGCAGTTTATATTTTGTTCCAATTTTGAACATTTTTCTTGGAGATTTCCTTGCAATTCGTCTTTGCGGTTCTCGAGACCATTGGCATTCCATAACAAGAGTTGTATGTTTTTAGTCATTAGGATCTTTTAGGTACAGTTCTTTTGTTACTGTTTTGTTTTTCAAGAATTTTCTTATTATTCTTTTCTTGTACATATGTTTTCTTTGAACTGGTTATGAGGCTTAAGTTCTCATCTTTGCGAGGATTCATTTTATTAGCCTTACCCATTTTTTAATTCTTTTGGGCCCTCGATTTCGGCCTTAATTACCTTTTGTTTCGGTTTTCTCTGATTTTAAGTGAGTTTTTTTTTGCCAGGGTTTTGCATTTTCTTTTGCTTGTAATCTTCTACCTGCTGTAGCTCTTTTGCTACTATGCAGCTTCTGTAGTTGGCTGGGTGTCTTTTGTTAGAGTTGGTGGATTTAAACACCCAGCCAGTATCCATGAATGAAACTTTAGAAAACTTTTTATTCTCCATATATATGTCAATGACAACCTACGTTAGAATGACCACATATTTGATGTCACCAAAAATGCTGCGAAATGTCCTGGTTTCCTCAAACGATTTAAGAAATATTTCACCCCCTCTGATCTGGTCTCAATATACAAGACCCTTCCACCCAAAATTGGAGGACAATGCCCACATCTGGTCAGTTATAACAACTCTGCACCTGCGACATAGGATTCAAAATCATGTGAACGTCAGTAAAACAAAAACTTGTCTCACCGACTTGGACAATGTCATTGAGTTCTATCTCAAGCGACCCAAATTTAGTGAGTAAAAGACCACGACCGCTGACAAGAGACAACCATGCATCAGCTGCTGCACTCCAACTGATGAGGAAAAGACTTGAATAGATTTTGACCCTATAAAAGGTAATACAAATATTAGTCTCAGTCAATTGACACCTTCGAACACCGACGTATTGTCTCCTGTCTCACCTTGTGCTATGTCTATTTTCACCACCAGTGCTGTCCCGCTACGAATACTCATCAGTACGAGTATATCCTCAAGCCCACTTTCGAAAGTACTCCGAAATATCTTCATTCGTTCCTAGCCCGTACAACTCGCTTATGTAATGTTCTGCCGATCTCTTTATTTCCATTATAACTTGCAAACGTTTCAGACTAACGTACATCGATATCTCTCTTTCTTTCCTCCCTAGCTTTCCTTCGACTGCGCTGTGTGAAAACATTGCTTGTACGTGCTCTGATTATGGGGGGGAAAACTCAGCCAATCCCCAACCGCCTATTAAGCAAAAAAAACGGTGGAAACATGTAGGGTAGTGATTAATTTGATCAATTTCGTTAATACTCGTACAAGCGTCATATAAAATGGAAAGGAAACAACCATAAATCTATAATTAATTCAGACTGCAGAGATTTGCCTTGTAATTCCTAAGCACAACGTTGATAAAGAAGAGCTCTGACTTTGATTTTAATTTCGTATAAAAAAATTTAGTTTTTGACCCTATAAAAGGAAAACATTTGAGTTATGAATCATTTATAACTTTTTAATCGCAAGTTATTTAAACAAATTAAATCGGTTCCATTGCTACTTATCATTTTTACTTTACTTTTCACTTTTTATTTATTTAATCTATCAAGTACACAACTTTCTTAGATTGACTAGTTTAGAAAAGTTATTAAAATAAAAAACAAACAAAAAAAATGTATACATATACAAATAATAAATAAAATATTGTGTAATAAAAGATAAGTTTATAAGTTATAAGTTTAGTCTTTAATAAAATATTAAAGACATTGACAATTACACTAAGATCGTCTTAGGTGGTCTTGAACAATCTTTTTACATATTTCTCTGCTCATGTCAAAATCTATTAAAGCAATTTGAAACGTTAATTACGGGATTATTTTGACCATAACTAGTCGCATGTCTAAAACTTAAAAAGAAGAAATTTTCTCCAGGTCTGAGAGTGCACAAATATTTAACAAAAAGAGTAAGGCCGGACAGTCAATGCGACTACCAAAAATAACGAAACAATAAAATCTTCATAGAGTTAGCTTTCGTTATAATGTAGTCATAGTGCCGCACGTATTTTAACTGGTTATCAAAAATAACCCATAAGTCTTTTTTGAAAACAACCCTAGTAAGAACTGTATTGCCAATAATATACTCGAAAATTATTTGATTCGATTTACGCGTCAATGATACCATCAAACATTTATCAATATTAAAATGTGATAGATTTTTGTTGCACCAATTGAAAATACTATTAATATCAGACTGCAATTCTATACAATCAGATATTGATTCCACTATCTTGAATATTTTTAAATTATCGGCACAAGTAGGAAACACGAATAAGGAATACATAAGTTTGATTATTTATGAACAATATAAATAGAAGTGGGCCTAAGTAACTCCCCTATGGAACACCAGAGCAGTTCAAAATAATATTCGATAGCTGGTCAAATGCTTTAGAAAAATCCGTATAAATAGTGACCAGTTGACGACGCGATTCCAAAGTACGGAGACAGAAGATAGAAAATATAGATACATAAGTTAGTTACGGTCGATCTACCCCTGATAAAACCATTTGAGAATCACATATGTATGTGATTACGTACGGCAAAATAAATATTTCTCTTTACAAGAGCCTCAAAAACCTTTGGAATAGACTGTAGTTTTGCAACGGGTTGATAGTTTTTAACGTCTTGCCTTCATCCGGATTTATGAATTGGAGTTGTAAATGACCGTTTCCAGCAATCTAAAAAGACAAATTAAAAATTATAAATAATGATCTTACTAAGCTGGAGCGACATCTCTTAAGGAAAATTGTTGGTATACTATAGGGTGCTACAGCATTACTTTCTTCATGGCAAGATAGCTCTGAGAGTATTTCTTCTTCAGTAAGAAAAATTAAACCTAAGTCAGTTATTGGATTTTCTTTGCAGGTGTGTCAGTAACAGTTTCGACAAAATAATTTGATTGAAAAAATAAGTCAAACATATCACACATCTCTTTAAGATCTTTAATTATTACACGTTATTATTTAGTTATTTTTAAGTTTAGATTCACAAGACCAAACATAATGGCCTTTTCCTTTCGCAACCGACAGAACTCGCTTCGAAATATTACATGGGTTTTTGATTTATCGTGTATTTTATACACGAGCGTCTATTGTACCAAATCGATTTACTCGAAAATTTAGCCATCCTAATTGGAACAAATCTAAAGAATACTTCTTCAATTTTATTCATGAATAAGAAATAAGCAGAATGTAAATTTACGTTGGCAGCATGACGTCCCACTCAAAAGACAATAGGAAGTCACAGATAGAATTATAATCAGCTTTTGAAAAACAATATTTCAATTCATTATCTTCTTTATCGACGCAATTAATATTAGAAAGGGGGAGATTAAGTGACAAACACAGATCTTTATAAAAGACACTGGTGCTCAGAAGTCCAAAATCTGCTTCCGTAAGTAAGGCTTCCAGTTCGTTGGATAAAAAAACAAGATTTAAAACATTATTAAAGTTATTTTTAGTACAACACATATGTTTTAAATTCATGGCACACATTCAATCTATAGGTTATTTTAGGTTAGGTTAAACAAGGGTGTAATGGATATACCATCACACAGACACTAGGCACCAAAACGGGCCCATTGGGGTCCCTATGGAACCAATTGAATTTGTCTTCAACTGGCAAAAACCTAAACAATCGCCCTGGTGAAACACCCAATTTTCTTTCTCTAGGTTTTCGGAAAAGTATTTCCCTAAAAATTTTCTTCGACTATGTGTATTATGTCCTCAACAGCTTGAAGATCACCGCAGAATCTGCAGATACCCGTCTCTTGCAATTTGAGTCTCTTTGCGTGCTGCCACAGGAGACAGTGTCCTCTCAGGATTCCCATTACTGTCCTTAGCTTATCCCTGTTTAATTTTATTAACTTCCTCCATCTTTTGGCGTCAAAAAGCGGCCAAAGAGCCTTGAATACCCTGTGTCTTTCAATACTTGACCACCTTAGGTTGGCAGTCTTTGTGATTTTGTGATGTTATGCAAAGGCGTGGTTTGATTTTGGCCACCTCGCTATTGTCGAGTAGCCCTCCTTTTCTTGCAAGTTCGTTCGCTTGTTCATTTCCTTTAATACCGCAGTGTCCTGGCATCCAGCCCAGTCTTACCCGTTTCTGACTGCATAGTGCCTTGGGTACTGTGCGACAGCCCCTGACTGTATCAGAGTTGGCTATCGATGTAGATAGCGATATCTCTTTCAGACACCGATCTCATCTGCATTAGCTCAGCCGCCCTGAGGACAGACAGAACTTCTGATTGGAAGACACTGCTTGCGTCCGGTAGTCTTATAGACACTCTTAGCTTTGGGTCTTCTGAGAAGATACCAGAACCTGTTCCTTCCATCTGTGAAAATTGCAATTTCATTCGACCTGATTATTGCATTTTTTTGCCAGTCCTCCCTCTCCGGATATATTATATCATACGGGATGTCGAAGTCAACCAAGGAAGGAACTTCATCCGTTCGAATTGGATTGCCTGACAGTAACTCCGTTAGGACCGTGCTATGTCCGAAACTACTGCTCTTGAATTAACCCAGATTAGTGAGTTGTATTTTTTGATCTGTAAATCAAGCGGTGATAGGTGCAAAAAGGTGTTGCCGTAGGGGTGGTACGGAGCGCACCTTTAATGGCTATGGAAGCCGCTAATTTTCCGTAAATCGTTTTCTTGTTTATTGCTTTCCACCATACTAGTGCGCCGTATGTAAGCATGGGTCTTACCACCACCGTATACAGCCAATACACCATAGTAGGTTTTAATCCCCAAATTTGTCGTACTCTTTATTATATGCCTTTTTGATTCTTTCCGCTACGTTAAGATTCCAGTTCAGTTTGTTTTGTCCAGAATCACACCCAGATACTTTGCGCTGACTGAAAGAGACAGTTCCACTCCGTTGTGTTTTGGGAGTTTGAATTGCGGTATCTTGTACTTTCTGGTAAAAAGAACCAGTTCCGTTTTGGAAGGGTTGGCATTGAGACCACAAGTGCAGATCGTCTTCAGGGCAACCTCCATAATTTCGCTTAAAATATTTAAGTATTTTCCCTGCACTATTATGACCACGTCATCTGCATATGCCGTGAAACTTATACACATTGTACTAAGCTTTTTAAGGATGTCATTGATAACAATCATGGGGACTGAGCTTTGCCCAATGGAACAGTTTATTTTCCTGCTTGCAAGCATATTGTAAACCCAGTTTGTTCAATGTTAGCGTCTACTAGAGCATTTTTATTAGCGTAGCACTCCACGTTATTGAAGGCTCCTTTAATATCGAGGAAGGTCGCCATCGCAAACTCTCCGAAGTGTAGACTCTTCTCTATTTTCCCCACCACCTCGTGTAGGGCGGTTTCTACAGATTTTTCTTTAATGTATGCATGCTGTTACTCACTTAAAAAGCCATTACTGCATCTTTTCCTAATGTGAATTTGTAATAATCGCTCTAGGGTTTTAAGCATAAATGATGACAGACTTATTGGTCTGAAATTTTTTTCTGTTATATGCCCCTGTTTACCAGCTTTAGGTATAAAAACCGTCTTAACTTCCCTCCAAGCTATTGGTATGTACCCTATTTTTAGACTTTCATAATTATTTCGATTGCTACCTCCGGTGCTTTCTGCCCACCGTAATTTTTTCCTATTAATAAGAGAACCTATTTTCACTTCGGAGAGAGAGAGAGAGAGATTAATGTTCTCAGTGTGCTGTTGCATGCCATGGTCGCCTGATACTGTGGATCCCATAAAGTGGGTTTCCGGCAGTGTTACCAGAACCTCTTTGCTATTTTCAGCCTAGGTTCCGTCACTTTTCCTGAGGTAGGTAGGAACGCTCGCTTCCTTTGAAAGCACTTTGAGTAGCCTAGAAACCTCTTCTGTTACCGTGATAGATTCTTTTCTTCTTCTGTACCTCTGCCATGAAGCCCTTTTTGAGTTTCTAACTAGGTACATATTTGAATTGTTTCCTACATTCGTAGTACTCATTCCATGTACTGTCGCTTCTGAAAAGCTTCGCCCTATTATAGAGTTTCCTGGCCTCTTTATTTTTAAACCGATCTCCCTATTCCACCATTTTGGTTGAGCCATTTTAGGTGTTCTGTTTGCCGGGCGAGCTTTCTCGAATGCCATTGTCAGTGCCCTATTAATATTTTCTACAGCCCTATCTAAGTTAGCAATATTATCGCAGGTGATTGATAGGGTCTCCATGTGTATATTTACCACTTCTGTATACTTGACCCCATCGGTCTTCGTAGGATTTCTTTGAAAACTACTTCGGCAGCGGATATTCAAGCTGCCTTGGCTACCCCTTCGACCGAGGTCCTGCCCTGTGTATCACCGGTGTGAGTACCAGCCTGCTCCCCGGTGAAGTCGCTCTCGTTAGTGAGTGTTCTTTTGAATACCTGTTCTTTTGAACACCTCACTAGCGCTAGCCAGTAGCTCTACTTCTTCCATTTCCCCTACCAGGAGTGAGATGTATGAAGCTGAAAATTCGTCTTCACTTACCTCTAACTCTTCCTGGACGGGAATGGTCTGTGTTGCGTTTTGTGTTTTATGTTTTTCCATTTTTAAAAATTTAATTTGGTTTCCACGAGTATGGCCGGAAATAAAAGGTCAGCCCAGGCAGCGCCGCCATACCTGGGTAAGGCTAAGTATAATAGGCTCGCGCCAAGGCACATGAGAGAGCTCGTTCGCGGTTGGTTTGACCTCCAATCTTGCATCCTTCGGCACTTCGGTTTACTATATGCTCACACCACCAGTGGAATCAGGTTTGACAGTGCTTAGTTCGCCGACCGTGGTCAGCTGAGGCTTTGCGACAGGGAGAATGGAAGATGAATCAATAAGTTCAATGTCATTATCTCATACAACATTATAAGGAAGAAACCATTTATCAACCCCAGAAAAATTAAATTAAAGCCACCTAATACAAGAACATAAGAATTTTCATCAAGATTATTAACAATGTAATTAATATTAGCAATATAAGTTTTATAAATTTAGAGATCTAAAGTTGGTGGAATGTAAGATGTATTTGTTCGATCAAACCAGACAAATCTGGTCGAAGTCGAACTTGTCTGCTTTCAAATGTTGATTTCCTGTCGGCATGGAACATCGGTCTCTTCTATGTATAAACGTCAAAGGAATCGTCAAACAATTCTCAAGAGTTTATATCTTTATTCAGCCAAGTTTCACTAAGATCGGTAATTGAATATGGACAGTTAGTAGCAGCTATGAAAAATTCAACTGTCATCGATCACATTCCGCCAACATTGTGATAATATAGAGAGAATGTGCAAACGGTGAAGACAACGGCAACAGCGAACCATTCGAGTAAGCAACTTGAGAACGAGTAACAACCTTGTATTTGTACCGACCGACGTTTGATTGCGAGCGTAAGACAAAATCCTTTAAATCACTTAATTCTTTATACAGGGTGTCCCCTAATTCGTCAACGATAATTTGAGAAATGATTCCTGGGTATATTCTAAGAAAAAAATCGTTCTTCAGTAATGGTCTATCTCCAATGCTGACATCAATTATGGAGGATTTAAGGAAAGGCTTACTTTAGTATACCCTGACGCATGTTAACGGAAATTTTTTACCATAACACTGACACGTAGATTTGGCTGTTGTAGAGCTTCAAGCCCAAAAAACTAGTGCGAATTATAACCTTCGAATCACTCTGAGTGAAGAAAAAACTCGTCGTCCTATTTGGACTCCCACCCTTGGAGAGCGAATATCAAAACCAAATACACCTGATTTTCAAACCATTACAAAAACAATTTTCCTTTCTCCTCCTTCTACCCTTCCGTCCGCGCCCTGGCAACAGTAAAAGGGTATCTAATCCCTTAGGCGCGCGTAAATTATATATATATAAAAAAAAGCAGTTCTTGTACAGGTGCAGGGTGGTATGGATAAAGATTTTCTCCATGTAGTACATTCGTAATTCTATGTCTGGAAACATTGAATTGCAAAGCCGAAATTCTTCTTCTTGTGGACCTCTCGCGTTAGGTCGTGTATTTGAAACTGATCCCGTTTCTCGAAGCCTTCGATATGTATTTTCAAATACTCCTTCACTAGGAAGTCGTCGGTTAGGATAAAGTTCATGGTATCTTCATCGCGCTATAGTTGAACTTCCTGTGCGCAGCCCATAAACGTCAATAGAGTCTGCGTATTCTTGTTTTGTAAGTGCAGACATTTCAAATAGCGTTTCTAAGCAACTTTAACCTTGGCGTAAAAAATGATGAATTAATTTATTTTTCTTCTATACCATTTTTGTTTGGTAAATTTTCCGAATAGACCTTCACACCCGAAACCTAACTCTTTCTGAGAACTTTTGAGGAACAGGGTAAGGAAATGAAGGTTTTGACAGGTAGTCAAAGAAACGAGCACGCTTTAAAACTTTTTAATGGATATGGAATTTAAAAAAAAATATTGGAGAATTAATAATTCTTGGAAAACCACTGTTATTGTCAATTGTTGTTAGAAACGTATGTAAAAAACCACAAATTCCTTTTTTTACCTGCTGCAGGTTTCCTCAAATATCATAAAATCTATAGGTTTTTCTGCAGACTTGCTGATAATTTTTTTTATTACTATTGTTACGTTAATAAGAAAAACACAGTTAAATGTTATGTTTATTACGCATTTTCTGGAGAAAGTCGACCTTAAAGCCAAAAATTAGCATGGGCAAGAAAAATGGAACAGGCTTAGAAATTGGATATCTGAAGACCCTAACAAGATATCAACTTTATTTAAATGCGGGTACAAAGAGTAGTATTTCTTCTAAAAACAAAGTCATCAACGAAGTTTCTGCCATTAGTAATAACTGAGCAATTTCCATTAACATGCGTCAGGGTATACCAAAGTAAGCCTTTCCTTAAATCCTCGATACGTGATGACAGCATTGGAATAGGCCCTTACTGTAGAACGATTTTTTTTTCTTAGAATATACCCAGGAATCATTTCCCAAATTATCGTTGACGAATTAGAGGATACCCTGTATAATTGATCAATTTTAAATATGAGAAAGTCATTGTTGACCAAAGTATGACATTTAGGGCATTGTAATGTAACCATGTTAGAAACAAGTAACACTAATAATAATAATATTGTAGTTAAAGGAGAATATAAGCACAAAGTAAAGTAGAAGAAAAGCATCTAACCACTGTTAAACACAATCACTATTATGTTACATGTTGCGATTTCAGAAGATTTGCATTTGCAATTTCAAATAAATTATATTAACGATATAGGTAAAACAGCGGACAACTTTTGAATCTCGCCAAACGAAGGTTTAATGGGGTATTCCGGTCTAGAATTTTGAAAAAAAAATTTTTTTTTCATATTTTCAAAGTATATACCTTTAAGAATATACCCTCCAAAGGAAATTTTAAGATTCCAATTATACGGAGTTATAACTGCTTCAGTGACGCCGTAACTATACATATACTGCCGGAGCGAGTCGAACAACAGACGTTAGATGTTCCCCATGAAAACCTTTTGTACTCCGTATTGACTTAGACATCTATTAACCAAAAGTTATTGTAACGTATTTTTTTGAAATTGTCGATTAACGAAATGTTATATTATGTGACTTAAACTATGCTCAAATCTTTAAACGCGTTTTTCTCGAAACTACTTTTTTCAATCCTATTGACACGATATCTCAAGTTCTAAAGAACCGATCTACTTGAAAGTTGGTACATACCTTCTTTAAAAGACCCCTACTAAACTTTTGGTTAACAAATTTTTTTTACTATTTTTAAAAAAATATGAAAACAAATTTTTTTTTAAACAGTCGCCATTTTGCGAAAACATTTTTTTTTTTATTTCTCTGAGGTAGGGGATATTACAACATCTTTACTAATTAATAATAATATTTATTTTTTTGTTTCCGATGAATAGAAGAGTTGAAATCGTTGAAATAAGGGCGCACCTTTTTTTTCAACCCACCATTGTATCACCCTGTAACATTTTGAATTTGTTTGTTTTGTAAAATTGCTCTGTATATTTTTAAGTTATAAATAAATATTTAGCAAGCATACGTTAATACAAATATTTTTTATTTTTTTTCATCACAACTGAAAAAAAAACTCTAAAATTTGTGCCCCTAGACCAGAATCATAGCTCGGTTTTATCAAACGTTGGTCTAAAGAATTTTGCAACTCTTATGTGACAAGGTCAGTTTACATTACACTTGTCCGGCCCCTTCTTGAATATGCCTGCCAAGTGTGGTCCCCCTTTCAGAAAATTCATATATCGCGAATCGAGAACATTCAAAGTCGTTTTTTTTTCGATTTGTTCTTCGTGAACTACCCTGGATCTTATCTTAAGTCCCTATCGCGACCACCTCAAACTTCTTAACCTGAATACCTCGAAAAACGCAAAGACGTAGCTGGCATTCTCTTCATTCATCGACTGCTCTCCGGTTCTGTGGACTGCGCTTCCCCTTAATATTCAATTTCCTTCAAAACCTTCGTAATTTACGCTGCCCTTGTCTCTTCTATATTCCAACCCACCGCACCTCTTATGGCTCTAACGAACCAATCTCCCGCATGCCCCGTAAGGTCAACTCAAACCTCCACCTTTTTGATTTTAACCTGAGCACTTCTTGTCTTAAACTTGATCTCCTCCACCATTCCCTTACTTCCTAATCCTTAACTCTTGGTAGTTATTAATTCCTAGTTTTTAAATTAGTTTAAGCTTGCATTAAGCGAAATAAAGGGGGGCGTTAGCCCCCACCAAATTAAATTAATTAAATACCCCTTTAAATGCAATACATATGTAGGAAATCGCCACTGAGAACGCAAAATTTATCGAAAGTTTTTGTGATTTAAAGATAAAGAATGTTTTGCACAATTTGAAATGCTCTTGTAACAATTTGTTGTTTTGTAAACTCGAATATGCATCGTTCTGTTTATAAACTTAAGTAAAGCTTTTCAGGGTAAGCTTTTGTACGAAAATTGATAAGAATTTTAGTCAGAGAAAGACAGTCAAGCACGGAGTTCCACAGGGATCGAAATTGGAACCATTGTTATTCAATAGTAGTTTGACATAAATGTTTGAATACAGCTACTTCGTTAATGCAGAGTGAATTCACAAAAGCTAATACGCGGAATACTTGCATGGGGCAATGCTTCCACACACACTTACAAAACCTACAGCGGCTGCAAAATGAGGCACTTAAAAATAGAGGCGAAAGTCCTCGTATCTACAAAACTCTTAGTGTTGGAAATATATTTAAAATGACGTTATTCCTGGAGTATTATGATGATGCACGTTTCAAGTAGACCATTAACCATGAACAGAACACCAAAAGACAGGAATTACTTCAAAGATCATACAACACATACGGTAGAATACAACTATCGCACAAATTCCCAATGTTATTTAACGAACTTCCCCGGCATCGTAAATTTAAAAACAAGAAAGAAACTTCTAAGAGATTACGTTTTACTTCAAACTTATATCAATTTAAAATTACAACTAAAAATTAATCTCAGTTATATTTAAAAATTAGCTTACACTAAAATAATTATACCACTTTCGAAATCCAACCTTCTGCAGAAACCCAATACGGCTTCATGGGAAACATAATCATGTATAATATTTTATTTTGTAAATAAATGAATAAAATATACGCCTACATACTCGTATTCACATGAAGATAAATCTGAAAAAAAAAAAATAAATTGCCAATGAGACCGTAACAACCGCAATGTTTTGCAGACGGTGTCGTTGTTTACTTAGTACAGATATCATTTTTCTACAAACATATTGAAATCAAATTTCTTAAGAAAAATCTCTACTTTCCTATGTATCTATGTATATAAACCGGTAAATAAAGTGTTTCCTTCAATGGGTTCTAATAATAGAATGAGACTTGCTTTTGTATCATTTTTCCATGATTGACTTTAGTTCTATAACGACGAATGAGAAACTATTGTAAATACAATACTTACTCAACAACAAGCTTTTTCCTTAATATCAATTATAAACTCAGTCAATGTGCAAGTACTCTAGGATGGCGCCACAAAATATTTTTCACGATCTTTTGTTCGTTTTCTTCTATAGCTAAAGAAAAAGAGACAAACTAAATTATAATTACAACTAACATTAAGTACCATAATTACGATGATGATGAGCATCAGAGAGACGGTCATGAGTACAAAATTGATTTATCATCAGTGTCCAAGGGCTAACCGTAACTGTATTCGAAAACGATGCCAACTAAAATATATTCTATTGCGAAAAAAAATATAATTAGTGCCCATAGAAGAATTTGAAAATGAACCGAGCTGTACTTTTTTTTTAAGAACTTAACACTCAAGTGGGTATCATTACACTTAAAATGCCTGAGCAGGTGTTAAGTTTTTAGAAAAATGGGACAGAGAGGGAACGATTTTTGGGCTCAGTGGTTATTTCGCTCCATGGGTGGCACCCAACTTGTAATGGGGAGACTAAATTATTAGTGAAATTGGACTTGTTGATGTATTATAGGCAACTATTCGTCTTACGTGAATCAAGTTGCCTGAAAAAAAAAGAATGTCTTTCGGGCGAGGTTGGGATTCGAACACCGAACCTTCCGATTTGGAAGCCAATACATTACCACTTGAGCCACGGCCACCCATGTACTGTACTCGTAAGCCAAACATGGCGAGATTTGTCGACGAAAGCATTGGACATTAAAAAACTCAAATTTCAAGCGGTCATTGCATCATTCATAACATTCCCGAAGTCTGGTGGAATATTTTATTTCTTTGATGACTACAGTTTCGTATGACTATGTTCATACAGTTCAGTTTATATGCATTTTTATTTAATTCATTAATTGATACTTACAAGCTATACAAAAAAACGTTTAAAAATTAGCTTAAATAACTTAAAAATAATCTTATTGTAATTTACTGGCCCCATGCGGGCACTCTAAATTACACATAATTCTGAATCGATGTCTTTCGACGTTTCTTACAGTCTATTGTTATTTTTCTACCTAAATTTATTACAACTAAAACTAAGGAAACAGATTTTAACTAACAAAAACTTTCTAAATGGGCTTTTTTTTGGGTTCTAATATAAAACTTAAAACTAAACCTATATACTAAAATAAATTTTAAACTCCTTAATCCTACTTAATCTATTTTTTGTGTATTTTTTTTTAATTTATTTTTTATTTTTTTTTTTTTCTTAATTCTAACTTAATCCTACCTAGAACTACTACCAGCCACGACTAATAAAATAGACAGACGACCGACTTTGCTTTACATGAAGCTACCTATTACTTGAAGAATTTGACGACGAAGCATCCTCCCGTTCAACAAGCAACCAAAATTTTTGGTGCTGCTGAGCAACATCCCTCATGTCGCGACTCCCTAGCGCCCTACTGAACCGCACTGCCATGTGCGACGTCTCTGTCGTAGTTGAGTCGCCTGTCCGCAGCTGTTCGAGCAACGTGGAAGAATAGCGGCACCGCCAATCTGTCCTGGATCAGACCTTTCATATCTAGGTAGAGGAGCGATTCCGGAAGAACAAAGCCGTCAAAGCGAACTCTCTCATGATACATATAGTTAGAGTAGTAAGCCCCGGAGATCAGGTTGTTCGATGATGTCATTGCTCTTGCAACCTGCCTTCGAGTCAACTTAATGACGAAATTGTCCACTCTAATTAGGATCGCCCTATTGTACAAGACCTCATTAGAATAGAATTTTATGTACTCAGACTCTGGTGTTCTGTATAAGCGAAGAAAAGTCTTAAGACAAGCCCTCTCAAACACCCGAATCTTTTCCAATAAACTTGCTCTTACGTTGAACCACACGGGACATCCAAATACAATCATATGCCTGATAAGGGCCATGTAGCAGATAGCCTTTACCCATCGAGTTGGCTGTTATAAAACAGTTTCTTTGCAAGGGCAAAAGTACCTTTGGCTCTGGCCAGAGCAACATCTGTATATTTGTTAAAATACAGATGTTGATCTAGCCAGATCCCAAGGTATCTGACTACATTTCGACAAGCAAGTGGCTGCCCATGCTGCCCCACGATCGAGAACCTTCGCCAATTCTTTCTGGTATCCCCAGAGGCCCCAGACAAAGGCGTCCTAAACAGAATGGTTTCCGACTTCTGAAAGTTGATTTTCAACTTCCAGTCATCGCAATATAGTTTAATTTTATCGAAGTCACGTTGCAAGAGTATATTAATGACCTCAATCTTTGGACCTGTTCTGTACGCGATTAAGTCGTCTGCGTACGCTATGGCATGGTGAAGTGAACCTATCAGATCACTTGTGTAAATGTTGAATAGGATCGGCGAATTTGCAGCACCTTGTTGCAGATCGTTTTTAATTTTCAATCTTCTAGCAGAAGTCACAACGCCATTCTTCACGATGAACTGTCTGCTGGAGAGCATATCAAAAAGAATATACAGCAATGGTTTACTAATGCCCAACCTGTCCAGCTTGAAAAAGTGTCCCTATAACCATACGGTATCGAAGGCTTTTTCCAAGTCAATCAGACAGGCACCAGTGCACTGGTTCTTGCCTTTGTTCCATTGGATATCAGAAAATAGTTTAGACGCAGCATGAATGACATCATGCCCCGCATTGAAACCGAATTGATTATCAGGAACTATATGTTTGTCCTCAACCCACTAAGTCAGGGCTCTATGGATCACCTTCTCGAACACCTTACTGATGTTTGGAAGAAGACTGATCGAGCGGAGATTCGCCGGATTGGAAGTGTCTTTATCCCTTTTGAGGATGGGATGTACCACCGCAGTTTTCCAATGCGCTGGATAATATTCATTATTCATTGCATTATTAAACAGGGTGGTATAAATGTCCACTGCTTCTAGTGGGAGATGTCGAAGCACAATGTTCGGTATTTCATCAGTTCCCACTGATTTGTTAGTTCGTTTGGAGCTCTGCCTTCGAAATATTAATTTCTGTTAAATTAAAATTTTTTTTTTGCATTTTTTTTTTTTTTTTAATTGAATGCATAATATCTTAAGAATATTGTGTCAAAATATTCATGGACCTGCCATTGATGATTCAGTGTGCGGTAACCCAATACAATTCGCTTATGAACGTTTTATTCCAGATTTTTTTAGTGTTCAAAACTTTAAAGCGTTTTCCCCACAACTCACGTTTTCAAAGTCGGTGCCTCTCATAACTTCAAAACTACTGCACCGATCCTTTTGAAATTTTGAACACTATTTCTGTACATAATTTGATTGCTGAGATAACGCTGGAGAATTTTTTCAAATTTGTTAATAATTTTTATTTTACAATAACAAATTAGCCGATTTTTTTTGCAAAAAATCGCGTTTTTCCCTTCAATGTGTTCCATATTAACATTGCCGTATTTTTTAATATTTCTTCGTTAAAATTTTATACAATATCCTTCGAAGGTCATACTTTAATGTACTATAAAGAGATTTTAACTGTGTCGTCACAAAAAAATCACAAAAACATGCCTTTTTTTGTACGAATTACCCTACGGCTGGTGTTTGTGCCGAGTGGACGTGAAGTGGACTTCCACTTTCTGCTGCCGAGCCAGATTTACCCTTTTGATGTATTGGAATTTTGGTCAACCCCGATAATTTGCGGTGTGTCTCGTGTTCCTACATAACGCACAAGAGAGTTGGCTTTTTTTCTGACGCTCCGTCCTTACCCAGAGCGCATTCCTCGGATTTGTGGTGCTTTCCGCACTTTACGCATCGAGGCTGCATTTTGCAGTTCGACGCGGCGTGCCCGAACCTTTGGCAGCGAACACATTGTAAAATATTTTCGCTCGTCTTTAATTTTTCCCAATGTACAACCTGGTAGTCTGGGACTTTTATATTCCTTAGACCATCCAGTTTTCTGGTGTGACTTAGCTGGACCTGAACAAACGGTAGCTTCCGCTTCTCCCTTTGGCTCTAGCCGTGACAAATGGCTTGACCCCCACGAATTTGAGCCCTTTGCAGTCCTTCTCTTTCAGCTGTTCAAGGAGCTCCTCCGGATCAGTCGACGGCTCTAACCCCCTTAGCAGCATTTTTTGCAGCTTGTCCCTCTTCAGAGTGTAGGAGAAGAACTTCGTTGTCGAATCCTTCAATAAAATTTTAATTTTATTCCACTGTATTGCAGTGCCTATCTAAGCGAAGTCTTGTAATATAAAAACTATTGCCTATGGCCGACTTACGTTGTTCAATTGTTTCCTTTAGTTTCACCTTATTTGTGGAACACGTTGTTTTGTAGTTTTTTTCTGTTTCTGCTGCTGCTGTTGTTGTTGTTGCTGCTTCTGTATTTGTTGTTGTTGCTGCTGCCGCTTTTGTTGTTTCTGTTGCCGTTGTTGTGACTGCTCTTGTTGTTGCGGCTTGAGTTTCTTATGTTTTTGTTGGTGTTGTTGTAGCACTGATGCTTTTGTGTTCGTTTTCATTTCTAGATGTTGTTTTATGGACTGCTTTTGTGCTTGCTGCGTCTGCTGTTGCTATTGGTCTTGCTTTTAGGAGTGCTCTTGTGCTTCCCTCTTCCCTCTTTCTTCTTGCCATTTGTTTTTCTTTTACGGCTAGTACTCTTTGCTCTAGCATTTTGATACTGCTACTTAAAGACGCCATTTCTTCGTCTTCAACTTCCGATTCGGAAGGCGCCAAATCCATCCATCTGAGACATATGAATAGTCATCAGAATTTTGCCTAGGGCCTATATTATCTGCTGCCGTAATCGTAGAGCGCGCCCCTTCCCGCGATCCACCATGCAGCTTTTCAGTGGAAGTTGAAAGGGAGGGGCGCTTTACCAAGTTAGGAATTGGCCTTAGCCTCCTCCTTCTTTTCATCTTCGATTCGGCTACTACTGCTGGTTGGCTGAAAGTAGTTGCCAATTCATTTACCACTTTTATGTATTTATTTATTTTTCAATTATAAATTTAAAGAAAAAAAAAGAAAGAAAGATCTATTTTATTCGACCCGGAGTCGAACTCGCAACCTTAACTTGGTAACCGGGCACACTTCTTCCCCTGGTCTAATTGGAGCCCTATATAAAAATCGTCAAATGTCTTTTTTGTTGGAATCACTAACTTAAACAAAAGCCGAAACACGTCTATACTCTACGGAGATCACTGAACGGCTGACTATGTTCATATGAGTCTGTATGTAGGAACAGATTGACTGCTAAATATAGTTGAAAGGGGACTTATTTCCCTCTGTCATCTTTTGGCACGTCCCCCCGTCATAATGTAGAAATTACAGTGTGCTTCTTTCTCAAGCGTTGGTATTAAATATATTGGTTTTATTTTTTATTTTTTTCGCCTTAGCCCACGGTTCACCCACAAAGTTCTCATCTTTCCAATAGAGTAACAATTATATTCGCTGCTTTCTTTACAAAAAAAAATCAGTGGAAAAGCCCCAGCGATAGCAGCAATCTATGCTCGACTATAACGAAGTGTAGCTATTCTTAAAAGTTGAATGGATCGACACAAGTGTATCGTACATAAGCAAAATGGCCCATATCACGTGTACTCGTGTCGCCTTCGGTAGATTGGAGATAATATTAAGTAACATCGATATGGCAATGGGTCGTGGAAATATGTACTTTGAAATATTTAAATACTCAAACGTTCTGGTATAACTATGTTCAAAGTATGACTAACAGAAGTACATTATTAATTTTTACTCATATGTATGTAAGTTGTAATACTCTTTAGAACGTACACGCTAAATTTGCTTTCGCATGAATTTTTAACAATTTTCATACTCATATTATGCTACCGTTATCTTTATGTTTTTTTTCTTATCTATTGTAGTTACAGTAACGATTTTATTTTCAGTCAGTTCAACATACTCGTAGCAATTTAGAGTAAGTAAACTTGCTACATGTACACGTGAAAAACGTTTGTGGTAATCGGTTTCCCGAAAATCTATGAAGTATTCGTTACATCATTAAGCGATTTAGTGAAACCGGAAGAAGTTATTGTATTTCAGAACAGAGTGTGACCGAATTACCACTCCATAGGAAAATAACTTAGCGGTTGACCCTAAGTTCGAGCGGTTTGTTTTTGAGAGAAAGGCGTCCCGCGAGGCAAACTCCACATAAAGAATGGTAGTGGATCGGTTTTTTGGTGAGCAGCGCGTTCTTTCAGCTAAGCCAGTGATCTCGTTCATATGGAATTG
The DNA here is from genome assembly GCA_949129095.1 of Volucella bombylans. Lineage (NCBI taxonomy): Eukaryota > Metazoa > Arthropoda > Insecta > Diptera > Syrphidae > Volucella > Volucella bombylans. The sequence goes on from OX422141.1 coordinate 45,270,905, forward strand.
GAATAAATAAAGCTAGAAAACATTCTAGACGAGAATATTATTCTAGCAAGATAAAAACCCTTATAACGTTTTAAAGTTGAGTTCAAGCTTCCTGGAAGAAGGAGGGATATTATTCATCAAGATTTGCCCTTTATAGTCCCAGGATTTGAACCTAATTGATCTTCTATGTCTTCGTCGCCTTTGGCAGCAAATACACGACGCCTGAAATAGCATTCTTCTAAAAATAAAGTCAAAATTGATGAAGACGACGGTGGACTTTTAAAAGGCTTTCTTAAAAGCGAAGAGAGTAAAATTTAATAAGTTTTTTTGGCATAATAAAGTCCGTTAATTTAATAATTAATAGTTTCCGTTTGTCAATCCAGCTAAACGATTTTTGATATCCACGTTACATCCACATCTTTTGTACATCTTTTTGTACAGTTTGGATGGCCTCTTCTCCAACTCCACTTTCTTTTTCTTTTCACGAAGTCTAAACTTTGCTCAGTTATGTTATTTATAGTTTAGTGTTCAGCTTCATAAAGAACGATTGGTAGTATCAATGTTTTTACCTCGTATTTTTGGTTCTTCGTTCTAAGGCTTTTGATCTTATCTGTAAGACTAATACAAGTTTTAGAGCCTATTGTTTCATATCCATATCCGTTTTTTTAGAGTATCTTTTTATAAATTTTGCTGCCGAATATTGCCTGAATTCGATACAAATTCCTGGTTATCGAATGGAAATTCATTGACTTTTTCAAAACTTGATTCTTGTAAAATATTGCGGCGCCATCAATTTAAACTAAAAGCCACACATTTGCTAATTCGCATATCCGCGCCCATAACTGTTCTCTTTGACAAGTGGGTATATTCCAAATTGCTTTACTTCTATTGTAAAATAATAATAAAAGGTTGGTGTTCTCTTTTATTTAAAGGATTGTTTTTATTTTCTTTCGAGTGGTTCAAGTTCCAATTTCGTTCGAGTGGCCAATTATTTAGCAGTATTCGGTTTTGTTAGTCGTAATTATCTAAAATGAATAATGATGTCTTCTTTGACCCCATTGATGATTGTTGCTCTAACCAGTCCATTCGTGGTCACTATATTGGCCTTACAATTATCAATTATCAATTTTTCCAACCTTAAGGGATAAAAAAAAATTAATCAAATAGAAAAAGAAGACCTCCCTCTGCTTTAGAATTTTCAATAGAAACAAATAGGAAATATATTTTTAGATGTTAGCCTATCGAACGCAACACTTCCGATGTTTTCAGATGTCCTTAGCTTATTAGATGTAAAGGAAATTACCACATAATCTGAAGGAAATGTCAATTTGATTACTTAAAAAACTTAAGCAAACGCATGTAGCTTGACACTTCTTTTATCTTTTGAATTCAATTTCAGTTGTTGGTTAAATGATATTAAGATATCAACATTTAAATTGAATTAGAGACGCATGTGTTTACTTTTTACAATATTATGTTATTTATAAAGAATAAAATAATTGTTTGATGAAAAGAACAAAGATCTCGTGAAAGAGCTTGCCATCAAATCCAATTTTCAATTGCTTTGTTCAGAACTAGTAGGGATGAAGGAAAGACATGACAAGGTTTGTCCCAGGTTCGCGCAACTTAAAAAGCGTAATAAGGTATTAAAAAATGAATCGAATAAAATAATGCTGAGAAGCACAAAAACCAATGTTGCTTATTGAAATCAATACTGATTCAAAAGAACAGTCAAAATTCTAATGTGTGTGGGATTTATTGACCCCTGAAATCGAATCTGCATTCAATGGCGTAGTAGGTAGGGGCGCGCGAAAGGCAATAATAATAATCCAATTGACGTCAAAAGAGGTAGTACTAAGCAACTCGAGAAAACTCTGAGGAACACGGTTCAGAGTCCATAGTGATTTGTGTATAAAACGATCAAAGCTAGTGGAGATGATGCGATTCATCCGCAAAAGCAAATCAGTCTTAAAACCGATAATCTATTCATTTCTGAAAGAATATTCTCCTAGGATTTAATAGAAGGTTTAATATATGGTAAATAGTCTGGCATGGATGTTTTGTTTTAAACAATATAATTGGGGAGTTGCCTCGCAACCTTAAATTTTTTTTGAATGAAATTAAGAATATAGAAAAGTAAACAATGAGTTTAAAGTGTCAAACCTAAAACAAGTGGCAACCATAATGTCAACTGAAGTTAGTAACCGTCACCGTCATCAGCAAAAAAACTTCCTATGTATCCAGCTTAGCTGAAAGCTTAGGAGGGAATTTGCATGCGACAACTGCTTAAATAATGCCGGTCTGCCATAGAGATTTGAATTCAATAGATTTTAAAATAATTAGTTATAATATAGCAAGATTAAAAAGTAAAGTAATTTTTAATTGTGTTAAGCAATTTGATATATGTACTTTTACTATTCGAAACACGTGTTTTGTCAGGCGAAGAAAGTAGTTTTACAAATTTATTCTCTAACTATGAATTGAAGTGGAACTATGCAGTTAAACGTTTGGTAGAGGAAGCGATGGTGAATTATGTGAATATCGCAAGAAAATTAAATACTTAGATGCAAAATTCGAGCTGCTGAAAGATACGAATATTTTGAATTTGTATAACGATAAGCGGCAAACAGTTATTTTTAATTGCTTTTATCGTTAATGGAAAAACTGGAAAAAAAATTATGATATGCATACTTGTTAATTCGTTGTTTAATCTCAGTTCGATTAGTATAATGCTTGCTGGAGAACTGAACAACTTGGTAAGCGGATTAACAACCCCACTATTGATTGTGACACGCTTCTCCAAGGATACTATCATATTTGCGATGCAAAGGGTAGTAAGATCCTTAAACTTACAGATTCTTTTGACTTTCGAATTTTTACGTCATCAAAGTCAAAAAGCTCCGAGAGGCGACCGAATTCATTTCATGACTTACTGTAGAAATGAACCGAATTTCCAAAAAAGTGACTATGGTGATCCAAGGAACTACCGAGCCATATCCTTTCTAAATAGATCAGAAAAGCTATTCAGCAAGATATTATTTAAACGATTCGTTAAATAGGTATCTAATGCGAACATTTTTTTTTTAATTTTAAGCTGGTTTCATGAAGAACTACTCGACCGTAGATCAAATATTTTTGCTTATTAATATCGCTGAAATTTATAAAAGCGAACACAAAGAGTTGTATGCTTTCTTTGTCGATTTTTGTGCAGCCTTCGATTCAAAACCACGTAAACCACGTGAGCCATTATTTTATAAAATGAACAAAATTGGATTGACTAGTAAATTCATCAATATTTTAAGGGCAATGTATTACAACAATATAGCATACGTCTGGGATGGGGGTTAATTTCCCGATGAATCCAAAAAAACAATAGCTGTATAGCAAGGTTGCATCCTGAACGCACTCTTATTTATTCTGTACATTAATGACATATCGAATCTCGCGATGGGGAATTGAACTACGCCAAATACGAGTAAGAATACTTGTGTATGCAGACGATATAGGTTTCTTTTCCGAATCAATTAATAAGGTGCAATTAATGATAAACAGGCTAATGGAGTCAATTTTGGAAAGTCGAAGTTAATAATATTTAGAAATTTAATCAGTAAATCTTCACGCTACAAAATAAGGAGCTTTAGTTGTCAACGAGTCGAAATAGTCAGCGAATACAAACACTTAGGAGTTCTAATAATTGCAAACCTTAGTATGAAAAAACATCATAAGGCAAAATTATCAAAAGCAAAACGTGCGATCTCATCGGTTTGGAGTAGGTATGATACTACTCGCAAATGAGATATGATCTACAAGATGACACATACTTTTAAGCAGTAACTCAACTGAAAAAATAAGAACAAATAAGTATCGTCCTCAGTTCCCTATCCTTTGCAATCTTTGGTGCAACTATGCTTGATTACAACTATGGAGTTGCAATTAAAATAACTTTTCAAAAAAAGAGTTTTTTAAAAATCTGAACTACTACATGTGGTAGTCGCCGAGCTAGCGGCCGACCTGTTCGAGGGTCAGGGGCTAGTCGATTCTCATCATTTACGCTGCCGAGAATCAAACAAGTAATGTAGTATACAGAGAGGCCTTGATTTAAAGTTAACTCCATACCGTTCGGTTTGTTTTGATTCCCTCCGGCAAGCAGAGGAGTCAATTCACTTCACTCCAAGTATATCTGTTTACTGGACAAAGAAAACTGGCTGTTAGTGACGCAAAACTTTGAACCAACGAATTAAAAATACTAATGTAAATTGAATTAAATTAGTCAAACATTTACTTTTGATTTACTTTGTAAAACATTAAATCAATTTTTTTTTTAATATATGTACCATATGTTCATATATATTATATATATTTTGTTTTTTAAGAACATAACTCTCAAGAGGTTATGAGAACTCTTTAAACGAAAACTAAACACCTGATACGATTTTAGTTGCTTGGAAAAATGTTTATTTTTCGGGACCCGGTCAGGATTGAAGGCCCGGCCGCCCGATTAAGAAACCAATATCACTTACCAATATACACGGTCGCCCGCTAAAAGCCTTATTCATTAAAATTCTATGCAAAATTCTAGAGCCTATGTAATATTCTGTGGAATATTCAACCATCAGAGATCTTTTATCAATTATTCACTATCCCAACGCAAACTGTGTTGCGGGGATAACCAAATTCTTTATACAAATATTTAAATTTTAATTATTTTTTTGTAGGGAGCCTAAATGGCCAATAATGGCCAAACCTAAGATAAGTATTATAACTGAAAATGTATAAATTTTTTCATGCAATGAAAGTCTTAATTAACTAACTAAATATTATAAAAACGTACATATACATATGTATATACATATATATACAATGTACGAGTAACGAATCAAAAATTTATAAAGCATAAAGCACACATACTATTGTATATGTATTACGCGCAAACAATTAAAAGTTTGTCTGATTGCTGTTAAGTTCGAAACTATTAAAAAAATGTTTTAACGAAAATCATGTAGTCGTTACATCCCTGATAGTCTGCAAATATAGGAGAACTATTTTTTCTTTTAATGGAAAACAAGTAATTGAAAATGAGTCGCCACTGAGGATGCCTGGATATAGCTTATTACCATTATTACTTTTTTACTGCCACTTTCGAGGTGGTGCAGATAATCGATGCTATCTCTGTTGCGATTGTGAATGCAATTCGAACTCTTTTGGCACTAATATTTTAATTAAGAACCCGAGGATTTAGAGATGTGCTACTGCAAAAATTCGAAGGTATACAGAAAATAACAGAGCTGCTATAATGTTCAAATGGAAGTCTGTATGAAGAAAAGAGATATTGATGAAATTGCAAACGATAAACAGCGACGGTTATCGCCCTGCAATTTAAAATTGTAAGATCGGCACGCATAAAAAAATTTAAAAAATACTGTTTTTTTTTCATAAAGAAGGGGGAAGAGAATTATGTATTGTGGTCTGAGCTAAGATCCTATTGAAGTTCATTAACTATCCAATTTGTCTACGAACATAGTGCACAAAACTTTGGGTCAATCGGATAATTAGATTAATCTCTGAGAAATTTTGTTTACTGATTCAGAAAAGGTAATTTTGAGAAAAAGTAGTTTGAAATTTTTTTTCATGAAAAAACATAATTTTGTGTAGTAAGTTCATTCTTTAAAATTATTTTTCGTTAGTCATCGATACCAGGATTGCGCTGCATTCGCGTAACGCTGATACATTTGTTTAGGGATCAGACTAACGTTCTGAATGAAGGCAAGATTTTGGAGGGCTTTAGGTGGAGTTCGCAAAGCTTGGGAACAAAGACATCATATATGTAACATCTTGCCTATGTGGATGAAATTATGGTTTTTCTCTAAACGATCCGAAATTTGGTATCTGATAATGAACATCGAAAATTCTAGGTTAAAAATCTTCTGTATCAACCAAATATGGTCTCAAGTGACGGTAGCAAAGAACAGCATCAGGGAACTGCATCAAGGACATTTTGAAAATGCAATGTTATCAGCACTAAAATTAGGCTTAGCCTTAGAAGAATCTATGAGCAAATGCCAGCGCAAGATGTCACAATAATGTTGGGTTGAACCGTTACTTTACTAAAAGTGAAAGTGGGTAAGAAATGAACAGGTAGCGCCTTGTGACGGAAATGAAGTTTCCTTATGAAAGGAGTAAGGCGCTCCTTTATTTGGTATAGGCTTAAATAGAAAACAATATTAGTGTATTCGAGGTACCTTTTAACAGTTCTTTTATCAATATTGCTAAAATCTTTCCACCGCAGGCGTTTTTCCATATTATAGATAATCTACATAGGATCTCTAATAACGCTTTCACCAAATCGATGAAAACTACATATAAGTCTGAGTAGATTAATTGCATCGAATCTCGACCTGCTTCCACCAAAGCTATATTCACTGCAAAAACTATATTCATTACACTTTTGCACTCGTATCTTTTTATAGTACGCGTCATTAGCTTCACGGATCGGTAATTGTTACAATTGAAGCAGCTAATGCAACAACCGGATAAATCCACTTTTGGAAATGTTGAGAAAATTAAAAAAAAACTATCTGAAAAAAAAGAAATCAAAATAATTGCAAAATATTAGTTAATTTTGAAAATAAATCATCGAAGCTAATTTATTTAATGTCTATCAAAAAATTTTATATTAAAGTAAAAAAAATAAATTTGTTTTTGGACTTGTCCTGTTTTTGCACCGATTTTGGTGAGAATTAAAGGGGGCCCTTGTTGTCATCGTCGTAGTCTGAGTTTTCAGCTTTTTGAACAGACTGCTGCAACATCAAATTATTGTAAAAAGGCATATCCGCTGGGGGAACATACTTTTGCGCCAAGCTTATGACATCCTCATATTTCTTTGTATATAATAATTTAGGCTTAAAGGGGTCACCATGCAGGTTTGCTTTTATGTATGTCGTATGTCGTTAATGGTGACTAATGGAAGCTGAAATTCTTGCGATATTTTCTTCTTCCCTATAGCACAATTTTCGATACTTCGAGATGGTCCACTTAATACGATCTTTGTTGGTCGCAGTTTTCTTGTAAAAAGGGGGCAAAGCTCGTTTTAAAATCAAATATGTCCTTATTGCTCACTGATATCACATTAAACTTTTTCGAACACTTTTCCACTAAATTCCGCCAGTCTTTTTGTAGATAAAGACGTTCTACTCGTCGTTTTTGTTTTTCTATAACGCCAAAAGAGCCATTTTCATATTCGGAACCCGATATGGAAAAATTTGAGTCACTTTCACTCATTTTTTTTAAATTATTAAAGCACGTACCCTTGCACCAAGAAATAACTAAACCAACTGATACATTTCAAAACAGTACAATAGATTCTAAGCAAAAACTTCGTTATACTCGTGCTCTATTACTGTTATTAGTGTTTGAAAAGCGGTGCAAAAACCAGACAACTCCAGGAGATGTTTTTTTTTTTCTTCGTAGGAAGGTGAGAAATTTCCATAGACACTATAGGCCCGGAGCCTATAGTAGTGTGAGATTCTTACTCACTAAAAAAACACCTCCCTTATGCAAACCACGACTGAGTTCACACTCAACAAGCAGTTCTTCTATCGCATTTTATTTTGTTTTTATAAGATATCCTGCAGGCGATTTTCCATTGAAAATTCCTGTGTACTTTAGAAAATTAGGCGCTGCTAATCACCGCGCTAGATCGAGAGGCTTAGTCCTTTTCAGACGGCGCAATAAATTTGTCTCGTCGAGGATGGTTTTGAAAAACAGTTTTTTTTTTTGTATCGGCCACTTTGGGGAATATCTGCCAACTGGTAAGTTTAATGCACAATGTATGCAAAGAGAATGTGTGGCCGTATACTTGTATTTATATTAGTTCAATCATTCAAACTGTAGGAGCCCACTGTCAGCAAAAAAAATGCCTTTTTTTCTCGATTACTGTGGAAACATAAACACCCGGTCAACGGCTTTGTAACAGCTGGTCTCTCGGAAGTCTCGAACAAAACTCAAATAAAAATGCTACGACCTTGCGCGCCGACTGTCTCGACTCGAAAATAATCCAATGACCTTGCCGTTGTACTCTCCTAACAACACCACTATTGTCTGCTGACCAATCAGCTGCATCGAATTCCGCTAAGGTTATTGACCAAATTCTTTCGCCTCTCTACATTGCCTTTCTTAAAAATGTCCCTTTTCTGTCATCTCCTTTGTCCTCATCACAGCACATAACCTACATATAAACATTCATACCCAACCTACTCCCACATGATCTGTAACCTTAGCAAGGCTTTCCACCTCTTCCGCCAGAATTCTAAATATCAACACTCTCACCACAGGAACAAGAGTACGGGAGAGTGAGAGCTTACGGAGAAGGTTTAATGAGGGAATTAGAAATTTAAGAGACGTTTGGTAGTAACAGGTTTTGTCGGGAGTAGGTAAAAAAAAGTTAATGGGTTTAATTGAATGATTGGAAGGGGAAAAGGTTTATTTTAGACCAGGGGTCAATTTATTGGTGGACTTGGCACAGTGAGGGGAGGCAAATATGAACAAATTCAAGAACGAATATATTTTTTTAGTTCAAAAGGCTGACGATACAAGCTTCAACACTGATCCAAATTTTATGGTAAAAAACTGGGTGAACTTCCAATCGATTTAAAGCCCAATCACTGAACACCCGACAAGAAAATGGTCACGCGGCTTTAGCACTTCCGCCAATTGGATCTTATAAGCCTTGATACCAAGATCTTTAAGCATAATTTTCCAGATAGTGGATGGAAGCCAAAGGCCAAGTTGCTGCGAACGACGACGAATCGAAAAATTGGGGTCGTCTTTAACACAGTTCATAAGTAGGGTTGTTTTTTGTCGTTAATTATGAGCTTAAGTGTGCAGCATATGAGGAATATAAAATGTATCTTTATGGCTTGCTATAGATGGAAAATATAAACCAGGTTCATGCATATTACTTATTTGATTTCATTTGTTCGTGTAATTAAAAAAAAAATAATTCTATAAAAAACAAAGTTCCAGATTTTTACGTTCTACTTATGAAAAAGCAAAGGCTTGGGTTGCTGTATTTAATGGGCCTTACTAACAACCAAATGAAGTATACTGCTTAAGTATAATCTCCACATTTTCCAAAATGTTTGTACCAATAACCAATTTAATAGTCGGCTTTAGTGTTAGTATGGTGTTAAATTTTAATGTAGAGAAAGTCATGTCAAAGTTTTTAAATATTACATTAGAGAACAGAGTGATTTAATACTAAGAACAATACTGAAAAGGATTTGATTTGGTATTTTTTTCACTGTATATATGAATTATTGATCTTAACGCAGTATAAACGATTTATCAAATATTCCTTCAGCCAATTCCCTAAGACTTCTCGGATACCAATTTTCTCAAGAGCTTTTAGCATTTTAGCGTGATTTAAAGTATCAAAGGCTTTGCTGAAGTCCATAAATAAATAAATAAAACCAGCGTATGATAGTTTTTATTAAGGCTTTCATTGATGTGGTTTGCAAACTCTCCTAAGACGGTACTTTTCTAAAACAGGCAATGTGGACATTGGTCTATAGTTTTTAATATCGTTTTTATTACCTCCCTTGAAAATTGGTTTTATGACTGTAGTTTTTAGAGCTACTGGTATTTTTCCTTGTGTCATGGTCAGGTTTATAAACTTAGAAAATATTGGAGAGAAAATCTTAGCATCGTCCAACATTTCCGCTAGTTTTTTTATCTGTTCTCCCAGTTTGTGGAAAACATATGACTCGGTGGTTCCCTGCTGCTGTGTTACAGCAGATTTTGGGGCGTTCCCTCTTTTCTCCGTATTCTTCTAAGGGGTTTGTGACTGGCCCTCGGGTGACCTCTGCACCCTCGAAATCGTCTGAAAGGAGTTAACTTCTTCAACTTCGTTATGTATGTGCATGTGTGTGTGTGTCTTATGGTTGCGCCACTTTGTGTGAAATCTTCGAAAGATACTAGTAGTACCAATGAATGTTCCAATGACAAGAGTATGTCTACGTACTAAACCACGCCCTGCACAGTTCAACCACTCTCCCCGCTCTACTTCCTTGAGGTATTACTTCGCGGGGCTGATCAACATCTATCATATCTCCTGGGTCCTTGCTATTTTAGCACGTCGTACTTGTGAATGAGCGTGCGCTCATACCTTAAAAGGAAGAAAAGAGAGACTGTGGAGTCGATACGTTTCTTCTTCTTTCTGCTGATCGACTACAATAAAATATTACATGTTCGACATCTTCATCTTCATTTGGACAATTTGGACAAAAGAAGCTGTACAGATATTTACTGTACCCTCCGTAACCAGACAGGAACTGCGTGAGGTGCTAGTTGCAGTTTCCATGTGTCCGGTTTACCCACTCTGATCATTGATCACTGGGCTGATCACTCTTGAAAGTAACACCCTTCTAGGGTAACCAGGTCCACCGATATTTGGTAGAATTCGTGATAATGCCGCTTGTAGTAAAGATGCCTTCTCGCTGTCATAGAATACATGCAGTGCAAACTCCAGTCTATTATCTAACTTTACTCCCAGGTATTTCAGTGCTCCTTTAGTTTAGTTCAAGTTTAGCTGAACATAACCAATCTTTTATTTGCGCAATAGCAGCATTTGTAGCAGATTCTACTTCGTGTATATGTTTGGCGACCGTAACAAGAGCAATGTCATCAGCGAAACCTATTGTGTGAACTCCTCGTGGCAGCGCCAGTCGCAGTACTCCGTCGTCATCCCTGTGGTACTCCTGCAGAGACACTGTAATATTTGATATCATCTTCTGATTCTTGATATTGAAGCTGTCTATTATTGAGATAGCTTCTTACTATTTTATCTAAAGAGCGTGGTGTATCCATTCTAGAAAGTGATCTTAACGGCATTTTTATTGTCAAGTGTTACCACTGCGCAATATTACTTTGTGCCCCATCGCCATCATTCCACTTCTATCGCTTTATAGCAATGTCTACTACTGCTTTTATGGCATCTATGGTAGACCGCGATTTTCTGAAACCGAATTGACGATTTGATAAAGCTCCTTTTTCCTCAGTTACTGCCAATATTCTTTCTTAAATGATACGTTCCAGATTCTTGCCCAGGGAATCTAGAAGACATATTGGCCGATATGAAGATGGTTCAACTGGTGTCTTATTTCCCTTTGTCAGAAGTACCAAATGCTGTTTTTTCCATGGGTCAGGAAAAATTCGTTCCTTTAGACATCTCTAGTATATTGTTATGAACATGTCTGGTCGTTTCTGGCAGCAGCTTTTGTGGCCTTATTTGGAATTCCGTCTATTTTTCTGCATGCCTTGATCAGTTCGTTAATTGATATCTGGGGGATTCCTGCTTACCTATTATATTTGCTTCCGCGATATAATGGGTAAGAGGTGTTATTTGTGAGAAAAGGTGCTGTATAATAGATGCTAGTAGACTAGGACATGCTATTTATGGAGCCCTATAGCCCGTTACTTTGGCCATTACCATCCTAACATATATGCAGTTACCCAAGGATTTAGGTCAACTTCGTTACACATGCGCCTGAAGCTTGTCGCTTTATTTTCATTGGTCGCAGTTCTTAAGTGGTGTCTTGCCGTCTGAAAGTGTAAAGGTTTTCTTGAAAATCTGGCCTTCTTCTAGATCGCTGCATTCTCCGACGAGCGTATACAGACACGTTGCCATGAGTGCCTTAATTTCATCATTCCAACAAAAACACGGCACTCTTTTGTCGCTGGTGGCTATTCTTGATTGCATTGATGCATCGCATGCTGTATTAACAATACGTGTAAGCTGACTCGCCAGATTCTCTGCTATTCCGTTTTCGATCAGATTGCAACTATTAATTATTTCTTCAAACGTACCCTTATCAAAGAGAGTGTCCTTCCATTTATGACCTTTAAGTTTGGGTTGTTTTGTTTAAGTTTTCCTGTCCTGTCTTGTCTCACAATGATTGAGATTTAACTGTATAATCTTCACGGGTGTCTTCTGGTCATAACTTCCTTGAAAATCCGGTATCTACTGCTGCCATCTACGTGTTTTGCGTCTTCGGGGTAATCTTTCTTGCAAAACATGCAAAAGGGGTGCTTGTGCATAATTTAGATAGGTTTTCCTTGTTCCAAATTCCAGGCATTTGAAACACTTTTTTAACAATACCTTTTCACGGATTCGGCAGATGACCGAACCAATTTTTATTCGTCCGGCATCTAGCAGCTTTTCTGCATCTTCTGTGGTGAGACTTATTACCACCGATTGGGTGCCACCAAACGCCTTTCGCAAAGATAGTACGACTTCTGCCGATACTGTTTCTAGTCCAAATTGCGAATTAATTGCTACGCTTATATCCTCCTTGGTGGTTACTTCACCGTCATCTTTCAGTTCGGCAGTCACACGATGGGTCAGAGCCTTTACATTCGCTTGCGACCCTAGTGCTTGGCTTATAGCGCCCTTAAACTCGGCTGCTTTTATGCGTGTCTCCTTGAGCTGGAAAAAGAGAGAACCTTTCTGCGCCCTTCTGAACAGCTTCCAATGTAGGATCCGCTTTTACTTTGTGAAGTATTTCTGCGTCCGAGAGATCTCCTTTGGTCTCAATTCTAATAGCCTTGAGCTTCCTTACGCTATGCTGCTTTTTTTGGACTTTGCTTTTAACGACTTTTGTCCAGCTTTTTTGGAAGTAGGGTTGCCTTTAGGAAATTTCACATTATTGTTCTTCTCCATTCGCAGGTCCTTTTAAGTTCGCTTGGTCTCATGGTTGTCTTTAGGGACTTCCGCGTTATTATTTTTTACTATTGGCGGATCCTTTTGGGTTCGCTTGGCCTCACGGTTTTCGTCGATTTGTTAATTTTTTTCTTTTTGGAACCTCATTTTGTTTTAGCCACGGAGAGTTGTGCTTTCTGATCACCTCCTTGGCTTTTTCGTCCCGCAGCTGGATCGTCGTTAGTTCATAGAGGGCTCTTATGCTCTCAATGCTATCTCTCATGGGTTGATGAATTGAGCGCCTTTTTCCATCCTCAAGCATTTCGACGAGCTCCCTGATCTGCTCGCCAAGCTTATAGAACGCTGAGTTTTAAGGTTCCTCTTCACAAATATGGGCTCTTGTTCCTGCTAAAGCAAATAATTGGAGCCGTACTATTTAGAAATGCTGTTTCAAAGCATATTTTATAAAAATGCAACAGCAAACTATTACTTGCTTCTTAACTATTTTATTGCCCTCTTTAACACTTTCCCTCCTTTTGTATCCATTTCCATATTACTGTATCTTTTCTTAAATTCTTTACAATGTTAAATATATATTAAATTAAATCTTGTATATAATTCATAATTTTAAGTATTATAAAAGACTAAGTCTTATTTGTATATCCTAAATTGAATAAATTGAAATTGAATTGAATGAAGTTAAGTCACAATTCCGGCAATATTTTGTACGAAAATTACGATCTGTAACTGCTAAATCTTCATTACTTTGAAAATATTGATCAACAATAAAAACAGGTTATTCTTTCGTTTAGTGCTCTATTTTTAACATCCCTGATCTGAACAACCCTAAGCTGTCATGCTATCTTTTTTTACGTTGACAATTTTGTCACCTTGTCATCTGCTCATAAAAAAAAAAACAGTGAACAATATTTCATTGATTTTGACATGGATATGTCTAACCGCTTGTCTTTCTGAAAAATGTGTCCGTCACAAAATGTGTCCAATTTTTGCTTTCCTTCTACCATTCAGTGATCGTACTCTGTGTGCGTATTTGGTGTTGTTGAGGAGTTTGTGTGCTTCACAACGAATCAACTGTGCAAAGGAATGGGATATTGGAGAGCAGTCTGTATATGGACACATGCATCGTCGTCGCCCTGTTTCTCGACGTTTTTTGTGGGTTACAAATATACGAGTACGTTTCATCCTTTAGCCTTTTCGGCAATGCTGGTACTGCCACCGACACGACACTGCTGCTGCTACTTTGGAGGTTCTCATATCATTATATTGGTTGGTGGGAAGTGATTGTGCTGGATTTTATTAGATTTTTCCCAGATACATACTTTGCTCTCCTTCTATCGTTCAAAGATCGTACTCTGTGTGCGGATAAGTTTGTCTTTTACACCGATTTATTGTTGGAAACAGAGGTTGATAGGAAGGAAGCATCCAATTGTGGGAAAAGATGTAGTATGATGCGCTGCTTATGTGAAATGCAGGTGGTTTAAGAGCTGTGTGTAGTTGACTCATAAAAGTCAATACATAGTTGTTTTTCTTCTCTTCTTTTAGTCGATTCTACATTCGATCGTACATTCCTACCTTGTGTTGTGTGTACAGTGGGTTGCGGGTGGATAGAAAAAAAAATAATTGTAAGAAAGGATGTGGTAGTTTTTATTTGTATTCCGAATTTGTTCGCCTATAGTCCGAAGAGAAGGGTTTTTTAGAAAATCTAGAACAGCATCATTATTATAATACATATGAGGGGCGTTCAATATATTCTCGGTATCGATATGAAGGAAAATGCGAATTCAATTTAAATTGTTTTTATTTTTCAATATAATCTCTCCTAACATCAATGCATTTGTTACATCTTGAGATAAGCTTTTTTAAACCCTCAAAAAAATAAATTTCCTCTTTCTCTGCAAAATACCCATTTATTGCCGACTTGAGTTCTTCATCATCCGAAAATCTTTTTCCACGAAGACATTTTTTCAAATCCGGAAACAGGAAATAGGGGCAAGGTCTGTACTATAGGGTGGGTGTTGGATTTCTTCGAAACTACAATCTCGCGCAGCAGCCTTGGAAACTCGCGCCGTGTGAACAGGAGCGTTGTCATGAAGAAGCAACACACCCGCTGCGAGTTTACCCCGTCTTTTCTTTTTAATTTCCTCCCGCAAATTATGCAAAGTGGAAGCGTAGGATGTGGCGTTGATGGTTTCACTTTTTTTTTTGTACTCAATGAGCAAGATTCCCTTTGAGTCCCAAAAAACTGTGGCCATGAGCTTCCCGGCAGACGGAGTGACTTTGAACTTCTTCGGGGGGTCTGTTCCTTTTTTATGCCACTGCATGGACTCTTGTTTGCTTTCAGGGTCATAGTGGTGGACCCATGTTTCGTCCCCAGTAACAATTCGATCCATAACACCGTCCGCGTTCTCACTACACATCTCCAAAAGCTCTCTACAGCATGCGATTCTCACTTTTTTCTGAGGCGCTGTGAGCATTCGTGGCACCCACCTTGCACTGACCTTTGAAAGGTTAAGATGGTCATGAAGAATGGTGTGAATGGTATCAATTGAAAGCTTGGTGATCTCTGCCATGATTTTCACCTTTATTCGGGCATCCTCAAGAACAAGTTTTTCGACTTCTTTGATGCTTTCTCCCGTACAAGCAGTAGCCTGGGCGCCGGAGCGGGGGTCGTCTTCAATGCTCTCTCTGCCTCTCTTGAACTCACTTGACCATGCGGAACCCTGGTAAATAGCCACCATCTCTTCATGAATAGTTTTTTGACTTTTTCCTTGCTTAGTGAGAAATTTAATTACAGCGCGATGCTCAATTTTCACCATCATCGTCTCAGTTGCCATTATGATTCTGTTTAACTAGATATAAAACGCGAATTAATAATCACATTTATATGAAATTTTACATGAATGCACTAATTACTTGATAAATAAGTCAATGTATATATACAACCACAGCTTCACCCCGATACCGAGAATATGTTGAACGCCCCTCGTATGCTGATAATTCTCAGTGGTGATCTCAATTTATTGTCTCATTATTGCCCCACCGCCCATTATTGTCTACGATGTCGTATAACATCGAGTTCTACAATTTGAGTACAACAGGAGATGTCTATACGGGAACTAAACTAATTTTTTGATAAATGTAATACCATAACATAACTTAAAAAAATTGTGTTTTTTTTTACACCGGATCAAAACTTTAAACCATCTCTTTTTTTCCACAAACACCCTATATTCTATTTATCTTCACTTGTAAAACAATTAATGTTTTTTCGTCGTATGCCTATAAGACATATCCATGTACCAATGTATCTGCATGTCGTGTAGATACTTTCAGCAGTTTGCTGTTTTTTTTCATTCAGGTATGATCCATGACCAGGAGAATATCAGTTAAGGTATCATTGGTAAGTTTAATAATTCAATTTTATAACATTTTTTTATAATTATTGTACATTATTGCATTAAGGACTTGCTTAAGATAGGTGTACCTATATATTCTACACCGTCATGGAAAATTATTTTCTGTAAATTTAGTATTCTGATATCGATCTAAATATCGAGTCGACAGATCCTAAAACTACTGATTTTTTTCAAATTTAACATAAGTTGATACAAAGTAAATTAAAAATTATTTAACAAAATATAATTCTTTATATGGTATTTACAAGGACACCTATCCACATTACAGTTTTGGGAAGCAGGTGAATCACAATAAACACAATAAACGACGAAAAAATTGCGATAAAGTAAGTTCAATGAACTACATCCACTCACGATGCGTGTGTGAAATAGCATCGCAGTGATTGTGGGGTAAATGACACAATATTCGTCTAGGGCTGTTTTTCGGTTTTAAGGGACGGAGTGCCACAACCTTTGCTTTGTACCTAGTTGTTTACAAAGCTGACATAACTTCGTTCTGTCATATTGAAGTTCTAAATTCATTCAACATACTTTAAATTCAAAGATAGGTCTCTTATACGATTCAACAAACACATATGTATTTGCAAAACCCGAAGATCTTCTTTCCGAGTTAGATTACTTGTACACATATAAAGTTGGTGTACATGGCCATACTTATCCGTGTATGGTTCCGGGTAAGTAAGTCAAGTGCGTAGTTTTTGAGGAATTGTCTCAATCAATTCAACTACAATATGTCGTAATTTTTTATCAACAATTTAACCAGGTTTATTTCGGAAAGTACTAGAGCCTCATTCTATTTTGAATTGTTAATAAGTACATATGTAGGTAATTTTTGGATTTTTTGTTATTATTAAAACAAAATTAAAAATATAACATCGTTAAATTGTTTTCCTTATTTTGCACTCGTGGATAGATAGGATTTTTTTTTTATAAAATACTGGCCCATGAAGTTACAGCTTTCGGGAAAATTTTTGCAAGTGCAAAGCACGTACGACCAGCATTACTGTTGTGCGATTAAAGTTGCAATCTGCGATTTTTTTTTTGCTGTCCTGCTACTTTGTGACGACCGACTTTCGAAAAAAACCCGAATTTGCGAGTTTTCATACAAATATGGTTTTGCTACTTTCTGATTAAAATACTTCAGATTGCATTGGGAAATGTATACATAAATACACAAACTATTCGCGAGAGCTAACTTGGGCAATAGAAGGAAATTGATGTGTACAATTTAAAAATAAAATAAAATAAAAATATTTTGTTTTGTTTTTAAAATAAAATGAATATTTTTACTGTGTTATAATTTGTAATTGAAAAGTATATCAATAATGAATTACAAAATAAATAAATATTTTTTTAATTTAGTTTTAGTAAATGCTTGAATGAGAAAATCCCTGACTGAAAAAAAAAGTAAATACGTGTCAAGAATTTTGTATATTGAGCCTTTTTTCCACCCTGTGAGACTTTTTTTCGAATCCTTGAAAATTTTCAGCGGTAACGCTACTGTTAGATTGAATAAAAGAAATCACATAACTTTAATAAGAGCCGACACAACAATTTAGCTAGCCAGCTAAATAGTTTGATGATATAACTTAAAAAAAAAAAACAGTACAATAGAGTAGATTTCTGTGAATTCAATCGCTCCTTCGAGACTTTTAAAAGGTGTTTCTTTATCTTCTAAAATTGTTTTCTACTGTGTTTATTGACTTTTACCCAGTATAAGGCATATCCTACATTTGTGATTTCTTCTTTAAACAAATCTAGTTAATATTATATATTACACCGTAGTTCTAATTCATTGTTTGTTTTTATTTGCTTACTTATTTCATTTGTTGTATTTTCTACTTCATTTATTTTGTCTATAATTAATTTATTTATGATAACATCTCTATTATTATTACCCAAAACATTATTAAAGTTTTCTTTAACTTCCACCCATTTCCTAGAAAGTGTAATGATCTTTTGGCTGGCTTTTGGGGTGATCGGGAATCAAGCGCTTTATATATAATCTGTATACGAGTATTGTCTTCACAGAATTCTGAAAGATCAATCTCACGTAATTTTTTAAATATTTGCTTTGTAGTGTAGTTATCCCAGTGTTTATTGTCGCTAGCATTGGCGGATCCAGAAAAATTTTTCGAAGGGAGTGTTTTTCAATATTTATTTTAACATAATATTTACATTAAAACATTTTTTTTTTAAAGCAATTAGCATCTTAAGTAAAATTAAATATTCTGAATTGGGATATTCTGATATTCTTATTGGGATTATAACATTATATTCATCCTTCTTGGCGTTTTTGACATAATATTCGCACGTTACTTCAACATCTCGATGCACATTCAACAACGCCAACCTGCTCTTCACTTGTTGTGTTTCGCAGATACATACGTTTTCAATCTTCGCAATGTTGAAATACATACGTTTTCAATCTTCGCAATGTTAAAAATAAGCGTTCGCTTGAAGCCACCGAAACAGGAAGAGTTGCGCAAAGATGCAACTTACCCATCGATGAATTGATGGGTACAATTCCTTTTTGCGGTTGTTGAGAGCATCAATAAATATTTTTGACCTTTTTTCCGTATTTTTGAACAATGTCTGAAGAAATAAGTTTTAAACGTTGAGGAATACAATTCATCAAAAAAAAATTAAAAAAAAAGTAATTACCTTTTCCACATCGCTAAATCAGCTCCGGGAGTTCGACAATTCTGGATCGCCTTCGTGAATGTCGCGGTTTCCTTGCTTTGGGTCCTCTAGTTTCACCTCGATCATTTGAGTTATTTCCTTAGCTGAGACAAAGATATCGTGGAATTTTTCCTCAGAGTTTTAGCGCATTTCATTTACTTCTGCGTACACATCGTTTGAGTATTCGACGCAAAGGCTCAAGTCGCAATCTTTTCTCTGCAGCAACAGGCTGAAATTTTTCGTCAAATTGAAAGTTGGGGTCAACGTTAGGCTGTCTTCCATTGGACTGTGAATTAGTTTTAGTTTTTAGTTTTATTTTGCAGTCACATTAAGACATAAATTATCTTTTAAACTAGTGAAGCTTTAATATGTTCAATACAAATTCAGATTTAGATTCAAGCTAATAAAAAAAGATTAAGGTAATATAATAAGAAATAATGGTTATTTATATATACATTATTATAATCTCTACGTACATGTATGTATATCTCCAAATAAACTTGTGCAATTTTCTAATCATATAAGTTCATTCCTAAACCTGCGGGTGCCACAAGGCACGGACAAGCCGTGGTAAGGAGTTCAACAGGCGAATAGACGTTACGAAAAATTGTCGCTCAGATGTTAGTCATGAGTAACAAGGGTGAATGATTTGTTGGGATCTTTCAGACGTGCTAAATCTTATCTTATTAAATAGGTAACAAGGCTGATTGGTTTGAATCACATTGGAAAGCAATATAAGGGATCGATAGCGTATTAGATGGTCAAGTGACATGTTAAAGAGCAATTTCGAGTAA
Source organism: Volucella bombylans (assembly GCA_949129095.1). Taxonomy (NCBI): domain Eukaryota; kingdom Metazoa; phylum Arthropoda; class Insecta; order Diptera; family Syrphidae; genus Volucella; species Volucella bombylans. The sequence goes on from OX422141.1 coordinate 45,290,491, forward strand.
TGAGATATTCTATCGAAGCGACGAAGATTGAAAACGTAACGCACGATATTGTTGAAAGCGAAATTAAGTTTTCTTTTACTGTTAGCTTCACAGTAGCAGAATATTTCGCATCCATAACAGAAAACTGGTACAAGGAGTGTTTTAGCTAGTAAGAAGCGAGTTTTGAAGAGGGTGAAGTAGTGTGACATCCAGAGCTGGCGTAAAGTTCCATATACTTTACCAACTATTGATATGGTTATTCCACTTAAGTATTCTGTTAAAAACAGCTCCAAGATTTTTTGCGGTGTCAACATATTCGATTTTTCAGCCATTGAGCATAATGTCTGGGAAGAAGGAGAGATCAAGCAGTTTTTCATAGATGACGATACATTTAGTTTTGAGTGGGTTACATTTGAATAGATGAGGTCACGACAGTGGGAATCTCATTTACGTACAGCGAGAATAGAATAGGTCCCAGGATGGAGCCCTCGGAACTCATCTAGTATTGTACATAAAACAGGACGATTTTTGGGCAACTGAGATTCCTTAATTTTAGGTAAGATGATATGGTATTTGTAGCTAAGCTCGAAAAACCAAACGATGTCAGCAGTTTGTTACAGATGTTAGTGTGGTTAACTGTGTCGAACTCTTTGCTGTTGTTTATTCTTCCAGCGCTGGACAAATATATGAAAATACACTTTGAAAAGCCTGAGCTAATCTAAATGCTTCACCAACGAGTCTCGCAGAAATTTAGGAGACGGGTTTGCTTCCGGACACGAAGCAATGTTCAGATCTTTTAAAACCAATCCAGCCTCAGTAGAATTTCGGAGGAAATTCACACATTCTTTGATTGCTTCGATACAATTTTTGATATGTGGGATTTCACATGTATGCGTAATGGCTAAACTTAAATTGTGATTCGCACAATGAAGATATACGGCTTCTGGACAGATTTCACGAACCTTAGTGGCGCAACCATTGCATTTCCCGCTCATAGAACGCGGAAATGTAAAATTGTATTCATCGTTTGTGATCAAAAGAATTTCATTTCATTAAAAAGAATTACAAATGTAACTAAGCGTACCTTGAGATTTGATAAAATTTAAATCAACTCCGATTTCCTTATAAGCGTCCAGTAATGTTTTTGCTAGTTCTTTCCCGGTTACCTCCTTTACGGGAACAAAGCGTAAAAAATCTCGAATTTTACAATCTCCTTCAATCTCAATCATGTATGGAAAGCATACTGAAAATTTTTCGATGCCATACATTGTGAATTTTTGATTCGTTGCACTATGTTTGAAGTGATTAACAGCCCTGCTGCTTCTATGAATTCATTTTGAATGCCATAGCTTAAATAATTGTCGTCTGCTCCAGCGGATTTCAGGTCTTGGTCCAGAATTTGATCACTACTTTCGACTGCGAATCGGAGAAGTACCCTAAAATTCCCGTCATTGTCCTCTGGCATTTTCAAAGATAATGGCCCGTCATCCCGATGGCCCCTCAGCGCTATTCCCTGTCTACCAAAACACTTCGAATAATTGGAACAAACTTTTTTCTGTTTTCGTAATGTTGTACTTTGCGGCCCGAATCGATATCACAAATGACATTATTTTTCTTATTCTCATAAATCAGTTTGAAATTCTCTACATCTTCTACAGCTTTTGTATGGTAGTCTTCTTGATGCTCTGTGAATTTTTCCAGAGCTTTTTCCCAACTTTGAAACGCAGACGGAACAAAGGCTTGCAAGATCTGGTGACTTCCTTTTCCCACTTCTTTTACGCCAAATAACATGGAAAATCTACAGTACGACCCATCCTCTTCAGACGAATACGCTAATCACGTGAACAATTGAAATTTTAAATTCCTATCTTGGAAATTTAAAATTTATATCAGTGACCCAAACGCGTTCGATAACTTCGTTCAGTCGCGGTTTGCAAAAACTCGCGATGTCATTATGGGGTGCCTAAAAATATTTAATTTCTTAGTTATAACTTCACGGGTTGTTTCCTTCGATAATTTCGTATTTTTTTTTTCAACGACACACAACGACACAACAACGTATTTATGTTTTTTTGGTCACTAGTCATGAGTTCGTATAGTTTGCCAAGTAAGCGGATATTAAGTACCTAAAAAATAAAGTAGAAATAGTATGGGTTGCCTAATGTCTTCGATAGAGTTAAAGTTTTCAACTAGCAATAATCGCACCTCGGTAGAACCTCATTTTTTACGATATCGCCTCTGCGCAAAGCTAGCGTTTAAAAATTTTTTGTTAGAATGTAAGAGTTAGTTTAAGAAAATAAAATGCATTAAAACTGAATTGAAACTCTTCGATAGAGTTCGATTGAATTCTTTTGACTTGAGCATGTTTAGAGAACTTGTCGAATGAAATCAGTGCTAGATTTCCACCAATGGAAGACAGATATATCTACATGTATAATTTGTCCTGGATGTTCAGGTTGTTCAGGATGTTGTTTGTATTTTAGTTTTGCCTTTATGGCAGTCATACATATTTTCTTTACAGACCGTTACTTGGATATTGTGTCCTTTCCAGGAAAATAGTATTTTTCAAGAATTTGTATTTTATTTCCTAGTTTGTTCCTATGAGCACGTTTACTTAGGTTTGTCAATGACATCTTCAACCAAAATTCGAGAAAGCTTTATACGATAATTACTGAAATAATCTTTATAAATGTCCTCGTTCCTCGGTTTTGGACTAAATTACTGTTGGGTTTAATTGAACTTTTAAAATTTTAATTAAGATACTACTGTTATAAAAAGGTGTTTGACTGACGTGACTGTATTATGTGGAAATACTATTTAAAATTATTGACGGGAGTATTGCCAATATTAAGGTAAATCAGATTTTTGAAACGTTAACGGTAAATATTAAGTTGGCGTGAATTTCTATCATTGTGCATAGTTGGCGTGAAGGAAATAATTTCTGGTCGTATTTAGGTCTGAAAAGTCCGCCAACAACAACGTTAATTTTTCCGGGCCTACATATATTTAAGTTCATGGTTGTATTCTTTGAGTATCGCCTTCCATCTTTTTAATTTTATGTTATTGTTCTTGGTGATTAATGAATACATCAAAGGTTGGTGGTCTGTACATATTATGACTTTCGCCGAGCCATAAAGGTAATTTCTAAGGGTATCTCCATTCAGCTGTATTTAATGGTCTAGAAATGAACATAATGGGCTTGTTGTTCTTCGATAAAACAACGCTTATTGCATAATTTGAGGCATCTGTCACCACTTCCAAGTCTTTTTTGAAATCTATGTATTCAGATATAATATAGTTTCTTCTGAGGTTAAAGAATTCTTGATTTTCTGAAATGCTTCTTAACTGAATTGTTCAGGTGCAAAAGTTTGGCCGCCTTATTTCGCTTTGTACAAGTGAAATAAAGTCAAATTTTAACGTTTGTGAAATAGAAAGCCAAACGAATTAACTAATCCAACGTGAAATATGGCCAAATCATCAAAAAGTGTATTTATTAGTAAAAAATTTAGCAACGTTAGGTTTTTTTTACCTTATTTCATTGCGGACAAGAGTCCCATTTGTACAAACAAAAATTTTTCCGTTATAATTACACCCGCCGACCACACTTTGGTATTTTGATTCATGAGTGTATTGCAGGTACAGGCGCTAGCCTAACACTTGTTGGCATACCCTTAGTGAATTTGAAAATAAAGGAATCAAAACCATTGAGTCAAATGATTTATATCGGGTAACCGAAATGAAAAACGATGAAAAGTGAAATATCGCCAAATTGGGCTTATTTCACTTTAACCAAGTGAAATACAACCAAACGTTAAAATTTGACTTTATTTCACTTACACAATTCGACATAAGGCCAAATGCAAAAATGTGACCTTATTTCACGGAATCGAATAGTTTTCTTTCTTGAAATGTTATTGGGCAGGCGCCCATCTTAACTCTTAGAAGGGCTGTTAGGGGTTTCGCTAATTTGGCATATTGCCTAATGAAGCGGCGATATTATCCCGACGGACCGAGGAAAAACAGAATTTTCTTTAAGGTTTTGAGGTATGGAACTTTGAATTGTTTGCACCTTTTCCGGATTAGTTTTTATTCATTCGAATGAATTAGTAAAGCCTAAAAAGTCTACATCTTGTAGAATTCTCAGATGTCTAGCTGCACTTGCATATCTGCAGTCTGTGTGGAAAATCGTTCGGCCATTTTGCTCGTGTCTGGCCTCACCTTTACAGTCGATGATAATATCATCAACATACATATATAGAAATACCATATTTTCCCGATATGGTCGCGAGGAATGTCGTCGAGTGCTCTCTGGACGGAGCGTTTTTGAGTCCAAATAGCAATCTCGTGAACTCGTACTTGTCATTATTGACGGAAGGCCGTTTTTTCAATATCAGAAGCTTTTAAGTAGATCTGATGAAAACCACTTTTCGGATCGTCATCGTTTTTTTGTTGGAACAATCCATTGTATGGAGACCGTGAAGGTCTAAGATTTTCTACTTTTTTTTCAAGTTCGTCCTTAAGTGGCATGGAATAGGGATACAACTATGAATATGCAGGTGAATCAGATGTAGTCTTTATTTCACCATTTACAATTGTTGAGTAAGTTCATTTTTCTCCTGCTCGTCGAAGAGTTTTGGGAAATCTTGTAAAATTTTTTGTATAGATGATTTATAAATCGGAAACATGTGATCAGTTCGGATGTTAATTGGATTAAACGATTGAGAAACTAACTATTTGATACGTATTTTCACTCGATTTTTGATAACCATGTAATTTTCTTCAGTATCAACTGCTGCGAAGAGACTTTTAAGACTGTCGTTTACAGGTATAGGATGAAAGGATTTTAGTTGGGGCATAAGGAAGAGTTTTAGTTTTTTCTCTTGAACATCACACTTTTGTGGTGGTCGCTTATCAATATGTTTCCTTCAGTATACAGGGTGTCCCCTAATTCGTCAAAGATAATTTGGGAAAGGATTTCTGGATATATTCTAAGAAAAAAATCGTTTAACAGTAAGGGTATATCTCCAATGCTGACATCACTTATCGAGGATTTAAGGAAAGGCTTACTTTGGTATACCCTGACGCATGTTAACGGAAATTGCTCTGTTAGTACTAATGGTAAAAACTTCATGTAGCACTTTATTTTTAGAAGAAATACCAGCCTTTATAACGGCATTTAAATAAAGTTGATATGTTGTTTGTGTCTTTACATATCTAATTTCTAAGCCTGTTCCATTTTCATTGCCCACGCTAATTTTTGACTTTGAGGTCACTTTTCTCCAGAAAATGCCTAATTAACATAACGTTTATTTTTTTCTTATGAAAGTGACGATAATAAAAAAAAAATCATCAATGAGTTTGCAGAAAAACCCACAGATTTTATGATACTTGGAAAAACCTGCAGCAGTTAAAATTTATAAAAAATGTTTTTTGCTTTAAGCTCCAAAGGCTATGAATAAAAAATGATTTTGTATTGTCTAAGGTTATAACAGGTGCTCAGAGTGTCCTCATTGGTATTTTATGCATGCTAGAGCCCGTTTTTGGATTTCACTGCAAATGTTTATTGATGCTAACTGCTGCCTCACTTTTGATGACGCTTCCAATTCAATTAAAGTTGCTATTTCGGTTGAATAAAACAGGTTCTTTCATTCTTCCTCATACAAAAAAATCCAATACTGTAAGGTCAGGAGATCTTTCTGGCCAGTGAACTGGTCCATTTCTTCCTATCCAACGGTTACCGTACTCTTCATCTAGGCAATTCTTAACTTCACAACCATAGTGGGCTGGAGCACTGTCCGGTTGAAAATATGATGAAGCTAATTGAATCAGTGGAATATCCTCCAATAGTTCTGGTAAATCATTTCGCAAAAACTCCAGATAGTTTGTAGAATTCAGCCTAGTCGGTAGGTTGAAAGGGTCGATTAATGTGTTTCCAAGTACACCTGCCCACATATTGACTCTGAATTTGTGTTGAAATGATTTATGTCTCCTTGTATGCGGATTGTCCTCAGCCCGCGTATGAAGATTATGAAAATTTATAATCCCATCTCTTGTAAATTGAGATTTGTTCATCCAAAGAATTCTGTTAATAAACTCGTTCAGTTGGAATACTAAAGTTTCTTTTCCTAGTTTGTTTCTAGTTAGGCATGCAAATACTACACACACACTATGACAGCTAATTCGGCCATCATTAAAACACAAACCGTTCGCGAAAGTTTCGTCGCACTGCACAACCAAAAATTGCGTACGCGGAGAACAGTTATCCTAAAAAATAACACCAAAAATTGTACCGAGTTGTTGGGAAAATAATTAAAATGAACTTTTTACTTTTTTTCCTTTTTCCCATTTCTTTTTTTTTTTCTTTGTGCTTTTTTTTGCACTGCACTCGAATATCACTTTCGCGGAAGCAAAACCAATCGAGGTACATATATACACACACACACAAGTGTATACGTTTGTGTACTCGCGCCGTTGTACACAATTCAAAACGAAATCGAATTTCGCGAAGGAGAGCAGACAAAAAAGATAAAAAATTTAAATAAAACACTTACCTTTTATTCACAATAAAAAAAAAAACTAAAAAAGGAAGTCCAAAAACTAAACAAAAAACCGAAAAACACTCCCGACGCAATTGGACCCAGTTTTGGTCAACGATCAAAACAAACTATTGCATTGTTGCAAACCAAAGCAAATGATACATCTTTCATCTCAATTTCTTGTCCGTTTGTTATGTCGTCATCCTTGTCACCTACATGTAATGTTTCAAATTATTAACTTACACGATTTTATCTCATTTACACGTAGATAGTCAACACACTCGCACTCACACAACACACAAAAGAAGTACAACATACTCCAACTGCAATTGGGTACAGTAACGTACATGATCGAGGACACTTGCGGACGAAAATCGTCCATCGGGCTCGAGCGTGTTCGGAAATACAATTGAATTTCATTTCATATAGATATTTTATTTGTTGAAATTGTCATATCATTTTAAAACTTAATTTAAATGTAACAACTAAATTCTTATGTAAACAAAGAAACGTAACGTAAGATTACGAATTGCAAAATTGAATGTAGTAGAAATGTATGACATTTAAATTTTAAAATATGGATGTAATTTCCGGACCAATAAACTCTCTCTTTGCTATAACAATTGATGAAGAAAAGACGTGTTTTTTTATATAACCGCATTTTTTTTTCTATCCGATTTACCCCATACACATAGTACTCAAAGAAAAACGCGACACACCCCAACAAATACGTCTCTAAGCAACTGTAACCTTAGCGTAAAAAATTAAGCTGATGAATTAATTTTAATTTTTTTTCCTAATCTTTTATAGCATTTCTGTATATTTTCCAAATAGGCCTGCATACCTTAAACCTAGCCCTTCTGAGAACTTTTAAGGAGCAGGGTAAGGAAATGAGGGTTTTGACAGGTAGTCAAATAAAAGAGCACGCTTTAAAACTCTTTAATAGCACTGCAATTTAAAAAAAATATTGAAAAATTAGTAATTAGTGAAAAACCACTATTACGAGTATGTATTGACAACTGTTGTTAGAAACGTTGGTAAAAAATCATAAATTCCCTTTTTTTACCTGTGCAAACTTGATGATGATTTTTTTTATTATTGTTACTTTCATAAGAAAAAAATGGCATTTCTTCTAAAAATAAAGTCTTACACGAAGTTTTTACCATTAGTACTAACAGAGCAATTTCCGTTAACATGGGTCAGGGTACACCAAAGTAAGCATTTTCTTAAATCCTCGATAAATGATGTCAACATTGGAGATAGACTCTTACTGTAAAACGGTTTTTTTCTTAGAAAATGCCCAGGAATCATTTCCCATATTATCGTCGACGAATTAGGAGACAACCTGTATATATAATAGTTGGCAAAAAAGGCATGTTCATTAGGTAATAATAATACAATAATAATAATAAGAGAAGACTCTATGTAGTTCTTGTTTGAACCTGTATCAATGAGAATTTTCAAAATGTGTAACAGATTCAAAATATGACGGACTCGTATATCGCTCAGTTCAGTTAATTCTTCAGTAACATCATGACACTGTTGCGTTTGTTCAATGTATGCTTGTAGCGTTTCACTGTGTTCTTGCGAATTTATTATCATATTGTTCCATTTCTCCTGGTTGTGCCGAGGTACTAACGTGTAAGTTCTTCTGCAGCTTTGCTGAATGTACCTGATAGCGGCATTTGTGCCCTTTTTGGTTCCGGCGGCCAATTGCTTTGATGCGGTTTGTTCATATGGTTGATTGACATTTGATTGGCTCTGGTGTTGGTTGTCTTGTAGGTACAGAATGTTGTTGAGATTGATTCTTGGGAGCGTCCAGTTACGGTGCGGATAATTGTTGGTATTTGTTCTGATGAATGATTTGCCTCGATATGCGGATGAGCGTGTTACTGTGTTTTCGATTAGGTATTCTGGGTAGGTACGTTAACTTAGGGGAAAACGGCCAACGATTTGGAGATATTTTGATATTACGTGGTGGAGCCTCCTACTGGAATTGTTATTGGCTATCGCATATTGTACTCGACAATTCTGGTTCTCCAGCTTTAGGAACAAATACAGAGCTTGCGAAAAATCCACAGGCTCGAGAATTCCAAGGAATCTTTGTAGGGCACACTTAAGACCTACGATAAATATACCGAGGGCCTTATCTTGAGCAGATTAAGTGACTCATTATGTCATTTTCATACCGGATATCTTATTTAATATTAGGGAGAGGATAATTGATATCTTGCATAGATAATTGCCTTGGCCAGAACGTGATTTGGTAATCTATCGTACCCATATCAGTTCCTACCCAAGCGATCTGGGTTTTCTACATTTTGTTCCTAATAACGTTTATAATCACAAAGTACTCGTATGTTGCTGATCCCTTGATTTGCCAAGAACTAAACTCTCGCTACTGTCCAAAGAATTCGCTAAGACTACGTACCCCGGCAGTAATTTTTTCGAGTTAATATTCCATCGCTGTCCGGGAATATAATTACTTGATCAATTTCCGTGAAATAGAGGTGATCATAGAGGTAATTCGGTTTTGAAGGGCAGGTGTCGTTACAGGAAGTTCCGTATTTCTACGTGAGGTACTTGGATTATCTCGGGAATTGAGTTCATTCGTGGGGTATGGCACGTATGGCCTTAAAATGTTAAGATTATACCTTTTTATTAAAGATCAAAGACAAAGAATATCTATATAAAAAAAAATTAAAGAAAGAAATCAGTACAAAGTATTTATATATATAATTGTATGTGTGTTTCGCGTAGAAACTAGCAAACCTCGCGACGACTATTCCTTTAAAATTAATTTAAATAAAAGATCGTAAAGGCAACCGGCGCCACTGGATCTAGTCAGCTGTTTCATTTACTGATACAACAAAAAAATAAAACACGAACTAATTGATTTAATCTGGCATGATATTTATTTTGATCTTTTTTTTCGGTTGTCTTAAGGAGTGTCACAATTTTAAACTCCATCTCTAACAAAAACTATTGACCTAATGGCCTTGAAAGTGCATCTCGGTCATTGCTTCTTAATTCCGCAGTTGATGTAATTTAGGAAACGGCTTCAGCATGAACGGCGTTGTCCGAGCTTATTATGTAACCGGTCGGTTAATAGAGTTAATTTCCCCAATCTGCGATTAATAGGATGTGCATACCAAAACAACTATTGATATATTGATAGTTTCCTTTCTCTTTCTTGCCCCTTTTGTTTTTCTCTTGTGTTCTTCCTTTGTAGTGGGAGGGGCATTAGACAAAACATAGAATTTTTCATATGCACCTTTTGCGAGTTGCTTCACGAATTGATCTCCACTATCATCATTGCCAAAATTGGTTCAATTGCCGACGGCATTTTATTGACGGAGTTATGCCGGCATTTGATTGACAATCTTTGTTAAGATGCCATGTTGCGTTGCAACGTTCTGCAGGGCCACAAAATGGATGTCAAGGGCGTTGTGATCTATGAGTAATGCTTCTCAATGGTTTATTCTACCATTGGGAGAGGGCAAAGTTTGACAATAGGACACTTTAATGTTGTTGTTGCCGTCTTAATTGTGACGACGCGAACCCTTTTGTCAGCTCCCGGATGCATTTCTCTAACTCTACCAAGCCGCCAAGACGTAGGGACGACTGCTCATCAGGCAAGAGTACTAAACTGCCTGTTTTCAAGTTCATATTTGAAGCTAGCCATTTTAGGCGCTGTTAGAGGCGAGCAAGGTATTCAAGTTTCCATTTTTTCCAGAAGTCCTGCTGTATTTTTTGCATGAGCTGCCATCTATCCAAATAATTAAGTGGTGGCCGTGGCCGTGGTGTAGTGGTAGTAGCAAACGCTTCTCACTCGGAGGGTCCAGGTTCGAATCCTGCCCATGGCAAAATCAGTTTTTCATTGTATAATTGGAACTCAGACAAAAAAATTCTGCGTGTGAAGGCATAACACTGACACGTAGATTTGGCTGTTATAAGAGTTTCCAATGAAAAAAATACTGGGAATTATATCTCGAATCACTCTGAGTGAAGAAAAACTCTCCGTCCTGTTCGGACTCCCAGCCCTGGAGAGCGAATATCGAAACCAAACACACCTGAGTTTCAAACCACTACAAAACAATTTTCCTTTCTCTTCCTTCTATCTTTCCGCCCGCGCCCTGGCAACAGTAAAAGGGTATCAACCCCTTAGGCGCGCGTAAATTATAAAAAAAAAAAAAAAAAATCTCTGTCAAGTTCCTTTCTGGTGATGTGTTGAGCGAAGACCCAATTAGGAAATGTCCTGGTGTCAAATGTGTCCTGGAATTAAGGCATGCTTCCCATAAACTGCCGAAATGCGGGGCCGCAGATGGATTGAAATGCCATGAAGTGCTATTGGCTTGGATCTGCTTTGCGATGTCCTCGGTCCATTGTTTTGACTTTTCTCCGTCGAGCATTCTTGCAGTTCCTTGGAAATTAGTACACAGTCGTTGTACAAATTTGTGCAGATCCCACGACGCGCAGTGAAGCGTTTGATTGCTGCAAGAAATGCTGGTGTGCTGTAGTCACCTCACTGAGTTCGAGGTGCACCGCTTTCGTACAGAAGCATATAAATATAGCTATGTAAGTCTTGGTGATTTTCCTGCTTTTAGCTGCACAGGGCCAGCATATTCTACCCCAGAAGTTTGAAACGGGCGACGCTGATTACCAGTCAATCGACGGGAGATCTCCCATTTGTTGCTGCATTTGTGTAGCCTTATATCTAAATCACTTTAAACACTTGTGGATACAAGCTTTGACATTGGAATTAAGGTGCAAAATCCAGTATTCAGCTCAAAGAGTTGCCACCATCAGTTGCTGACCACCATGCAGCGTTCTCATGTGAATATCGTGGATAATGAGAGATTTTAAAAAGTTGTTTCAGGACAATATGATGGGATGTCGTTGTGAATAAGGTAGATTAGCATTTTCTAATCGGCCTCTTTCACTAAAACTCGCTGTAGGGTCCGTCTGGTGATGCCTAATTGCGTGGACCATCGTCTAGTCTCCTGTGATTCCATTCTGTTTGAGTCAAGTCAGTTGGCGCGACACGATTAGGAAATCGACGTCGAAGTTCACGCTGCACTAACACCACCGACCGATTATTGGTCAAAAACATCGACACAATTATTCCACGCTCTTGCGGAGTATCTCGCTCCATTGCTTGTCTGTTTGTATACTGCAGCTGTCTAGTTCACAAATGTCAAATATGACTTAGGTACGACGCCATTTGCAAAAATTATAGCATCTTCCGATAGGGTGATTAATCTTGCGACACCATGTATTTGTATCATGTGTTGATTTGATACATGCTGTATCGCAAAAACACTTGCTAAACTCGATATTTAAACTGCAAAAGAATACTTAATGATTGCGCAATAAACCTTTTTTTCTATTATTTTATTGTGTTCACTTGTGATCACAAAAGTGTATTGAATTTTTCTGCTGTTCGACGAAACCTTTTTGCTTCCAGTTGATTGCTGTTGATATTATTCGCCTGGTTATTGACCCCTTTGATTGCGGATCTCCCAATTAAAAGAACATCTGTCTATACCGTTCTATACTGTCTATACCATTGTTTCCGCCCGCGCGTAGTTTTGCATTGCTTTTGGCATCAGCACTTGCATTAACCCGATGCTTTGTGCATGGGTGAGTGGGCGGAGTTTCCTGATTGAAACAATGCATTTTTTGCTCTTTCCTATGAAACTTTGTGTGCTGTTTATATGCGTTGGCCTCGTTTCTACTTTTGCTGATCGCCCAATTTGCTCGCTTGAACTGGGCTATATTAGCGAAAGTCATGTTGCCGTCGGCAAATTGAGGATAAAAAAATGCAATCCAGCGATTTGGATCTTCTGGCTCCATGTTGCGTTGCAACACATGGATACTTACATATATTGGGTTCTACCACATGAAATGTCCTATTTTCGCACAATCGGAAGCATAGTTAAATATAGTTATAATAGTTAACCTAGATGTCAAACTTTCCAGATATTCGAAAATCAGAACCGGTTTTCTACTGAACGCCCCTATCCATGTGACCCTGTCTGTGAATACATATGAATTGTCATCACTGGCAATTTCCGTAAAATTTTATATAAACCACGCCCATTTTAATCTGAAAAAACGTCATCCGCATTACACTCGTGCAAATCGCTCTCATTCTAGCAATTTTACTTTAAATTGCTCTCGTTCTAGCAAATCTTGATAAAGTTATAGAGATGTAAAAGTGTTGGAATTCACATACAATGTGCCTGTGCGAAAGTTAAGGGTTTGCAAAAGTTTTAGTATGTTAGAGTTTGACATCTAGGTTAGTTTATCTATGGTCGGAAATACAAAGTTCTCGGGTGTCAGAACATTAAATTTTCTTTTTTTTTATAAAATAAAATGGTAGGTGTGCTTACGTGTTAGAATTTTAGGGCTCGTTACAAGCAGCAATTATTTACAATGGTGTCGGCAGCGGTTCAAATTTGAACCCTTCCTCCTTTACGAATTTAAAATGGGACATAATGAGTCATTGGCAATGAAAAACATTAATGACGCATTTGAGGATGTAGCGGTAAACGACGTTGGTTTGGAAAGTTCCGTTCCGGAGATTTCAGCCTTGAAAATGAACCACGTGGGAAGACGGAAACGTTAGTTGACGACGATGTTTTAAGAGCAACGGTGGATGCGGACCCAAGAAAATCGGTGAGGGAGATGCACAAAGCATGGGAGTATCCCCAATGCCAATAAGTCTACACCTTTCTCTCATACCTGAAACTCGATAAGTGGGTACCCCATGAACTGAACGAATCCCAAAAACTACGGCGCCTGGAAATCTGCGCTCGCTTATATGAAGAAACCAAACTGAACCATTTTGGCACCAGATAGTCACCTGTGATGAAATGTGGGTATTGTATGATAATCGTAAAAGATCTGGGCAGTGGTTGGATGCAGATGAAAAACCAAAACACACCCCCAAGTCCGATCTTCACCCAAAAAAGGTTATTTTGACTATTTGGTGGACATCGAAAAGACCAATCCACTTTTCATTTTCTCAACCAGAAGAAACGATAAACAAATGATAATCGTAAAAGATCTGGGCAGTGGTTGGATGCAGATGAAAAACCAAAACACACCCCCAAGTCCGATCTTCACCCAAAAAAGGTATTTGGTGGACATCGAAAAGACCAATCCACTTTTCATTTTCTCAACCAGAAGAAACGATAAACACTACCAAATATTGTGAGGAAATCGAGGTCATAAAAGCCTTTGAAGATGTCATTGCTTCAAAAAGTCAGCACTTCTACGAAAAAGGAATATTTGACCTTGTATCACATTTGAAGAATGTCATAGATGCCAACAGATTCTATTTTGATTGAATAAAAATTTACGGAGTTTCATATGGTACAACTCAATATATGGTTACTATGTATCAAATTAGTTTCGATGGAACATATGGAATCATCACTACACTCTAATGCACCAGCTTTCTCATATTCCAACAAGTTTGGTACTAAAATACTACGTACGTCCATTTTACACTCGCCAATGCGTATGTATGCAAATACATGCATACAGCAAGGTGGCCTCTGGCGAAGTCATCGCAATTCAAGTCTCCATGTTGTCTCATATACCCGTATTTGTTCCGTGTTCCGTGTTCTAATGAAATCATCATAATTTGACAGCGCTAGTAGTGCTAGTGGTCAAATGATAATCAGCGGTCTTTCTTGCAAACAGATTGTTAAAATTAATTGACTGAGAATTCTGTGAATGCTTTATGAGGTCGTTCACCAACACAGGAAGGCAAGGTTGCTCCGCGCAATTAAGCGGTCACACCATAAGCCGGTCTTACATGCAGGTTTATTTGTTGTTTTTTTGTTTTTTATACTTCAACCGGCACAGAGGACTCCGAACTATTGAAGTCATGCAAGAACTATTTGAATTCGAGCTTTAAATGACTACCTTAAACCTGAATATAGAAACAATATATATATGTGTGTGGGTACATATGTATATGTATGTATATTCGCAGGTGTGGATTGCTTTTGCACTTGATTTCGTTTTGTATTATGCATTGCACTTCAAAAAGTTGTAGTTTACCGTTTTACATCTGAAATAGGGTATTGCAATTTTGGCTATCCAACCTTGTTTTTTTTACTGCTAGATTTTAGGGATGTAGGAACAGAATACGCAACAGATGGTTTCAGGTTTCCTCTCCTCTGAACTATTTTAGCTGTTTTCAGCCATAAACGTAGATAACGAAAACGGAAAAAATATTTGTCCTTAAACTTTAAAGACGTTAAACAAATTTGTATGATGATAATTTTGTTTCTTTTTACAAAATATTTTTTAATAAAAAGAATTCTTTGTCAGCATTTTTAATTGCTGGAAACGGACACATTTGTGCTATACTTTATTGCAAGGAACTAAAAGAAACACATTATAAAAAAATGGGTGCTGTCCATAGTTCTAGTCTTTATTTAACCATTTCCAAGTTCTCAATATCAATATACATATGTATCTGTTACTAAAATATTTATTATTCTGTACAAAATTCTGCAATTAATAAAAAAATCGCACAAATGAATTCTTCAATTACTAATGACGGGGATACATTTGGACGTTAGTGTATTCATATCAGGTAATACCATCCATAGAGTTTACGATTCGTGCGCCGTAGAGTCCACAGCATCTGCATTTTGGTCCCTGACCTTCGTGTGTCATGTTCCTCGTCCGCTGAGTCCCGCGTCAAGTGGGGCTCGTGTGTTATAGGCATATGATCCTAAAGAAGTATCCCTTGCAGAACCTGTAGACTCAGAAAATTAAAAAAAGTTGCAATATACAATATTATTTGGTCCGATGAAACAAAAGTAAATTGGATATCAAAAAATGGACCCAAGCCTGTATCGATGGAATTCAGCAGTTCCAGTAGAGTAGCAAAAGCGTCAAACATGGTTTGGGAATTTTTTCTTGGCCTTACACTAGCCAATATTTTTGATAAAATAGGCAATGAACCTTAAGATATTAGATGGAGTCATGATCCCGTATACTGAATGGGAAATTCCACTTATGTAACACTAGAACCACGCGAAGGATACATTGAGTAAAATTAAAAGTTGTCTGGAATAGCGTAATATGGATGTCGTGTGCTCACACACTCAATCTCCAGATGATAGTGCCCTACAAGGGGTGGTGAAAGAGTCTATTGGTTCCGGAAAATCCAAAAATAAAGAAAAGTTGTTAAACAGAAATTACGCTTTAGTATGCTATACCGACGAAAACTTGGCGAACAAGGCGGGTACTTGCTTTATTACAAGAAAATATGTGATTTCTAACATTGATATAGTAATCCTGTTTTTAGAAAATTATTGTTTTTCATATTTAAAATATGTTTTCATGTAAAAAAAAATTTTTTTTTTAAAGTTGATAAATACCATCACATCTAACCCTCCCATATCGAGCTTTGTACTTAGCGTACTTATTGAAACAATTATGGCTAGATTGCACAATATCAAAGTTTAAATTGTATAGCAGAAACTTAGGAAAAATTATATTGGACTGAAGACATTGCCTGCAATCGTTATACTGTTTCAAAAACTGCAACTTCATAGAATAACACAAAAGTGTATAGTACAAAAAACCACAAAGATATAGTTATTTTCTGGGTTAACTTTGACACCACGGCGAAACATAGAATTAAATAACCCTGAAGTTATGCAGAGTTCAAATTACAAATTATGTTGAAAACTATATTTCAAACTATGCAGCCATACTAAATAACTTCATTACTAATTTGTTTTTATTTGTCTTTTCTTTTGAGGGGTTTCTTTTTATATTTCTCCATGGACTAAATTAAAACCTGACAAAACTATATAGAAGTGAAGATATATAGTGAAAATATTCGGTGCATCTACTGATTACCAAATTTGATAAGGCTTTCAACAGCTTGATTTCAGGTGCTATCTGGCCACCCTTGACCAGTAGAAAAACTTATAACATTTATCTAGCCTTTATCTAAACATACACTGGCGACACATTCTTTCACTGCTGTTGTTCTTTGTGATTAGAGATGTTCGGTCCAGCATTGACGGTAGCTAACAATGGAATTTAATGGTCTATGACATTTTAACCATAACAGCTCGATAAATCTGATAGCCCAACAACTAGAAGTTTTTGGACACACCATATGACGTGAAGAAAACAAATAACGTTATTTAACTAAAACTACTAATTTACGCTGTTTGATTTTTATACGTCTTATTTCGTTTGAACTGAACCTTTTTCATCTTACACGTCATCTATGTTTCCTTATGTAATTCAATCTCTCACTTTATGTAAAGTATCTAATTACATCTCCCTCCTCTCAGGCGTAGGTGTCATTTTGACAATTGTGCTTAATATTTATTATTATGAAAAAAAGTATTGTAGAAACGCAGTATTTTTTTTATCTTTCGTTAATTATGAATACTTTTCTTAGTCTTTTAACTATTTTGAGTAGGAGGTTCCAGGCTCTTTTTAACCCTATCCCTTCTTGTCGCAAATTCCAAGAGTGCTTGGAATGTAAACAGATTGTGTGTGGGACTTTCCTTTTTCTAAGGTTGTGCTATGTACAGTTTTGAAAAATTATTTCAATTGTTAATTTAAATTCGATTTAGTGTTTTTCGCAGAATTAATTGATTCGAATTGTGAGCATTGGGGTGTTGTTATTATTGTATGTCCATCACACCGAATCTGGGGACATGGTCTTACACATACGTATTAGCCAATATTTCTGCATCAATATTTGGAATTGCATAGGCTTGCAGCCTATCTAGAGAACATGTCTATGATCGTCAGTACATACTCGTATTTAAAATTATTTGATGGCGGTAGTGTACAATATTCATGTGAATATGTTGAAATGGACCGGAAGTAATTTTTATGTAATTGTATGTTTTCCACTCTTTCTTTTTGGCATGCATTGCAATTTCTCGTGTATGTGTTAATTTCCTTATTCGTTTTGGGTCAAAAGTATATTTAGCTTATTTTCTTCCGGGTGGAGCGAATGCCTGGGTGAGAAATCATGTGAATTTTTTGGAAAACCAATTCGCGTAAACTCTTGGGAAGATATGGTCGCTGTTTATCGATGGATTTTTCACACCATAATGAAGAATCAAAACTAGGTATGTTGATTGTCAGTGATGCTAATTCTGCAATGTTGAGTTGTGCTCTTGCTATATCTTCAACCGCAATTTATATCTTTTCCAGTGAGTCTGTATTATAGAGTGATAAAGAGTCTACGACGACATTTAACTCTAAAGCCCTACCCATATTTAGAGTGCTACCCTGCGTGCCAGCCATGATACCCTGTTATTTGTTTCGTTATATTTTTGTAAATAAAAGACTCCGTAATTTTAATATTTAAATTGTTTTCTTTGGTTAATATTAATATAGGAAAATACAAAAGTTTAAAACAAACATCTATTTAGTACATTTTTCACATATTTTAATTTGATGCTCGCTACAGATGGGTGTTTTGCACTTGTTGCACAATGTTTTATTTTTTCGGTCCTTCGAGTACGGAGAAAAACTACATCGTCTTTGTTTTGGAAAGTGTGCGTGGTTCTGGAACATCAGCTATCTTTACAAATCCATTGATCATTTGGCGTATATAGCTGTGTAAATTAGACCTATTGAGGAGGAGGAATATTACAATGACTTCAAAATCATGCTACACATATTCGATGAAATAAACGGGACACTTAATATTATTACCGTATCAGGAGCGCCCCAAACTTCTCAATAAGAATTCGTTAGAAAAGCGTGGGAATATTTCTGATATTCTTTTCATTCATCAACTGTTCTCAAGTGCCATCGACAGCGAATCCTTTTCAACACTATTTCCTTCAACACCAACCTACGTAATCTACGTTGTACTCGTCTCTTATATCTACCGGTCCACCGCACCTCTTATGGCTCCAATGAACCAATCTCCCCTATGCTACGAAAGGTCAATTCAACCTGAGCACTCCTCCTTTCAAACAAGATCTCCTCTACCATTCTAGCTAGTTTTTAGTCCTAGTTTTCAGGTTAGATTAAGCGTGTATTAAGCCAAATAAATAGGGGCCTCAGCGCCCACCAAAATTAAAAAAAAAAAAAAAATTAAAATAAAATTCGGGAGATTGATAGATTCGGTGTGGCGAACTGTAGGAAGTTCTCTGGAGAATCCCGAGAGTATAGAGAGTGCATCATGATCAGAGTGTTCCAGAAAAGCTGTCCGGCAGTCGATAAGTGACCATTATCGTAAGCGGTTTAATGTTATGAAGTATATAAAGTACGAGTATTTACATAAATATATACATTTAAGTATTAAGTTAGATCAGATATTGTATATGTATATAGGACGGCATTATGGAAGTGGTCCGTGTGTTTCACAGGAATATTGAAATTTGGATGTTCCATTATGGAACAAAAGTCTTAAAATTTTATTATATTTTTCTTCTAGTTCGAAAAATCGAGAACTTGTGAAATATTGTCTACAGGGTGTGCCCGCCTCCAATACTAGTGTTAGTGAGTGGGTCGATCAGTCTGCAATTTTTAACGTTTGTTTTAAAAAATCTGAAACTTAATGTTGTTTTTGTGAATTTTGTGCCAAAGACATTGATAACCGAACCATTGGCTGCAGAGATTATTTGATTTGGGTTGCTGATTTTTGCTTTGTTGGAAAATGAAATTGGGATTGCTGAAAAGCCTGAGCCTGAATCTATGAAAAATGAAATCTCTGAAATTGGATCATTAATAAAGAGAAAGATACGGCTTGGTAGATTTAGTATATTACTGCCATTTTTGCCGTTACAAAGACAGTAGAATCTAGTTTGGGTTCGTATTTTTGAAAGAACAGGGTTGTGTACATTTACGTGCTTTTTCTCCAAATTTCGTGTGGAACAGCAGAAGCGCGATTTTGTATGTGAATTGGATATTTTAGGTTTGGTGTAATTTTCTTTGTATCGATTTCGTGATAAGCATTCATAGCGAGACGGGTGTTAGGTTTGAAGGGGCGGAATGCTACTGGCGATTTTAATGGAGCACTGATTCTGGAAATAGCGATAAAACAAAGTGAGACAGGAGACATTACGTCGGTGTTCAAGGGTGTCAATTGACTGACTGATATTAGTATCACTTATGAGTTTTATCGCACGGTTTTGAATCCCATCTAGCGGAAGCAGAGATGTTTTATGAGCACCTGAGCAGATGTGGGCGTATGAATGCCTTATATGTTGAGATCTGATGGGTTGAAATATTTCTTACATCGCTTGAGGAAACCTAAACATTTCGCAGTATTTTTGACGACATCGAATATGTGGTCATTGCGGAGTAAGTTGTCACTGACATACATACCGAAAATGGAAGAGAGAGAAGAAGTTTCGCCTTTTTTAGAGACGGGCTGGAAAAATGTTGTTTTCCATCTGTTTGGAAACAGTCCTAAAGAGTAGGATTGATGAAAAAATTTACGCAGTGGTTTTGCCAGCGAGGAAGAACACCTCTTCAGAAGAAGGGGAGATATATCATCTCGACCAGCAGATTTGTGTATATTAAGATCTTTAAGCACTCTTGCTATTACACGAGTGCGAAAGTGGATTCGTCCAATTAATGATGCGACGCACTCGAGTGTAGGTGATGACATAGCACAATCTGGAAGTGTTGAGCTGGCGGCAAAGTGTGCCTTTTCCAAAGAGCTGATAGCTGGAATGTCATTGTAAATGAGTGTTGGGAAGGAGTATGAGGTAGAATTTCTAATGCTCTTGACAAACGACCAAAAATGTTTACTACCTTATACTTTATAATATTTTTTGCCTCAGTATGTGGTCGTATATGTATTTAACATGCTTAAGAAAGGCTTTGCCGTCATTCCTGACTTGTTTGAACTTTTTTCAGTTTTTCTTTGTCGGGTTGGTTCTATAGGACCGAAAAAACATTTCTCCCTGACAGCCTCTTTACGCTCGAGTCGTCCAGATTCGTACGAGTCGAGTTGGTTTGATACTCTTCATACGATGAGGGATAAAGCATCTCAGTCCAAAGAGAGAGTGATCATATCAGTAGCGGCATCCACCTCGTTATCGAGGAAACATAACGAGCAGTTAATATTTATAAAGAAGCTGTTACTCGTATATCCGCTCCAATTGACTTTCCCGTATTGCTATACGGTTCTTTTAGGAACCTTTTCTCTAACTGTGTGGTGGATGTACGAGAAATTAGATGATATGACACAATGGTCCGACGAGAAATTACAAACAAGTCTATTGTGTTGGCGGTATGACAATCAACGTCTGGTATTCGTGTGGGCTCATTAAAAAGTTGGGTCAAGTTATTTTCCCCAGTGAAGGTCTCAACACACCGTCCTTCGGCTGTTGCCTGTTCAGAATGCCGAAGCCAACCAGAGTTGCGTATATTGAAATCGCCCGTAATAACGATTTCAGTATGAAGGATACAGGGATACAATTCTTTGTATGGAACCAGATAGTGCATCAGACTCGTTAAAGGTCGAATTGCTGTCTAGTTTGGGGCTTCTGTAAATAAAGCAGTAGTGGAGAATTTACTTACGGAGATGGAATTTTAACCACACGAAATTTAATTCCGGATTGGAACACGAGTTACATTCTGGTCTAGTTTATTGAACTACATCACTACTCACGTAAATGGTGAGACCGCGTTGAGAAAAAAATAATGACACTAGTTCGTAGCCAGGCAGCTTCAGAAAAGTTATTACTTTTCATCCGGCATATATTGGCTACGTCCACCCTGTATTCCCTAGTCATAATCACTAACAAACACAAAAAACACAAATACCGGCGATGCTAAGCAAGGCTGCGAAGTGAAAATTTTGATGTTAGTTTACCAAGTCAAATTGCTGTGGGTTTACAACTATATGAAACTGTGCACCAACAAAATTCAAACTCAAAACCGGCTATCCATCGCTGGTTACATAGTCCGCTTTTACACGTCGCAAGTGTGTAATGCGCATGTTCTTATTATTTTCTTTTGAACTGTCATTCAATGATGGGCGCAATTTTACACGAAAGCCTTTCCCCCTTCTTTGGTTTTCCATGTTATTTGACTGCTCTCTTTCATTTCATCTTTGAGCGCCTTTCATAATTGAAAATGAGCCCCCTTGTTAATTTGTTGGTCCATTTCTAGCGAAAGAAGTAATGAAGCAAATACGAACAAGAAAGAAGAAGGAGAAAAATAAATGTCAAAAAGATGCAATGAAAGTCCTACACACATGCAGGGGGAATTTCTTTAATTGGGTATTTTTTGTTTCACTATCATTTTCATTCATTTGAATCTTTCGAAACTTGTGACGTATAAAAGCGCACATACTCTCAGTCACTACCCGTATCATATGATAAATACAGTAATGACAACAGAACTTCGAACAGTAGCGGGAGAAGTGGGATACCGTCAACGTATAATTTTTTTTTCCACTGCACTCCATTATTTTAGACATGTGAATTAAGGTCCATTCAGCTTGAATTGCGAATGACCTAAGACTAATTTATCTGTGGATTAATATAAAAAAGAAATTCGCTTATTTCTCTCGCTGTTGGACGACGTAATTTGTATCGTTATCGTTATTCATGTATCGGCTTGTTAGATTGCGTCATATTTGTTTTATAATTTTTATTGCGATTTAGAGTCGTCGGGGTCACCAATATTGCTGTCTTATTATTATTATTTAATTAAAAACAACAATTTTGAATTCTACTTTCTATTACCCAGTTTATCCGACAGCTCAATTTGCCTTGAAGCAATCTGCATTGGTTCAATACGCTCGAATAAACACCACTTCAAACCGCATTGAAATATTCAACACGCATACGTTTATTCCTGCTTATAAAACGCATTGAAAATTTGTAACCGCTTTGAAATATCGTATAAACATTTTCAAATCGCATAGAAACTTTTTATTCTCTCGCGCTCTCATCATTCTTTCATCATCGAGCAGGTATTAGTTGTGTATTTAAAATATGGGGTTGCAAACGAAATATTTGGATATACACATACCCAGTTTATCCGACAGCTCAATTTGCGTTGAAGCAATCCGCATTGGTTCAATACCCGTAGAAATGCTGGTGTTTATATGAAATTATCCAATGTGAGCGAGTAAAAATTGAGGGAAGTTTAACAAACAGCTGGTTGAACTGACACTTCACACTAACACTGATACATTGTTCTTATTTCTTTCTCTTTCCAAATATTTCGTTTGCAACCCCATATTTTAAATACACAACTAATACCTTAACAAATTGGATCCAAATTCCCTACTCCAAGGAACAAAATCATACTCTATATAGTATTGATTTTGCTAGTTAAAATATGGCACATTCATGGCTGTCGGATAAATATTTCCAATATTTTCCTTACTTACTTAGGTGGCGCTACAGTCCGGGGTGGACCAGGACCTCAACCAACAAACCTTTCCACCTGGCACGATCTTTCGCCAGCTGTTTCCAGCGATGCTGCACTCCAAGTTGGTTGAGATCCCATTCCACTTGTTCGAAGTACCATATATTCGGCCGTACATTACTGCGCTGTCCCCGAGTCTTGAAATTGAAGATTTTCGATCTTTACATACAAATATTTTGCGTACAGTTTTAAAAACTCCCTTTTACATAACTTGAAAGAAAAGGGAGCAAATATGTACACGTAAATATACATTCTCCGAATAAGTTCGATGTTGCTTGGAAATTTATCAAATTTTGTAGGTACTTAATGTCCTGAGCACAAAATTTGACAAAAATTTAAATCGGGAAATTGCTCTAGCATATCTTCAATCCCATAACATGTATTAGCCCTTAACACCTCGTGCTTCAAATATCAACCACTTTTATAGTGTGGTGCAACGTCATACCCACCCCTCCTGCACGTCCACATCATGGACACTGCCAGGAAATTTAATACTGACATCTCTAAACCTTGAAGATTAAGTGTTAAATGTTAGTCATGTAGATACAATTGTTCAAAATTAATCAGCCTTACATGTACTTATGATTGAAAACTGCCTGCATTACCATTGATGGCCAAGCTTTTCTATTAATGAAATCCAAATATCCATCACTGGGCTGAAGAACTGGAACATGAGTGCCTGAGAATGTTAGAATAAGGAGATGAGTTTGAAATATTATCATATATGTATGTATCGCATAAAAAATACCATCTATTTCTCCAATTACATTTGGAATGTTTGATTTATTTTTGAAATCCGATGCAATGATTAAAACTTCATCTAAATCCGGAAATTTTATGAATTCATCCTTTAATTTATTGATAGCTCTAACTACCTCGTAGAGGCATTTGTGTACTGTACTTTTATGAACTCCAAAAACATTTCCGACCACTCCATATTCGGCGCAGCTGGACATTCGATAAATGCAAATAGCGATTTTCTTCTCCATAGGAACCGTGGACGTAACGAAACGTTTAGAGTAAACTTAATGTATTCTTACTCATTGTAACATTGAGTCTTCAATGTAACACCAAAAATTATCCTGACGAATTTTTGATTGATATACCCTTAAAGGGGGCACAACCGAGGAAAACAACACTGACGGCACAAAACAACATAAGTAGCTTATTATTATTTTCCGTCTCGTACGCTGCCTTTTCAGCGTTCTAATTAAACGGTGTCGTAAAATTTGAAGTTTTCTTAATAAAATACTTCTGTTTTTTTTTTGCATATAATTGTTAAAAAATAAGAAACACATTTGTATTTCCTCACTGCTCCGAATTAATTTAAACACAATTCAAATTTACCAAACTGTCAAATGTCAGTTCAATCAGCTGTTTGTTAAACTTCTCTCAATTTTCTCTCGCTTATGTAAAGTATATAGACTCTACAACATAGGTAATTCCCATATAAATTCCCATGACAACTCACTTATGCAAAGACAGCCCCGCGCTGGAGTTATGTAATTGTCCGGTCTTTACAAATAAAGCATTATTTGAATAATGTCTTTTTACTTCAAGGTCTTTCACATGATTGACTTGTTATGTTAAACTAACTTATCATAATTCCTAGAACAATACAAAACGTTATATCATAGAATGAAGAGATGATAGTTAATAATCATGTCGTTTTGCTTGCATTGCTAACGCCGTTATTCCCAAACTAGTTGAACCGATGTCACTGGTTCTCCTGCTGGGCTGTTCTATAGTCCTTATCTTCTTGGCATTGAGAAACAAAAGCCAAGCCAAATTTTGTTGTTAAGCTGAAGTTTTCCGTTAAGTGTTGATGATGCCTTTGGTGTTATTACCAAGTAATGTCTCGGTACTTTGATAATGGCAACAATGATGATGACGAGCTGATGTTGTTGCTATGCACAAGTTATGTACACTTGGGCATTGCACTCACAACGAGATGGGTGTTAAGGAGATTTTGAAGTTTAATAATACTCGTATTATTGGGTACGTATGAGCACTACTGGTGGAAATAGCGATACAACAACGTAAAGCAACGAACGCTTCATCCTTGTTAGATAATGTTAGCATTGCCACGATAGATCTGGCGGTACTGAAATCAGACTCTGCACTTTCACTTGAATCACTATCATCTTGAAATCTAACTTCACACGTGGAATTCATTCGCTTGGGAGGTTAAATAAAAGTTGTTTGAATAATCACATATTGTAACAATTGTATTTATTGCAGGTATTTTTCAACCAATAAATCGAATACATTACCATATTAGAAGTAATTTTTTTGGTTGAGGAAAATACCAACTTCTCCCCACATTGAAAAATACTTTTCGGTATGCCACCAAAAAATCGCAATACCACTGATGTTGGATTCAAGAAAAAGATGATATGCGCATGGTATGTTGCGACAATTGTGATAGCTGGTATTACTTTTTGTATGTTGGAGTGACACAGGCTGTAGCAAATCGCGACTGGCGGTGTAATTCCTGTTCCGCGCTGCTAGCGAGCGCCCTTGTAGAATCTCAACAATCTCGAGGGGTGGTACCTACAACTAAAGCCGACACACAGAACGGTGAGATAGAGGTAGTTCTAACGAGTAAATTTCCAATAGATATTTATCGTCGATATCTTACTGGTAAAGAGATCAATGAATGTCCCTTTGTGACCGGTCGACAAGTGTCTCGAAACATTCATTTGGCTTGTTCAACAAAGGAAGGAAATTTCCATAGCATAGTCTACAAGTCTCCAAGTACTCCTGCATCTGCCGTTAGTCACCATTCAAGGTCTCCCGTCAATCAAGTCAATAGAAACGTCGCCAAGTCAACATATTCTAAGAGTTCATCCACCAGCATTTGTCGATTGCACGCGGAGCTCAAGTACATGCAAGAGAAGAACTTAATCTTACAGCACAAAGAAGGATTAGTTTTACAGAAGGAAGATCTTCTACGTAAATGGTGCAGCTTGACGAAGAGGAAATTGAATGTTCTGGATCCGAGGATGAAACCGAGAGCTTCGTTGAACTTGAGAGCTGGCTTAAGGGCAAACGCGCAACGACCTCCGCCTGCGAGACGCGGGCAAAGAGCACAGCTGCAACTGGACCACCTTCACAGCAACAAAATTTAAGTGATAAAAACAACAAGGTAAGAAACCATCCTCAAGACCCAGTGCTACAACTGATATTTAACAAGCTGCGTGGATTAGAAACAAATTCTGGTCGACGATCCACGAGTGCAGGTGGAAACGCCTCTACAGCGGAATGGATGCCTGGTGCGTTCCACATAAACGTGACGAACGGTATGTGTGAGAGCAAAGAAACTACTTCTAACAATGATTAAAGTAACAACCTTCTCATCACACGAAACCAGCTACCGGCACGTAATGATCTTTCTAAAGAACTTCCTAACTTTATGGACAATCCAGAAGAATGGCCCCTGTTTCTGGCTAATATGCAGCTAGAGGCTACTGCTCTTTGTGGATTCTCCAACGAAAAAATTCGAAGTGATTCGTCTTCGACAAGCTTTGGAGGGGTCAGCCCGGAAAGCAATAAAGTATTTGTTGTTGCACGCCACTTGTGTGCCTCAAATTATATCAACGTTGCGTATGAAATTCGGAAGGCCAGAACTGATTATAGACACCTTGTTGACGCAGATTAGGGGAATGGCCCTGCCTAAAGAGGGTTGCCCGAAACCATCGTCGATTTCGCCATTGAGATGCAAAACATCTGCGTCACCATAAAAGCATCTGGCTTAGTGAACCATTTGAGTAATCCAGAGTTTGAACAAGAGTTATTTCCTTTTTCAGCTAGCACAAGACGCGAACAGTATCATAAGACCTAGTACATCAAGCAAGGGAAGGACAACAAGGGACGCTGAACACTCACGCCGAATTGGACATAGATGATCAACCGAAGGTCCAGGTTGGTATTGTGATTGTTCTGAGGTATTTTTGCGAAATTAAGTAGATCTGAGAAATGGAAGGTTGTTAGTGCCACATTTGCCGCAGATGTCTCAAGCGTGCTCTTCATCCATATGCAGGATTAATGAATGCCATTTTCTTCACCACCCCATTTTGCATAAGAGGCCAGTAGCTGCCGTGGGATCTTCAAGGAAAACTTGAAACGTTCAATGCCAAGATCACGATCGCACTCTATTCCGCGTATGGAAATGGGATGCAGCTTTCAACATTTACCTTTCTCGATGGTGGATCGTCGGTGACACTTATTGATGAAGACCTCATTACAAGTTTAAATCTAAAAGGCACCCATCAGCCACTACGTCTGCAGTGGTCGTCGAACGCCCATCGGTATGAAGCCGATACTATGCCTGTCGATTTGGAAATATTAGCAAAGGATTCGGCAAGGCAATTTCCCCTTCATGATGTTCACACAGTGAAAAAATTGGAACTTCCGTTGCAATCTCTTGATATGATGGTTATCCAAGCCAAACATGAACACCTTGTTTGACTCCCCATAAGGTCATACACTAACGCCGAGCCAAGGGCCCACATGGGATTGAATAACTGTCACCTTTTTCTAAGCCTAAAATCAAAGGAAGCTCTGAACTCTGGGTTAGTTGTAGAAAATCCCCAGCCCAGCCGGGTCAATCAGGGAATGATAGCTCATGTGAGGGAGTTACGAATTACCAGGCCTTCCATATCTGCGATTGCGACACTGCAGCAAATGCCGAACTACTCGAAACTGAAAAAAAAATCTGCGCCGAGAACTTGTAGCGAGATTAAGAGTGAACTAACCATTATGTCAAAGGATGAAGAATATGCTTGCGAACAGCTGCGAAAACTGACACAAAGGGTGGGAATCGAATTGATCGGATCGATTTGAGACTGGCCCACATCCCGATAATATTCCAATGGCCAAATGTTTACACGCAAGAATGATCCAGCCCGAGCCTTGCAATCTAAAATTGATGATTGTTAGAAAATTACGGCCAGATTAAATTAGAGTTCAGAATTCTTGGTATTTAAGAGTGTTCCCGCAGAATATGTAAAAAACAAAAACGCGGAAGAGTTTCGTGAACGATATCCAGGGGGCATTCCACATGAATTCTAAATGCCATAAAAAAGTCATCAGTTGAGTCACGAAGTTTTGAGATGACTGATTTATCTTTAAAATATCCAAGCGTTACCAAAACCTTGTGGTTCTATTGGGAAACAGTAGACCTACTAAGAGGAAGGTGCTTAGTCTCGTAATCTTTCACCCGCTATGCCTTTTAGCCTTTTTCGTGATGTATGCCAAAATCATATTTCAGGAGACATGGCGTTGTGTTTGCTCAGTGTGGTTTCGACTATTGCCAAAAGTGGCATTAATGAAAATACCCTACGTATTTCAAATCTATGTTTGGACGTCATTCAGACATAGAACTATGTACAAACATTCGTTCATGCGAGTGAAGACGGATATGCCGTGGTGAGTTATTTAAGATGTCCCGACGGAAACCTTGAATACACGCTGCTAGGATGCAAAACTCGAGTCACTCCCTTGAAGATGATGTCTGTGCCAAGATTGGAGTTTAAGCTGCAGTGCTTGGGGCACGATTAGCCAAAAGTCTTGTGCAAGTCGGTCAAGATTTCAAATCAAACGCTTGGGTCAGACTCCAGCACAGCACACTCTGATTATCGTCATTACCATTGCCTTCCGTGTGAGCGAAATTTTAGACCTGAACGATTTGGATAATTGGCGCTGGATTCCTACCGCTGTTGAAGCAACGAAGTGGTAAAGGAATCCCGATTTTTGGAGAAAAAGTCGATAGTTTAATGGACTATAATTTTTGAAGGCAAACCCAAGCATGTGGCTGCAAGAGAAGGATAGGAAGTCTGTATCAACAAATGTGCGACAAACAGGTCGTGCGCATCAATCACACGCATTTTTCTACATGGAAGAGAATGGTTCGGCCAATTGCTACGGTGATAAACATGACACGTTTTGGAGAAGCAAGATCCGCGCATACCCACATTCTATGAACCGCGGACCACTATCAGAAGACGATATAAGAAACAATGGTGTGGAGGGAAGCTCAAGAAGACGCGTATTGCGACTAAGTCATGATATTGTCACAAGGGAATACCATAAGAAAGTCAAGCAGCATTTACAAACTTTCTCGCAAACAAACTCGGAAGAAGAGTAACTCATGGAATCAAAAATCAACTAAACAAGTTTAGGCGGAGTTGTCAGGTAAGCAAAAATAACTACGCCCAGCCTTCACCACCGGAAATGGGGCCGCTCCCATCAACCAGGACTGCCTCATTCTCCAGGCCCTTCACTTACGTATGCGTAGACTACTTTGGGCCCATGTTTGTGGCAGTACGCCGAGGCAGCGAGAAAAGGAATGGTGTGCTTCTGACATGCCTTACAACGCGGGCGATACATTTAGAAGTGACCTATATGCTATCTGCGGATTCTTGCATCATCGCCATTCGTAATTTCATGTCACGACGCGGTTGGCCCGTGAAGTTGTGGAGCGACAATGGCACCAACTTTAAAGACTCGTAACTTTAAATATCTGAAGCATTCACTTTATTGGATCAGGCCAAGTTGATAAGAATGTTTACGAGTCCATTTATAAATGGAAATTTATAGCACCCTCTGTCAACTCACATAGGAGGACTTGGGAACGCCTGGTCCGATCAGTCAAGAGGATACTTTATAGAATATTACCATATCGGAATCCAACTGATGAACTCCTACGTGGGGCTCTAATGGAGGTAGAAATGATTGTTAATTCACGACCACTTACATATATACCGGTCAGTTGCAAGGAGGATGAAGCTCTAACGCCGAATCACTTCATATTAGGTAGTTCCAGCTGTTCGGAACCTCTTTCTCAGCCCCTGGTAGCTTACAAATGCATTCTGGTCGATTGTCTATCTTGTCATTACTCGACGCTTTATGTGGTTCGAGGATGTGAAGCCCATCGAGATTAATGGCATAGTCTCCATTGTTGATTCGGACAATCCGAGGATCTGCTGGCCTAAGAATGGTGACCGGATTGTACGAAAGGCCTGCTACGAAGATTGCCGTGCAGGATATGCGTCAGTACGAGGAAGAGGTAGGTCCCGGAGGGGACATATTGTAATAATTGTATTTATTGCAGGTATTTTTCAACCAATAAATCGAATACGTTAAAATATTAGAAGTATTTTATTTGGTTGAGGAAAATACCAACTTCTCTCCCCACAAGTGTCATTTACATTATCTAGTGGGTGCAAAAGGGACTAAGGATTCGTTTCATCTTTATTTAGCTTTTTACTTTCATCCGAGTTTGGAATCACTTCCAGTCGGTTTTTCGTTTCATCGGAATTCGGAATTACTGCCAACGAACGATAAAAAGTTTCACTTCAAAAACTGTAATTTGTCACAATAAATGTCAATAATAGGTTTTTTTTTGTTTTTTTGACAACTTGTGATGAACAACAGGTTTATTCTAAAGATAAAATACTCTAACTTCTAGTAAAAGTTCCATCACTTTTATCTCAACCCGACAGGCATTCAAATTATTATTATTTTGATTTACTTACGAGTATATACATTGATCACTGATCAAAAGTAATAACCAACCATGAAAAATTCGTTATCAATTGCCATTACTTTCACTTTTTCTATGGTGAGCTGTCAAAATAGACCCTATAATTAATCTTCTATTTTTTTATGCCAGAAATCCAAGAAAAGCTTTTCAATTGTCAATACAAATTACAAACATCATGGTATGAAGGGTATAATTTGTATCTAAAGACAAATAATTTTAAGCGGTCGGTCTGTTTCCTTAATAAGTTTGTTGATATCGTCACATAAACTATTGTCTTTAAGTACTTATGAATAGGCTTCGGACTAGATTAGTAGGGTAGAGTAGTAGGGAGTATATTTTTTGTATTAAAAATCAATCCAATAAAAGAAAATCGAAAAATTAAAACTAAACAAACCGAAAATGATTGTAGGGACTGGCTGAAACTTAGCCAAACTTTAACTTTAGAAATGTTTCTTCAAAACTCCCGGTATATCACTCATGCCAACACCGCTTCAAAACCTCTTATTTCATTTTAATTTACTTTTCAATACTTTAACTTCAGTGAACTTTTTAACGTCCCATCCAATCTTCAATCGGATGTGCTTTGAAACCAAACAACGCAATTATTTTGTACTGATTATACGAGTAATTCACATATGGGCATTTCCTCCCAAAGGTCCACCGAGACGAACAAATTAAAAGTTTTTGAAAAGACTTTTTTATCATATTTGTATAGGGAAACAAGCAAATTTAACTAATGTAAACAAATTTTACATTTATTCATAACCCATTTCGAGATATTCGAAAGTATAGTCACGCAAGTCCAGTTTTTCTCATTTATATTTCTATTACACGCTATGATTTGGTTAATGTTCTTGAAGAGAGATACGAGGGCGGGTCAATAGGTTCGTGACTTTTTGAATTTCTGACCTCTTTACTGAAACAGCAACACTGCTCCTGTCAATAGGCATCTGTCAGTTGACTCCTGTCAAAATTTAAACTTGCTGCGTCAGTTAGTTTGTGTTTGACAGCTATTTTTATCAGACTACTCACTAATTTGAGGAGAAAAAAGACAATGCAAGGGTGCACACATGTTCAGTTGCCATGGCAAAAATCCATGAATTGGGCTATGAATTGCTCCCTCATCCACCCTATTCTCCAGATTTGGCTCCGAGCGACTACTTCTTGTTCCCAAACCTGAAGAAATGGCTTGGTGGAAAAAGATTTGACTCCAATGATGAAGTCATCTCGCAAACAAAGGCCTATTTTGAGGACCTCGACAAATCATTTTTTTGGAAGGGATAAAAAAATTGGAGAAGCGTTGGACAAAGTGTATAGAGCTCAAGTTAGACTACGTTGAAAAATAAAATTATTTTTTTATCAAAGAATCTGTGTTTTATTCCAAAAGTCACGGACCTATTGACCCGCCCTTGTATAATGCAATGACTTTTGTTCTCTAAAATCGTTCTGTGGACACAAAGAGTAAAAAAGAAATGCATAAGAAAGTTCTTGAATTTGCTTTTATTGCTTATTTCGATGTCCCGTGCGACATTGAAAAACAACATTTTTTATCAGTGCGTAGAAAGTAATTTCAGAAAGCTAATTAACCACTAAGTAGGTACAACAGAGATTTTTTGTACAGTTAGAATAAAAAAAATTGTTGAAAAATAAAAAGATTTGTGATCTTGGTACTTATGAAGTTTGTCACGTGCGACATCGTAAGTGTGAAATTTAAAAATTTGAAGATTTTTGTTTACATACTTATAAATTATTTAAATCTAGATGAGCAAAAACGGTGGCGAAAGAAATAAAGAGAATTGCAAACGGTGGAGAGAAAAGTTAAAGGAGAGAAAAGAAAAGAAAATAATAAATTAAAAAACAAGGAAAGAATGCGGAATGCTAGGCAAAAGTGGAAAATATCATGATGGAAAAAAGTGTCGCGTGTGACATGTCCCGTGCAACAGTGATTAAAATTAAATTTAAAAAAGTATAAATTATTTTGGCATAAAATCAAAACCATTTTTAAGAAACTCAATGCACAACATTCTAAATTTAGTCACATTGAAAAGTTGCTTTAGGTTTCGCTGATATCGGAGTTTGAATTATTGGCCGCGAAACCAGCATCTGTTTTTTGTCCCGTGCCTTCTGGTTTTGCAATTATCTTGAAAAGGAAAAAAATGCCCAAATTCAACATTAGCACTAATTATAGGACTAATTAAACCTATTGTCAAAATAAAAATCCGTTTTATTTAGACATTTTTTCCATTTTATATGTGTTCGACGGTCACGTTCGACATAATGGAAATGCCCATATGTACATTTATAATAATCGACATGCATCGGTAAACTTTTGGCAGACGTGAACTCTAATAATATTTAACCTACTCATGCATTTCGCGGTGTTAAAATCCACCAAATTATTTTTGATATAGAAGCGAATAAAAACTGTAAGCTCCCTAAAATGTTAATCCTGCATTATTCGTTTGGTTTTTGATAGATGCATATTCGAAATAAACCATCATAATAACCGAATTGTTAATAATAATTATAATAATAATCTATAAAAACGATCTATCGATTGTACTTACTAGACATATGCATATATAAGATAATGTGTATATTATTCTGTTAGTCGCTCTACCATTTCTCATCTAAACACTAGAGTGAGCTTGTTTACTGAATTGTTTTTGTTTAATTGCCTCCAAAATGAACGCACCACTTTCACCAGCTGTATATGTATTATGTATATTACAAACATTTCTTCTTTTTTTGAATTGTGTTCTCGATCTTATTTATTAATCCAATGGTGCTAAGTGAAATAAGAAAGAAAGAACTGTAATATACTCGTATATGTACACATATGTTCATATTCTATAGTGAGAAATACTATTTTAAAGAACCCTCAAGAGGGTGTAACTACTCTGAGAAGCTCAGGTAGCACGTGTTAATTTTTTCGGAAAATTGGAGAGAGAGAGAAAGATGTTTGGGTTCAGTGGTTATTTCGCTCCATGGGTGGCATCCAATATTTAATGGGGAGACTAAATTTTTAGTGTAAATTGACTCGATGTTGTAATTAGGTAAGCATTCTTATAATTAGTACAACGTAATAAGTCACATCCCAGTGATTTGAATAAATAGTTTTAGTGTTTGATATCTCACAATATGTTGGCTAATAAAATATGACGCAAAACGTTTGAATGGATCAGGACATCGTCTTTCACTGTGTGATTCATCTAGCAAAATACTCATCTTGTCTACTCCGAGCTGCGGGAAAGGGAGAGACCTTTTAATTGACAGTAAACTGTCGCCCGTCGTTGTCTAGGTCAGTTTTAACCCAGTTTTTACATAGAATGAGATCATGTGATATTTACCAACGAACTGAAATATTATGATTTAATTTGTTAAATGGAATGGATTTTAAGATTTTGTTTTAACGTGGAAGAATTAAGTACTATATACAACATTTAAACAAATTTGCAAAATAAATTTATTACACAGAACATACAAGTACATTTCCCATGATTATTATTATCCCTGCCCTGGGATCATAATGGTCCAATGAACGCATAGTGAGAACATAGTTGATGCTGACACCCAGCTTATAATACCCCCGATCGATTATATATTTCCCATGAAAACAATTATATATGTTGTTTTCCACTAGTTTCACTACATTAAGGAACTGAATTTCTATTTATTTTCAAAAAGTTAAATGAAAACAAACGAATTAAAATCAAAGTAACTTTTCTTAAAAATATATATATAAAATGATGGCGGGGTACAGACCGGGACGGTCTTCATAAAATGTATAATAACATTTTTTGTTATCTCTCAGTTCCCGCAAAACGTCCCTCAAATATCAACATATTTTACATCTAAACGTTATGACATGCTTTATCCGATTGCGTACATTTTCGGCCTCTTTGGGCTTTCTCAAAGTTTGTACAGAAACCAGGGACATAAACCAGCGGCATAACGACAACTTGTAATATATTTTCAAATAACCTTTATCCAATAATTATAGTATTGCATTGGAAAATTGGATAGCGAATACGTGAATATTTTGTGGTAGAAATTTGCAATCTTTAAGATACAGTTATCATTTTACAGAGATTGAGTTTTACACTTTACTACTAAAATAAATATAAAATTTCTTGAATATTATATCACATATTTTATTATACATATGTAGGCTTGAAAGAAAAGCCACTAAAAAACCTTCATTAAAAGACTCAATTTGAACGTACTATATGTTTAATCAAAATTATTTCATAGAATGCTTCTTGGGAATGAATATATTATTCTATTGGATTATTTTAATTGTCTAAATGATTATCATCGCATGCATTTTTCAAAAAGCAAGCGTAGTATAGAGGTTATTTATAAGTGCGGAAGTTTCCGATAAATTTCTGCACATTATGAATACAAAAATGATGGTCATGCAATTTATGAAACCATGACAGGCTTCTTATGGCTTTAACTTTTACATTCAAAGCTGGCACTTTTGCTATGATAACCGAATGAGTTGATATTTTGTTGATACTATTTGTAAGAGAATATAAAAGATAAAAATAATTCGAATCTACTTTCAAGGGTAGGGTTAGGGTTATTAACCCCTATTTTGTGTACCTGGTATTTAAAAACAAAAGAGGTCCATCATTTTACAATACGGCCCAAGCTGTTAGAAAAAAATAAAACATTAAATTAAAAAAAAATTTAAATTGAAAAATATAACAAATTTGGTTGTATTTTTTATATTAAATATCATACTAAATTTTCCAAGTACAAACCATTGCTTTGAATGCCAGCGTTCTTTTATGAAAGCCTCTTACAGTAACGAGTCCTTTATAATTTAATTTCATTTTCGCAGTATCTTCATCAATTATATGGTTTAAGTTATTTAATGTTGTTATTTCTGATCAGGGAACAATGTGATTCATCCTTTCCCATAAGTAAAAACCGACTGGGGAGCGGCAACGGTTTTTCACCTGTTACATATTGTAACGCGTTCCTCAAAAACTGTAGGTAAAGATCCGAACTGAACCTTATTTTAACCTTTTTCTTGCATGGACAGAGACAACGTTCTGCCCAGAAGTGCATTGAGACTCACCTTCCATAAAATTTCGTCAATAAAGTTTTCATCCATAAGGTGTCTTTTTAAAATAACATATAATTGCAGAACTCCAAACGCTTCCTTGAAATAGTTGATTGTAGCTTCTGTACTGGTTTTTGACGAAATGGATGCATGTCGTGTGAATGTAGAACTCTTTGAATATAAGTCTTGTTAGATTAAATTGTCTATACTTGAGGCTGGTACTTGAAGCACACACCTCCATTTTTGACGCACCAGAATAATATGAAACTGTTGCCGTTTTTCACGTTGATTTCGTTTCTTCCAAGCTCGGAAATGTCTTGTATGAAATGTACTGGCAATTGGTGCAGTCCTTTCAGGCTATTTTCATTTGTATCACTATGGTCGCAGGAGCCGTCAACATAAAACATATATGTATATGTGCGTATTTTTGTATTGCAAAATCTGTCATAAAAGATTTTTTAATTACACATTGATATCTCGGTAAAAAACTAAAAAAAAATCTTATTTTTTGTTTTAAGAAACCTGAGCTTATCTTTCTGAAGCGATCGTTTATTTTTTTTGTTTTTCATTTTATGGGTTATACAATTAACAATTTTCATACAATACCTATGCCGCGGTTAAAATAAGAAAAATGTATGCGCCTAAGATTTGAGAATAAGATTTGATTTGGCACTTTACCGGATTTGATTTGATTTAAAAATTATAAACTATTTATAGTTGTTGAAGAATAGGCATTAATTTTTTTTCGTCAGAGGTTTTAAACAAAGCTTTATGCTGCTCTGTTTTGACTCCTATTGAAAATAACATCTTTCAAATTTACGCTCGTAATTATGAGTACTTTAATTGTTTCAAAGTAAATGTTGCACTAAAACTGATGTATCAAAAGTTATTGAAGATCAAAAGTGATTTTTTTTAACTTAAAACTTTGGCTTTATTATAACTTCTTCGGAAAAAAAATATCTTATTAATCTATTTTTTATAAAACAAAAAAAATGTCAGCCAAAAAAATTGTCTTCGACACATAATCCGGAACACCCTTTATATTTATAGATACATTAACAATATCTTTAACTATAACCTAATATTTCGTAGTCTTCTCCATAATTCATATGCATGACAAGTTGCGTAGCAATCGGTTGAGCGATTAAGGCATGAAAGTGGAACAAACAAGCAAGCTCATTTTCGTATTTATAAGATTCGCAAGTATAGGTTAATAGGAATTTGAGTTAATTGATGTAAATATATAGTATAGTAAAAATTATGATGATTTTCATGAGCCCCTATTGCTTATTTTTTCCATTTTTGCTTGGTTATTTCGAAGATCTACCTCGAATTTAACTTAGTGAATTCAAAACCAAGAAAGAATGAAAAGATATGCCTTTTGCATTCACTTATTATATTTTCGTTGGCCATAGTGCGAAACAATAACAATTTTGGTAACCCCATTTTTTTCTATTCAATCAGAATTCGAAACAACACAATTGCTTACAAAACAGCAGAACAATTGACGTAAAAACCCATCCCGTGCAGCTTGATCGTTCTTCTGAATGCAAATGAAACTAAGAATATCAACTGATTGGTTAATTATTCACCTCGCGGATATATCTTACGAAAGGCTAAATACTATCATAGTAAATCTTATATTACGAATCGTAATATTTATGTATGTATTTCTTTTCTCGTCAATTGTATTGTTGGAAATAATTTCTGTTGCCACTGCTTCTGGCTTTATTTTATTAATAAAATAAAATAAATGCCCGTTTTATAAAAGTTATACTGCCCACCTCTACTTTGCTTAGAACTAAGTCATTGGTTTTGGGTGATTCAGTAAGTGAAGAAATAGATCATGTGCGTAGTAGGGACTAAAATTCTGTTACACCCATTTTTCTTCATAACTTTGAGATTTTTTCTTTAATTTCTAGTTCAAAAAACGCAAGTTCATTCAAAGTGGTTGCCTTTTGATTTAATACAGGCCTTAAGTCGCTTGGGCCACAACCGATCGGACGCACACACCTCCTCCGTCGGATTACAGCTAAAACCAACGCGGTCTTTAAGGACTCAATAGTAGGGTATCTAAAATTAGTGTCGTTGAAAACCGTCCACTGCTTATAGTCTAGTGGACTTAAATCGGGTCTTGTAGACGGCCAGTCTTGAGTCCTTATAAAGTCTGAAACATTGTTTTGAAGTACCCATGTTGGGTAGTTTTTGTTTTATGCGCCAGCGCAGGGTCTTGCTGAAAGGTCCACTGCTGATTCTAAAACAAAGTGTAATTATGCGGAGCAACAACGTGTTCCAGAACGATTTTTTGGTACACTTTAGCCGATGTTTTCACAAAAATGGAGATCTGTTACACTGTCGTAGGACACGTCCCACCAAATCATAACTGTCGCTGGGTGATGACCTTTCTCAACTCGCGGAATAAGATATGAAGCCTCACCAGATGACAGGGCCTAAATTCTGTCATTCTGCTTATTGAACTTTTCCTGTGCAGGAAAAATTGTTTCATCTGCAAACAGTGAACCTTGTTTGCGTATTTCAAAAGTAGTCGCTTTGATATTTCGACTCTATTATGTTTAAGATCTACTGTGAGCAGCTGTCCTGTACGACGTTTGTAGGCACTAAGGAATAAGTTGATATACGACTTATTGATTTAATAAGTTGATAATACGACTTACTGATTTGTCATGTATCCCCATCTCGCGACTCATGGTTTCTGATTTCTTAGTGGATTTCGTTTTATTCTTGACTTGACAGCATTTATGGCTTCTACTATTCGATAAATGAACATTCGGCTGATACCGAGCGGCTGGAGCATTTTAAAAATATCACTTTTTTCCACTTTACTTTCATGTAAAGCTACTGCCGCAATACAAATTTCTTTATCGGTCCACTCCATGGCGAAACAAACTACAAACCATAGATGAACTAACTTAGAGGGCAAACTCTAGTAATTCTTTGCTAACTCTAAAACTTCGCAAAGCCACACTGTAAGTGAATTACCAACACATTGTACAAGCCAACAAACTGCTAAAATTTACAGGTAAAATTGCAAGAATGAGAGCGATTTGCACGTAAGTTTCACTATTTATGTGCAATGTGGATGACATTTTTTAAGTAAAATGGGAGGGAAATTGCATTGATGACAATTCACACATATTCACAGACAGAGTTTAGCCAGGCTTCTCATACTCATGACAGCGAAGCCAAGGCTTAAGCTCTTTTACATAACTGAGTGTGTCTAAATTTCACTAACTCCGATTGTTATACGAGGGTGGGTCAATAAGTCCGTGACTTTTGGAATAAAACACAGATTTTTTGATAAAAAAATAATTTTATTTTTCAACGTAGTCTCCCTTGAGCTCTATACACTTTGTCCAACGCTTCTCCAATTTTTTTATCCCTTCCAAAAAAAATGATTTGTCGAGGTCCTCAAAATAGGCCTTTGTTTGCGAGATGACTTCATCATTGGAGTCAAATCTTTTTCCACCAAGCCATTTCTTCAGGTTTGGGAACAAGAAGTAGTCGCTCGGAGCCAAATCTGGAGAATAGGGTGGATGAGGGAGCAATTCATAGCCCAATTCATGGATTTTTGCCATGGCAACTGCACATGTGTGCACCCTTGCATTGTCTTGGTGGAAAAGAACTTTTTTCTTGGCCAAATGAGGTCGGTTTTTGTTTTCAAATCGTCATTGAATCGGTCCAATAAGTTGGCATAATATTCCCCATTGATTGTTCTTCCCTTTTGAAGGTAGTCAATGTGGATTATCCCGCGTGCATCCCAAAAAACAGTCGCCATAAATTTATTGGCTGACAAAGAAGGCCAAGGTCTTCTTTGGCGCCGATTCACCCTTAGAAACCCACTGTTTTGACTGTTGTTTGTTCTCTGGTGTGTTGTGATGGATCCATGTTTCGTCCACGGTTACAAAACGGCGCAAAAACTCCTCCATATTGCGATTAAACAACGCCAAACCTTCCTGTGAAGTTAAGCACACGAAATTCACTTTTTTCCATTTTCTCCTCAAATTAGCGAGTAGTCTGATAAAAATAGCTGTCAAACACAAACTAACAGAGTTTAGTTTAAATTTTGACAGGAGTCAACTGACAGATGCCTGTTGACAGGAGCAGTGTTGCTGTTTCAGTAAAGAGGTCAGAAATTCAAAAAGTCACGGACTTATTGACCCGCCCTCGTATATAAATCTAGCATTTGCAAGGCTAAGAAAGGTTTGTCTTTTAGTTAATCAAACAATTTAAACAAAAAGCTTTCTTAGCCCTGTAAGTTTGTCTTCCATAGTTAAATAAAAAATAAAAACGAACCTCTCACAACTTCTTAACTTTCTATATATGTATGTACCTAACATTACTCAACCTTACTATATACGTAACTTAACCTACAGTATTTTATGAATCCTTTTTACAAAAAAGCTGTTAATGAATACAGTTTATGGCCAAATGTTATTTTATTATGGACTTTACTTCGCCTCTACCCAGCACGATTATTGCAGGGGTTATCAACAACTACCAACTTTGTAAAGAAGACGGTAAAGTAGCATGTGTGCGCCATAGATTGTAGAAATTCCTTAATAATTCGCTTAATAATTATCCTCCTCAAGCCTAAAAGTCTTCGCTTTCACCCGGATTGTGGATTACATTTTATTTAAAGGAATGGTAATATATGAGATTCTCTCATATGTGATTTCTGATAGAATCTATCTTAGCCAACCTGATTTTTTTTAATGCAATCAATGACGTAGTTGCCGTTAGCAAATAATCTCACCTTTCTGTTTATACAAATGGAATGAAAATCTACGGGGACGTCTTCCATGCCCTACGCTTTTTATAGGTTTTCCCTCCGGTAAATCCGGGATCTAGGAAGGATTTATTACTTAAATTCTCATGCGACACAAATCAAACAAACCTTTTTATTTCAGTAAACATAAACAGACATATTAGACACTTGTCGATTTGTTTTGCATTGCCTTTACATTGCCATTGCAACAGTTTTATAATTGCTGGATTCCAAATTTTTCGGTGGTAGACGATCCCCCAGTCGAGTGAATGTGTTATCATTATCACTTTTACTTGATTTTGTATATATGTAGTATACCAATAGTAGTTTTACATCCTTTGCATCCATTTCTTAAAATTTGTAAAAATATCCATCACCAGCTGTGATGATCTTTTTGACAGCAAATGTCGATATAAATCCGAAATCCCGAGGAAACTACCTTATGTTTTTTGGTTAGCTTCGAGTGCAAAGAAAACGCAATATTTCCTTGTTATTGTACTTTAATAAATCTTTATTTTTATTAAAATGACTTCCTCAGTACAGGAGACTAACCCTACGAATTATTTAATTAAGTTTAAAGAATATACGACTTAATGTCTTAAGGAAGATATTGTCGGAGCACGTTGCTCTGTCGCCAGCTGAATCGAGAATGAAAGCATGGAAGGAAACGGAACTTCGTCATCGCTTGTCAATGTTCAGTCTAGCACATGTGACATGAGCCCCAAGCCGTGGCAAGTATGTCTACTGTATTATTGTTGCCGCTGTGTGACGAAGAGCCACAGGTCTTTCCAGTCAGGACTTTGAACCCTAAATATTTAGGCAAAACGAAGTAGCAACAATTGACATTCGTGGATTTATTAGTACTACGAGGATTACGAAAAACACCAACAACACAGTGTTTAATTTTTTTTGATAACACCGAAGATACATTAGGTCTGTTCGCGTACTTTTTGGACTAAATATGTGAAAACTGTCAAATCCGTTGGAGGAGTGGGAATAAAATTCTCTCTCAGAAAAAAAGTAAGTGGACGGATTTGAGACTGTTTTGTACAGATGAATGTCAACTGGCTTTATTTTGATTTTTTTCAAAAAAAAAAAAAAAAAAAAAAACAAGTTTTAATAAATTTAGCAGTTTTTTACTCAAAATCTTGAACTTCAGCACGACGATTTTATTTATATATTTTTTATATATTAATTGGTCTTTTATTAAAATCTCACTTATTTTTAGCACAGCAAAGTAAAAAAAATTTTCCACTTCGAAATAAAAACGAACAGAATGACAGTTTCAAATAAAAGTAAAAGCAGTTTGACAGTTTTTACAAATTTGCTCGAACAAATTTCTTGGATTAAAATGGACAAAAGAGGGGAAATGAATTGCTCTCTCATTTCGCTCTCTTCTGCGAAAAACTACGAAAAATATGAGTACTCGAACGGATTTTGGACTGTTTTTCGTAGATTTTCGTGAGTAGTGGGTGCAAACTTTTTTAGGTAAGCCTTTGTTTTTAATTAGAATGGTGGGAGAAATAAGAACCCTAAGAATAAGTGTAGCATTGGTGATGTTAAACGCATATACAAAGAACAATTCCCCTTTCATCATCAATATTGCCCAAAAGCTAAAGCAGTCCAACAACACACACACTTCTACACCACTTCTTCTTAATAATCCATTAAATCAAAAACGCATCACCAACAATACCCCCAAACCGTCAATTCTTCAAACGCAAACTCTACCCTCCAACAATAAGCACACAAAACAATCATCGCCTTCCCCTCCACCTATTGCTCCGTCACCTATACAGCTATAAACACAAGCCGTCGCGGCAGCGCTTAAATTTAGACAATCGATAGCAACCACATCCAAACTGAACGAATCCATCACTAACACAGTTATACCACCACCAATGCCCTCTATATCCAGAAACAGTAAAAACAGAAACTTCACTTCGGCAAGATAAACTCGTAGCGTGGAAGTATTTTAAAAAGCACTTTACGGGATGCCCATACATCCATGGGGGCAAGCATACGTATATACGTTGCATACATCGTAAAGATGTCAGCAACCATCTTATTAGTTTCGATGTATTTTAACGCAATGAGGTCTCTTTCATACACCTCGCGATCGTAGTGCATTTCTATGCCGATGTGCTTCGTTCGATTGTGGCAGACGGGATTTTTGACAAGTTCCTGTGCACTAAGTTTGTCACTGTAAATATCTGTAGGATGATCGACAAGCTTCTTAAGCCCCAGCTCCTCCAAAAAACGCCGCAAATAGAAAACTTCTTTTGATGCCGTTGATAAAGCAATATATTCAGCTTCAGTGCTGCTCAAGGCAATAGTGCTTTGCTTTTTACTTGCCCATTAAAACGTTCCACCGGCGAGAAAAAAGGCGTAACCGCTGAAGGATTTTCGATCAAGACTGTCACCCCCCCAATCAGCGTCAGCGAATCCTTTTAACTGCTCACCGTTCTGGAAATATGAGAGTTTATAATTAATTGTTTAGGCCAAATACCTTAATAGATGCTTGGCAGCATTTAAATGTTTGATGTGCGGATCCGTGTTAAACTGCGCAAGCTTGCACACAGAATGCATGATATCTGGTCGTGAGCACACGCTTAAGTACGTCAGAGAACCTATCAATGATTGGTACTGCTTCTGATCCATTTGATGCAGTCAGCACACTTTGAAAAACTTATCCCAGATACAAGTGGTGTTGTGCAGCTTCTGCAATCAACCATTCTGAAGTCTTCAAGTAGATTATGTATCAGTTGTTTTTGAGATATTTCAAATCCATGGTCTGTACGAGCAATCTCAATTCCGAGCAAAAATTCGATTGGACCCTTGTCAACCACATCAAATTGTTGTCCAATCTTTCCTTTTATTTTAACCAACGTATCGAGATTGGAACAGGCTAACAGAACATCGCCAACGTAAACTGCGACTATTATAATCTCACCTGGATTTTTCAACACATACACGCATGCATCTCTGGAATCCAAGACCTTTGAGGTAACTGTTCAACTTATCGTTCCACATTTGCCCAGATTGCTTCAACCCATACAGCGCTTTCTGCAATCTGCATACTTTGGACTTATTCTGTTGGTTTATAAAACTTTCCGGCTGGTACATATATACTATACTTCCTCTGGAAGATTTCCAGTCGAAACGCCCATTTGGTGCACAATCAGTTTAAATTCGGCGGCCAACGCCAAAATCAATCGAATGGAGGAGTACCTAACCACAGGGAAAAAATCTCAGTATAATCAATACCCTACCTTTGACTGCATCCTTTTACAACTAGGCGGGCCTTGTAATGAACTGGAACATTATTTTTGTAGCATTTAATGTTGAAAACCAATTCGACTTAATAGGAGTTATATTTAAATTTCTTTCAACAAGGTCCCAAGCGTGATTCTATACCAGTGAGTTATATTCTGCCAACATTGCAGCCACTTGCATATAAGATGAACAATTTTTTCGAGGGCGTAATTTCATTCGAGACCCGGAACAGTCATCACCATTTTGAACATCAACTCCTTTTTCATTAACAGCTGAAGCAGGATCAGGAACAGCAACACTATTTACTCCACGTGCAGAAGAAATTTCGATATCCATATCACCAGGAACGCTTGCACCATCATCATTTGTGAGTTTGGAACTGGAATTAAGAGTTTTAAATTCAAACTGTTCATCTAACTCACCTTCCTTCGGAGACGTTGACCCACTTTTTGATAAAGTTGGTTGTTCCTGGATGTCCACAATAGTTTCTGAATTATCTTCCGGAAATAATTGACCTGAAACAGGAGTCTTATTCAGAAACTTTACATCCCTAGCTATAAACACTGTTTTTCGCCATTGGTCATAGAGACGACATCCTTTAGACTCCTCCGCGTACCCTACCATAAAACACTCATTACTCTTTGGCGAAAACTTTGATTTTTGTTGCATTTTTTCTAGGGCAATACCTTTTTCGCCGAAAGCTTTTAAGAACGCTACATTGGGTTTCTTACCGCGGTGATCTGTTTCACATAAATACAGCCGTATTAACCGCCTCTGCCCACAAGAGACATCGGCCCATTTCCACTAAAGTTCGATCAATCCTCTCAGCGATTCCATTTTGCTGCGGAGTATATGGCACAGTATACTGCCTGCGAATACCTTCTTGCCTCAAATATTCAGTAAACTCACGGACCATGTACTCGCCACCGTTATCTGACCGGATCATCTTCACCTTTTTGCCTGTTTGCAATTCCACAGAAGCTTTAAAATGCTTAAAAGATGACAAACACTTTACTTTTAT
Source organism: Volucella bombylans (assembly GCA_949129095.1). NCBI lineage: Eukaryota > Metazoa > Arthropoda > Insecta > Diptera > Syrphidae > Volucella > Volucella bombylans. The sequence continues at coordinate 45,335,128 of OX422141.1, forward strand.
TTTTGATGAAATATACAAAGACATTTCGGCTCCAATCGTCAATGAAAGTGACAAGGTAGTTAGCTCCACCAAGAGACGCTACTTTCATTGGTATACAAACGTCACTATGAACTAAGTCTAAAATTGTCGAACTTGTTGTATTTAGGTGCATAGAAAACGGCAAAACATTTATTTTTCCTTTTAAGCATATGTCACAGTCAAACGGTTTTGTACTCTTAAAATTCATGCCACGCCCCATGTTTTTGTTGCACAATAACTCAAGACTTTTCTGAATTGCTTCGGCATGAGGCTGCATAATGCCCTCTCTTTTGACATTTATAACACTTGCCCTTTTGTTTTCTGATATTGGGATGGCTTTGCGGATGACTCTTTTCGTATTCCCCCTGTGCCGCCCGTCTCTTATTCGCAAAAAATGCTGTCCCGTGTGTTTCCCCTCCTTTGATGTAACTCTCTCTCCTTTTTTCTTCTCCCACAAGTTTTGTCTTTAACACAGTTGTACTTAGCAAATTATCCCTTTATTCAATAGCAAAAACAACATTTTCGTAGCTCTTTGGTAGCGCAGAAAGCAAAATAATCGCAAGAAGCTCATCTTGCAATTTGAGGTCTAGCTCAGCTAATTTTTCTGAAAAATCGAAAAATTTGTTTAGATGCTCACCCATCGATGTTTCTTCATACATTTTTAAATTTATTAGTGATTTAAAAATTGTGACTTTTCTGGCCACGAGGTCCACGAGGAGCATGCAAATCAGAGAGTTTCGTTCATGCATCTTTTGATGTTTTGACTGACAAAACCAACGTAGCGAGAGCTTTCTCATCCTTGCTCTTCCATGCTGCGGACTCCGCACGATCCGACGGTTGTGCTTTTTCGCCCGACACGTAATCCCACAAGTCACAATGCACGAGAACAGATTTCATCAAAACTTTCCAATCGTCGTAATGTGCATCGTCTAATTTGTCTATTTAATATAGCCCGGAACTCATCCTCTCGGTTTTAAAATAAAAAAAAACTAGTCACTAGAAACCTGGGCCCATAACCTCTGTTGGGACGAAAGAAATAAAAAGGCAAAGCGCGTTTAACTAAGGCTTTATGGGTGCTGGTCTTTACAGATAGTTCCAAAAACCACCGACTGCACATCTTTCGCAGCCTGTAAGGAAAACGGCTCATTGGTTATCACATGCATCTATCTTTACTGCAAAAGCCTTAGCCATCTACAAAGCTGCAACGTTATGCCTAAAAGATCGTGGTAAGCATGTCATTTGCTCGGATAGCTTGTGAGTAATTAATGTAATAAGGAACCCCAATCAGGATACAGCATTAATCTCTAACATAAGAAACCGTTTAATTAGAGCAAAAAAAAAGATATATCAAAGTCATGTGGATTCCGAGTCATGTCGGCATAAAAGGAAATGAACTTGCTGACTTAGAGGCTAGCCTCTCTCCCCTTGCCACAGTATACCACTTTGACTGTTTTATTGAACTCGACATTTTGCGGTTAAAAAGAAACTTACTCCAAGCTGAATGGCGTAACTACTACCATCATTACGCCTCTATAAATCCCAGACGCTCCCATACGCTCTACCCTAACACTACATCCAAGCTTTCAAACACCACATTTACAAGGCTACGTTTGGGACATACAGCTTTTACGCACAAGTATTTATTGAAAGGACCGCCCCCAACATGTATCGTAGCGTCATTCACGCTACGATGTTGACTATGTACTAGGAACATCAGGCTGTTCAGCCAATAAAACGAGCACTTCTCCACCACTTAACCACCTACTAAAAACTCCTAGTCATAGAAATATTTGCATTGCTTTCAATTTAGTTAAGAAACTTAATATAGAACTTTAGAATTATTTATACAAAACTCAGAGCCAAAAGCCTCAGCAGCTAGCGCTCTCTCAATGTTACCTATGTAATTTTAGTTATGTACTAATAAATAATAATAATAATAATAATAATACATAAAAAATAAATAAAATTGGGTGTTTAAATATAACATAAGATGTTTGCACTCAACACTACTATTACGAGTAACTAGATTAAAATTAACATATTTCCATTAATTAGATAAATTATTTTGAAAAATATGTGAAAGAATCACTCCTTAAAGGTTTCCACACTTTCTTAATCGAGGCTCTTACTGAATTTGTAATATGTGAATTTTTCTCAGGTTGAATCTGGTATTATTTCGACATTATTTTTCTTGAAATGTTTCCAAACCGAAACCAAACAAGTGACTGATAATTTCAGAACCACCAGATCATCTCTAAGTTTACTTGTATTTCATTTATCAGAATGCAGCTAAAAACACAATCCACAACAGAATGAGATAAATAAGACATGAAAAGGGTAATATAAGGATCAAAAATAAAATATTCTCCAAAATAATAGAAATGTGCTACGATTAACGGAACTAATTTAAACCCTTTAAAATGACTTCTTCTTTATGCTTTTTGTATTTTGAGTAACAGGGCTGGTATTTTTCGTACTATTGTATGCCAGCTGTGTGGATTGAAATACGAATTTATTGGTAAATGGAAGAAAAGACTATTGTACGCCAGCTGTGTGGATTGAAATGCGAATTTGATGGTACTCGACATCATACAAAATTATAAAAGCTAATCGATAATACCATCAAGAGTAATGGCTGTATTTCTGCAGAGTATCCTTATTGCGATTATAATTCCATTATTATGAAGGCATTAAGTTATCTACACTTCACTTTTTTTTTTAACTTTGGCAACAAATTGTTGATACTAAAAGTATTTAACACTTGCAGATCACCGAGGTTAGCTAAGTTATCCCTAAAATATTGCACGCAAATCCTAAAACTTACCAATACAAACACTGAACGGACGACGTCCATTTTCCCGACAATTGTCTTTAATAAAAATTTCAAAGTGAGACGGATGCAGTTCTGAAAAAATTCAACTATAAATGAAAGCCTGAACCACATAACAGTTAGCAATTTATTATTTATTAATATATTTTTTTTACTTCAATGAATGCTAAAATTATCTGATCTTTTATTTTTTTGCAAAAAAACTCATAATGTTACCCTGTTTTTTTTTAATGTTTGACATTATAGGGTTTGTTTCCTTCTTTTGTGGAGACTTTGGAGATTCCTTCTTCACATTTATGGCAGAAGATGTTGTTTTTCTGGCAGCCTTCTTTGGCTTTACTGTCACAATAAAACCATCATCGTCTATAAAAGTCTCGACCTTTTTAGGGTTATGCATTTCATCTGGAATTTCCTCCTGTGATTTGATTTTGACGCTTGGCCCAGCATCTTCATCGTCAGAATCTAATATGCGACGACGTTTATTGCTTACCCCACTTGAAGTCTGCTCTTCATCATTCGACATTATTTCGCGTTTTAAGGCATCAAGAGCCTCTTCATCAGAAGAGAGCGCCTCCTCTTCAAATAAATTAACAGAGACATTGGCAGGAGGGTCTTTTGAGATTTTCTGTCCTTTCTTAAAGAATTCATCCAATTTCTTAGGTGTTGGTGGTTTGATTAAATTATTGATATCATCCTTCTTCATGGGGAATTTATCTATTTCTCCTTTGGCTTTAGATTTTTTATCTGGCGTTGACCTGGTAGTTTTGTCCATTTTAGGGGTGCTCTTTGTTGTGCCTGACGAGATTTCTTGTGTTTCCTTACTCACCGGCTCGGACTTGATATTCTTTTTAGCCCCTACTGTTGTTTCCTGCCTTTTAAACAAAGTTCCTAATACGTTTTTTTTGTTCTCTGGCTCCGAAGATTTTTTCGCTATAATTCTTTCTGGATTATCCGCAACAAGTGCTATGGCTTTTTGTGTCTCCTTGACAGCAGTAGTTTCCGAGGATTCATTATATGATTGTTCCTCTATTTTTAATGTGCTTACTTTAACGTGAATGTGCTTCAGTGGAATAAATTCGGTTGGCAGTGGATTAGAAAAGCCTGAAGTCTCTGCACTGTAAAGCACACTATGCGGGTCCTTCAATTGTTGTTTTTGCTGTTCCAATTTATCTTCTGATACCACAGTAATTACTTCATTATCTGAATCTAGTTGTAAACCGCGCACCATAAATCTTTTATTAAACTTTCTTCCCTTTGCTTCTTCTCTCGATATGTAAACGCCGATAACTTTTGCAATTTCTTCCAGCAAACCACCATATTCGTCCAATAAATTTGTAACTACCAGTTTACGATCAAAATTTATCACACAATTATGTAAATCATTAGCCAACACTTTGGTTAACATTTTTTCCCGAAACTGCAGAAAATAAAAGAAAACTAAACAAAAACGAAGAGTTCGTTTTGACAAACACAAACGTCGCTAAATGTAACAAAGTGCCGCGATTGCATAGAATTTTCAAATTGGATGACAACATTAACAGCGATATGCTAGCACGATATGGATGTGAAGACTGGTGTGGTGAATTGGCATTGGGCATGTTCGCAATCTCGATTTAAAAAAAAGTGTTTGGATTTACTATCATTATTGACACCCGGAACGTAAATTCTGGTAGATATTTTTTGTACTTAAACCGTCAATTTCTGACAATTCGTTGGTGGGAGCAAATTCGTATGAGAAGTTAAAATTCGGTACGGAATAATATTATTTTTTTTTTTTTAAAGAAATCGTTTTTAGTTGAAATGTTGAGAAAAGATAAGTAACTATCGAAATAAGTGCTTGTGAAGTGATTGGATGGCTTAGTTTAAATGGAATCGTGTTTTACAAAATGTAAACAATTGCTATGTTCACAATTATTTTGAAAGTCATATTGCAGAACATTGGGAGATCTTACATACGAGGAAACATAAGAACAACATATCCGTAAGTGGAAAAAATGGCTGAGTTTAATACCAACTATAAAAAGAATAAAAATCCAAAGATATCAGTTCACCGATATAACCGATATATTAGTTCTTGCTAATTCAATTATATGTATTCATGTACTATCAATGATTCTGTTGTCGCATCTGCGGCATATTTAAGAATTTCGTTTGCTTCTATTGTCAAGTGTATTTTAGTAAATGCCAAAACAAAGGTAGGTCAAATTAAACTAATCACGTTGCCACGTCGAAAACCGTAGCTAAAAAGTAGTTTAGGGATGGCTTAAGTCGGAACATCGCAAGTACAAGAACTTTGTTGCTTTTAGATTGGATTTTAGACAGGATGAAAAATGTTGGCGTTGGGTTCCTAGTCGAGAAGATGTTGCCGATGTTGCAACGAAATTCAAAGGTGAAAAAGAGTTTCAATCTGAAAGTACATGGTATAAAGGATCGGACTTTCAGTGACCGCAGATTGACTCTTGAGAAGCATAATACATCTGCATCGATTAACAGATATGATACGGTGAATAAAACGCCACGAAAGCCAAGCAGAATGAAAAGCAGTAAACTGCTGAAACTATCTACACGACATGCAGATACATTGGTACATGGATATGTCTTATAGACATACGATGAAAAATCCTTAATTATTTTAGGAGTGAAGATAAATAGAATATAGGGTGGTTGTGTAAAAAAAGAATGGGTTAAGGTTTTAAGCCAGTGTAAAAAAACAAAACACAAGTTTTTTAAGTTATGTTATGGTATTACCTGTATGAAAAAATGAGTTTAGTTCCAGTATAGACATCACTTGTTGAACTCGAACTCGATGTTATAAACAACAACGGGCGGTGTGTACTAAAGTAGGAAATATAGTGGCGTGTTTCAAGATTATCGATGTGTCGGGAGAAGATGGCATCAATACAGGTTGTATTACGAGTTGATGAGATGGCAAGATTGTTGTTCATTTCTAAACCAAGTTCGTTGTGCATAAATTTTACAAACTTGGCATCAGGGCTACGTAGATCTAAATTGAGATCACCACTGAGAATTATCGGCATATTGTAATAATGATGCTGTTCTAGATTTTCTAACAAATCCCTAAACTTCGGACTATACACGAGCAAATTCAGAATAAAAACTATCATCCTTTCTTACAATTATTTTTTTTCTGTTCCGGCAACCCATTGTACACACAACACAAGTTAGGAATCTACGATCAATCGAATAAAAGAAGAGAAACAAAACAACTATGTATTGACTTTTATAAGTCAACTACACACAACTCTTAAACCACCTGAATTAGACATAAACAGCGCATCATACTACATCTTTTCCCACAGTTGGATGCTTCCATCCTATCAACCCCTGTTTCCAACAATAAATCGGTGTAAAAGACAAACGTATCCATACACAGAGTACGATCACTGGATCACTGAACGGTAAAAGGAAAGCAAAATATGTATCTGGGAAAAATCTAATAAAATCCAGCACCATCACTTCCCACCAACCAATAAAATGATATAAGAACCGCCAAAGGAGCGGCAGCGGTGTCAGTGGCAGGAGGCTAAAGGAGGAAAAAGAAAACAAATATGCACAAATACGAAACATATATTTGTAACACACACAAACGTCGAAACACAAAAAAGAGCGACAACGATTCATGTGTCCATGTACAGACTGTTCTCCAATATCTCATTCCTTTGCACAGTTGATTCGTTGTGAAGCACACAACCCCAACAACAACACCAAATACTCACACGAGTACGATCACTGAACGGTAGAAGGAAAGCAAAATTGGGACACATTTTCAAGAAAGAGAAGCGGTTAGACATACGAGTATCCATGTCAAAACGAAATAATTAAAGCTGAACATTTTTAGTATCAACAATGTCCATTAGAATCTTTTCTATTGGAATATCAACACCTTGTTTTTACTAGCAATGCGGAATTGTTCTCACTCGACTCCTGTTGACATTCCCCATACAGACAATAATTAATATTATTATTATTTAGAAGACTAACTAATAATTGAAATTATAAGTTAGCTGGATAGCCAGAGCCTCGAAAATTTATATTAGGTTGTATAAATGAGACATTTTGAGAAAATCTATTATAGTTTTAATATATTTTAGATTGGGATTAGAAAGCAGTTAGATAGAAATAGAAATACTCAAAATTTTAGAACGATTCTAGGTCACTCTGTGCGTTTACATGTGCTGATATACATGTTATTGAATTATGATTTAGGAATATTTGCAAAACACAAGTTTTGAGAGAAATGCATTTAAAGTTTCAAGTACGGTTGAAACTATGAAAACCTATGAAACTATGAAAAACTTAACATCTGCAATGCGAAGTTTCACAAAACAAGTGACCATAGAAATGCCCTTCTATACTTGTATAAACTTGTCTATATTTGTATAAGTGCACATTTGTATAGAAGGGTCGCATGTATCAAGCCGACACGTTACAATAGGCCCAGGCTCTTACTACTCAACTCAGCGCTCCGAGCATCTGCTTCTTCTAACTGCTGTATCTTTATAACGACTTCAAATTTTAAAAAATCACTTTACCAGTATATTTCTACACATATTAGGAATCAATTTATGCAAAAAAAAAATCGATTTCTTCAACCCATCAAACGGAGGATGATTATCCCTTAAGGATAATTTAGTTCCAGAGTATTCGCATCTGGATAGTATGTCTTGAAAGATGTAACTCAGATTCATTGTCGGAGGACGTATTTTTTTTGTTTATTTGTTTAATGATTGTGGAATCGTCAGTATACGTGTAGAACTTTATTTCTTTGTGGAGGGATAGGACGTGGTAGAGCTTATTGTAGGCTATATGGAAGAGGCGAACAGATAAGTGAGAGCCTTGAGGGATACCTTTGTAGAGAGGTAAGGCAGATATATGTATATATCTAATGATATTGGGTCCTACTTTACAAGCCATAAGTTGATCGATTATTGTATGTGTGCCAATTTTATCGAATACTTTTCTAAATTCAAGGGAGATAAGAGAAAAGTGACTTTTGATAGGGCGTCAGTAATGTGATGGTCTAGGTGTAGTAGCGTATTGGTTACAGATTTGCCTTTTCTAAATCCCATTTGATGACGGCTGAGAAGTTTGTTGTGAGAAACAAACCACCAGAGTCTATTGGCTATTATTTTATCGAGAACTTTGGTTCAGCAGGGGTTAAAAGAGATGGGTCTGTAGGATTTCGGAAGGAATTTGTCAGAATTAGGTTTAAGCATAGAAATGATTGGGGGATATTACTATGGGAGATTGAGTTATAAGATTTCAGAAGAAAATTTTTAACGGAGGTTGAGCGGTTTTTTTATCATAGGGTAAGATATTCTATCGTTGGCTGGAATCTTGCCTTTTAATTTGTTTAATGCTAAGTGTATAATAGTTCCGAGGGAGTGATATCTCTGTCTATGGTTTTAGCATTTTTTGATGGCAAATATGAAATGGTAGGTGAATTTATTAGTTTATTTTGACAGAAGGTGTGTGGGAAGTTAAGTTACAATCGTGGGATTCTTTTGACTGGTCATTTCCACATAGATCCATTAAAGACATTCCATTTAGACCGGCAAGCAAAACGATATGTCGATGTAGGTAAGTGGATTGGGTGCTGAAAAGAGTGGGGGGGATCCATCATTAAGGAGTCGATAGTCGGATAGACCTGTTTTTGGGCGAGGCCCAGCTAGAATTCCAGCTGTTGAAGTCGCCTAGTACCAGAGTTCGTCGATGTTGATGGTCAAGGAAGTTTTGCATATTGCTAAGCTTAAGAGATTGTGCACGGAGAATGTAGGCGTTTATTATTGAGAATTTCAGGTTAATCTGGTTGTGTTGTATCGAAGTGTTAACTAGGAAAGCAATTCCACCATATGGGTTTAGGGATATGTTTTGGGGAATAAAGTGGTAGTTGACTGGAATGGTGATGTTATTTGCCGATGTAAGGTGAGTATCTTCGAAAGGTATTATTTTTGGAGAGATCGTTTTTATAACAATTAATAATACGTTATAGTTGTTTACGTAGCCTTTGATGTTCCAATGAATTATTTTTAATGCTGGTGTGATAAGTTTGAGATGATTTTCGGTGCTTTTAGTGTTACTGATATTTGTGCGACCCCGCCATTCTGGATTAGAATGTTGACGGCCCACTGATGGGCCTGGGATAAACGGTTTGAGGATGGCGGGGTCGTTGTTGTTGTTAGTGTTTCTTCGGTTACGACGATTCATCGTTATCGGTTTGTATGGGCTCACTGAAGAGGTTTTTATCGTTGGTGTTGTGATTCTTGATAAATGTTCCATAGTAGGAAGTAATTTGCGATTGGTTTGATAAGTTATAATATGTGTTTTCACGAATAAGTTGTTGGGTTAGCTTTGAAATTGGTGACATAGTGGTATTTATATTGTGTTGTGTAAGTTGATGATGAATGTTTGTGGTATTCGGCTGATATGAAGAGGTGGATTGAAGGTGATCGTCAGGTTTATTTGTGTCTGTGTGCATGTGTTGGTCCGAAGGATTTATTATGAGTGGATTTATTATGATATTGGATTTGGAGGGGGAGAGAGGGTAAAAGAATTGGGATGGGAATCTGTTGGGAAAGTTGTTGTCTGTAAGGATTGCGATTGAGAAGGATTTTTGATTATTGCTGAGTATGAAGTGGAAAGTACAGAGGAGGAGTTTTGGGCTCTGCAAATATTCTTTGTCTCGGATATGCTACATTTATTGATTGTGTGCCTTATATGACCTTGAGGAGGCTGCATTTTCTTCAGAACAGTTGGCGCAGGATATGCGACTACACGTGGTATTATCATGAGGGGGAGATTGTACTTGTTACAATGAGGTAAGTTATTGCATCTTTTGGTGGTGTGGCCTAAAATTTGGAAATTGCGACAACGCATAGCATTTGGGAATTATATACAACTTTCACGTTGTACCAGCCGATATTTACCGATAGTGGAGGACTGAAGCGGTCAAAAGTGAGGAGGACGATACCGGTGGCGCGTTGCTAGCCTTCTCGATTTTTTTAAATTTGAATATTTCGGCGACTCCCTGTGATCTCATTTCACTGATGATTTCTTCTTCAGGCATGTGTATGAGGCAATGAGCGTATACAGTACAGTTTGGTGGAGTTTAAAGCGTTATAAAGGGAAACTATTATGGGGGCAGTTATTGGATAGGAATTTTTTGAATTTAAACAGATCTGCAATTTTCTTAGATTTGACCAGCACCGGAGTTGGGTAATAGATTCATAACCGGTACTTATGGTATCGATAGCTTTTTTGAGAAGAAAGACACTGAATGGGTTAGGGGTTTCGTTTCACACCCGCGGCAATAACGATAAATTTGGGATCAGAAAGGTTAGATATTGACACTGGAATGTTTGTAGATATCAGATTGGGGATAAGCATTTTTATTTTTTAAATTGGTTCGGACCGAACCTCAATATCGAGGCTACCGAACCGGTTTCCGGGAGACTCGTGGCTCCTAAGGGCCATTATAAAGTTATAGTATTTATATCACCTTAGATTTTGGCGTAACATATACATAAGAAAACAAAGAGAAAAAGTAAAATAATTATTCACTTACTACAACGTAGCGGGACTTTTTTTCCAAGGCACGCTATTGATCAATCGATAACAACTAGCTGATAGGTGTTGACTGTATCGTGGTCAGTCCACAACTTCACTTTTTGGATTAAAACATTGGCAAATATATTTGCTTTGGAATTTATTCTCTGAAATGATTGGATCGAAATTTCATATGTGACTTCAAATTCTTTTTCTCTTTTTTTAGTAATTCACGAATCGCGTTTCTATTGTAAATGCCTACACACAGGTCAATTTGGGACAGAATTTCCGATTACAATTTGCAACCAGCAGGAAATTGGCATGGTGTGGTGTAGGGCAATTGGGCTTCGAACAAACCAAATTATCAAACCGCAATTTCTTTTCTACCCTCCATAAAGTTCTAAGGAATGTGTTGTGTGTAGGCAAATTGCCACAATTTGGTCATCAGTATTCATTGAAAGAAAATTTGGATACAGGTGGTGGGACTCTATAGGTATTGTCTCTGACAAAAAAAAAAAACTACAGAGGAATAAGGTATAAAAAGTATTCAAAAACGGATAAAGATGATAAGTACTATGGATACCATGAAAAAAAAATTAAAATATGCGCAGAACGAAGGAAATTTGAAGCAATTGTTATTCATGCTCATCTAATGTTCTGCCTAAACAAATGCATCTAAACGATCAGTGCTGTAGGAAAAAGTACTCACTCGTTACAAAATACCGAATGCATGAAAGTATCTGATTACTTATCCGAGTATTCTCTCAGTGGGTACTTTTCGTATTCAGTGGTTTTTCCGATACCGTCGTTTCGACAGGTGTTACTGACTTCCTTAGGGGATCTACATTCACAATGTACCTACATAGCCTTTTGTGTATAAAACGAGTATTATGTTTACATAACGCAAGTTTAAAAAAGTTCTCTATTCCACATTTGTAGTATTTACAATTGTTTAATAGTTTCCTGAATAAAGATCCCCTAAAGAAGTCAATAGCCCCTGCCGAAACGTCGGGATCAGGAAAACAAATATTACTCCAGAGCCCAGTGGTTTCAATTCTTTCACTCCTCCACACACAACAATTTCAAATATATTAATTAATTGCCATCAAAAATTTAATTTACTATTTATTTTATTATTATTTTTCTTGATTTATAGTTATACCAATGTAGTATGTACTTATGTACATATGTGTCTTTGAATTTGTAAATTCTCAAATTTGAATTTGGTTGATTTTTTTTTAATCAATTAAAACACACAAAACACAACTATCCAAGCAAATCACAACACAACACTACACGAAAATAAGTAATAACCATGCGTTGTCAGCTGATTGTATGGCTATAGTAATAAAAACAAAAACGTAGTAGTCACCTCATACTTCATTCACACTATTTGTGCCTGTTTACATTGGCGACTGGATGAAAGTCCTCACCATGGACGCCGTGTTCACAGACTTTTTGACAAGTGGAACACTTGAATCAGAGCATTTTTAATTTTTAAATTTGAGCAATTGGCCTGAAAAATACCTTTCACACTTCCCTGCTCATCAACGATCAAAACCATAGATGAACTAACCTAGATAGCAAACTTTCCACATATTGGAAAATCAAAACCGGTTTTCTACTGATCGCCCCTAACCCATAGACTAACTATATCTAGATATCAAACTTTACAGATATTGGAAAATCAA